>JAQFVV010012408.1:6111564-6628684 GCA_028023455.1 Epiperipatus broadwayi | reverse complement strand
AATTTTTATATATACAATCTGATGTTTTACCTATCCTGTAGTTTTCCTCAGAGCCACTATTGATTATTTCATTTTATTTAAAACACTTAAAAAAATGGTTCTGAGGAAGACTACAGTAAAAGCATCAGATTGTATATATACATATAAAAATTGCAATAAAACATTTAAAATAAGGTGTATAGATTGTATTTATATGAAATAATATGGCAAAATAAAGAACAATGACAAAATTTAATAACATTTTAAATCATTTTTGAATATTATTATTTGTATATATATATATATTTGGATTTCCATGCATTGTTATTATAATAAATAATACAAATAAAATAATATCCATGCAAACAGAGAACCTTTAACTTTTGATGTTGCCAAAAAACTATCAATTACTACTAACTGGAAATCCCTGAGGTTAAAACAAGTTTTCTCATTAACCTATAATAGCTCTTTTGTTGAAGTAATAAGTTATTAAATATATCTCAAAACATTGCAATAAATAAACAAATAGTCAGTAAACTTTAAATCACTACTGTCAGTGATCAATGCCATAGCTTAATTAAAGTACTTTGTAATCAAGTTTCAAATTAACATTTTGATCTAAAAAAATATAGCATACATTAGACTTATATATATACACACATAACAATATTTATGAAGTCATAATCATTAAAATATATGTATACTACTTTAAAAATGTATTTGGTGAAGTCATTTTAATAGTTTCATTTTTCATCTGATTAGTAGATTGCAATGATATGAAAGAACTATTTTAAGATAACTCTACTAACAATTGAAAAAAAAAAAAAAATACTAAATATGACTTGCAAAGAATTCTTAATATAGTATGCACATTTAAAGATTATTCTTCTACAAACGGTAATACTTATTAGTTATGTTTTCACAAGATTGTTAAAATGTTGATTACAGAAATGATTTTGAAAATTTAATTTACAAATTCCTTCTATTTCCCTTAAATAAAATATGTTGTCAAGAGGATAAGGGTTAGGGTTAGGATTTTGGAAACAATGAACACACACAAATCAAACAATGAATCATTGTTACAATCTTCTAATAATTCAAAAATTGAAACATACTATATTAGTAAAATGCTTTACTTATTTATTTAGCCATATGGATTTAGACAGTTTTGCTAATAATAAGCTATCATAAAGAAGCCTGTAGAAATCCCAACCAGGATATAGATTCATTAATGGCTTCTTTAAATACTTCAATTCTGCCACTATAGTCATAAATTTGGCAGTCATTAATTATATGTATTTGTCCATATTTACTATGATCAGTGACTGATAAATTCTATTTATGAAGCAGAGCACAACAACCAGGAGTTATCCTGAATCTATTGATGATGCTCCAGTTGTGTTGGATAAGGAAAAATAAATTTATTTTGAATTTCATAGGAAGTCCATTTTTACATCATAATTCTTTGATTGTATATTTTTGGTTGAAGGCTCAAAAAAGGAATCATCATTTGAGTAAGTATTAGGTGAAATTATATCTTGAGTTATAGACAAGTCCTGTAGAGGAATATATAAAAGTACAGAAAGCCACTAGAAAGAAATAGACTTCATTGTACCAGTAATATTTCTCATGGTAATGTTTAATTAAGTATCTAAAAATTTACTGTGAGAAATGTTTCTCTAACACAAAGGGCACAATAATTAACCACAGAATATGCTAAAGCTAAAGAAAATCATCTCAAAAAGATTTTCATCACAAGCCTAAATAATGCCAGCTAGCTTTTCAAGGAAGTTATTCCTACAAATTAATTTTGATTAAATAAATTAGCATATGATTCAAGTTCATTCTTAAGTATCATGAGATAGAATCATATTTCAAACTACCATTGCAAAAGAGTATATTTAGATTATGACCTAATTCCCTGTTGTTTAAATGAAAAAGTGTATACAGTGCTTTATTGGATTATAAACAAGACCTGAGTCTTTAAAAAAACATTTCTAATTGTTTCAAATCCATACTGAAAGACTTTTCTAATTCAGGAAAAGATCTCTTTTGAGAAGTCAAAGAAATTTCATCAGCATAGATGAATTTTCTGCCTTCTGTATCTGGAAGATCACTGATGAATATATTAAATAGATGAAAAATTGAACTCTGTCATGAAGCTAATATTCAACTATTGGCAAAATTCTTATTAATGTGATCCATTCAAACATCTTGTAAAGGAACATATAATAATGATATTGATGATTAATTTTTATCATTGATTGCATGGCATTACTTTGGCTTTAGGACTAATATAGTTTTGCTTATATGCCAAATTTTAGAAATATTTTCTGGATGAATAATGTTACTAAATAATTCTGACACCATGCTTTCAGCTTTAGATCATAAAATTTTTAAAAACTCTGGAAGTATGTTATCTTCTTTTTGCAGTTTCTTCCTGTTTTTAAGGCAAGCTGGGGCAAGTTAGAGTTCATCAACATTTTTATTATCATTGCTATTATAAGAATTATTGTGAAATAGATGTTTGCAATTCTGCTCTAATGATGCTTTTCTTCATTCTATCAATAATGGGCTTAAAAGTCTGGTATATAAGATTGGCAACCTGATTAGCAGTGGCAGTAATTGCTCTTACAGAGGACTTTTACATTCACTCACCAAAAGCCCAAGCCTTTAAACATCGCATGATCATTATCTCCCATGCTTGCTCATAACTGTTGTTAAAATAGCAAAACTCTCCATATAGTGCCACTCAAAACAAGACAGAGTAATCAATGGAGTCAGAGGGCTTGTGCATAAAATACCTGTACTAGTGCCTACTCATCCAATATCCCCAAACTAGTTTCTGGCTTGTGGCCTTCGTCAGTGAGAAGTCTCGGATCTGAGAGCACTGCACCTAGATCTTAGCTCAATAGGAGCCCTCAGATCTGAGAGCACTGCACCTAGATCTTAGATTTAGGTGCAGTGCTCTCAGATATGAGGCTCCTCACTGATGAAGGCCACAAGCCAGAAACTAGTTTGGGGATATTGGATGAGTATGCACTAGATAGGGATTTTATGCACAAACCTTCTGGCATCCACTGATTACTCTGTCTCATTTTGAGTGGCACTACTGTATGGAGAGTTTTGCCTATTTTAACAAAAGCCCAAGCCTTATAACTAGATCTTGGGAAAGTTTGTTTTCCAGTTTCCCCTCCTCTTTATTGCATGCATGATTTTATAAGTTTATCCATATTTTATAGATCTTTGGTAGTCAAAAATTGATTATAAAGGACATTGCTAGTTTTACTCCAATCTAGAATGAATTGTATATGATGATAATTAAATACAAAGAAATTAATGCATTCATCTACCATAGCTAAAACCTGATGTTTTAATCTGGAGAACACAAAATTTTCCAGATCATAAGCAAGCATAAGATTTTTCTTTCAGGTAAAATGGATTTCTAATTATTATAACATGATAAGAGCTTTCACAGCTATGAGACTATGATTTATCTTTATTTTTAATCAAAAATGTTGCATTACAAAATCTAAAGTAAAAGTTTGAAACTACACTAATTTTTTTCGTATCACAAACAGGCTTAGAATTTTTCTTTCTGATAGACAATCAACAGTCAACTTAATCATCCAATACTGTCAGAAAACAAGGTCTAAATATTTATAGTTAGATGGTAAAAATCTTAGGTCAATCTGAATTGATTGTGTAAAAATTGATGTACTGCCGTATGTGTATATATAAATACAATTATAACATGATACAGCCTTCACTACTGGTGGGAAAAATAATCATTGGTATGAGTCAATAATTAATCCAAATTAACATTGTATCTTATAAATAAAAATCTTGCAAACTCCACTTTGTAAACCTAAACATTCTCCATAACACTGGTATATAAAATAATATTTGCATACCTATAGCTCATTTTTCTATATTATGTATGATATGACATTCAATAATAAAGTTTTATTTCTTAAATATTGGACCCGTTTTAGCACTTATAGCATAGCATATATAGACATATATATAATTTACAAGATCATTTTATATTCAAGTTTTTTTATATATTTATTAGCTGTATAAACAAATACTAAAAAAAAATAATACCAGCAAAAATATTTTTTATTTTATTTCCAATAGAGGGCGGACAGCAAAATAAATGAAAAAAAAAAAACTAGTTTCTTTGTTAAGAAAATAAATAAATAAATAAATAACGATGACCAATTAGAAAATAGTAATTAAAATGCTAATAAGTTTCGCATTTATTTATAACTGTAGAAATGACTGACTTTAAAATGTAAATTAATATTACATTTATAATTGGGATGCGATGTTTATTTTTGAAAAATATCACCTATATATTCCAATTTATATTTGACCCACTTAATTACTTAATGAATAATTCATAACTCTAATAAACTGTATATTTTATTTTTATAATTTAAAAACTTTTATTTATATAATTTAAAAACATCTGTTTATGAATTGTATGTTAGAATTTATTTAATAGATTCTTGCATATTAGATTTGTATTATTATTAAAAGGTTAAAAAATAATGAAATATTTGGAACATTCGTTAATACCTTCAGTTACCTGAATTCAGAGAAAAATTTTACATACATATAAAAAATAGCATTTCAAGTATTTCAGTTTGAGATTTGTGCATGATCTGGATTCGAACATAAAAAATTTTGGAAAAATTTACTTTATGTAAATCAAGGACGGAAAACGCTAAATTTTTCAGGATTTGGCAGCTACGTGAATATTGTCTTTTCCTTATTATTCCTCAAGGTAGGTTCCTAAAAAAGTTTCACTGCAGTGGACTTTTAAAGATTGTTTTAACTTATATTCACATTTGTCGATAATCTTCCATAGAAATAATTTTGTATTAGCAAATTATTAGATAATAATTTTTAATTTTGTAAATTTTAATTGTACTAATATTTTTTTAAGAAAAAGACATGTTATTTTCTTCTAATCCTGATCTTACACAATAAAAGAACCATGCAAGTGAGTCTATGTTAAGCTAGTCGCCATTCCTCATTCAACTAAGTATGAAAATTAAAATGCATTTTAAAAATTTAGTACATAAAGTAGAACAATTTTAATATTGATATCCTAAATCAGAGGGACATAAAAATAGGTACAGCTGAAAACCAACTTTATAAACTCATTACAACATCGTTATTCTTTATTTGATCAAAAAACATATTACATAAAACTGATCATCTTTTTTCTGTTCAAATCTGTTATTTGTAACAGGTCATGTGACATTTCCTCATTGATTATTTTTTTTATAAGAATGATATCTAGAAAGTAGATCTAATTTCTATTATCAACTAAAAATTCAGTTGTTGCAATAAACTCTTTATTTATATAGGGTAAAATAAGAATAGCAAAATCCCTCAAACTTTCATCATCTGGCAATTGTTAGGTATAATAAGTATTGCTTTTTCATTCACAGTTTTTCTATAAAAATCCTTTGTTTGTGTATGTTATATTTGGATCATAATTGTGACTTTTAAAAAAAAATCCAGTAGTATATATTTTTTAAATGACAACTTATAAAATCCAAAACAAAAATTAAATAATTTAAAAAATATTATTAAAGTTTATGCTCCAACTATAAATATTAAAATAATAGAATAAATTATATTAATATTAATAACAAAAAAATGGCAAATGATTACCAATGGTGATTTACTATTATCTCTTGCAAGGAATAATATTTTATTATCTATTCATCTCAACCTTCAGGCAAACAATTATATACAGCAATCTTTTTAATTGTTCAATATAGCCCTGAAAAATTTAGGTGACTAATTTCAAAGATGGATAGTACCAAAATTTATCCTTTAATAATTTATTAATATAATTTTTCATAAATAGTAATACATTTTTCTTTCCATCATTATACACAAAGAAGCAAGTACATGGAATTCTAGAACAAATTAAAAAAGAGACAATAATTTTAACCAACTCTTCATTTAATATAATGCACAACAAAATCTATATTGATACTGAAAATAAATTGTCTTTAGGAATTTTTAACTACATTAATATGTTCTGCCATGATTTTCTCAAGCTTTTTATAAACTTCTGACCTGATAAGTACATTACATGCTTTATAAATATATTTCAGAACCTAGTTAATTATCATCTTTAATTTATACATTTTGCTTCAAATCTATTCTTTTTTATGTATTTAATTCAAATTATTATATATATCAGTAGCAGCCAATCACAAATGAGTATCGCCATTCCAACTCCATGAGAAAAGATCAAAATTAATATAATTAATATTTATCAACTAATTTGTAAACCACAAATATATCCATATATAAAACAGACTAAGACATTTAATATTTTATAATGCTGTTTTGTAACTTTAGACCCATACCTATTTGCAGATCTCCAATGTATTATCATTTCCTGCCATACCTTTCCAATGAAAATAATCAATATTGCATTTCCTCAAAATGTTTTTGGAATAATCCTTATAATATAGACAAGGTTTATTCTTCCATAAAAGACATGCTTAAGTTCAACATAAATTTTTTTAACTCTTGTATTGATCATTCATTTACATGTCCAATCCGATAATGGACTCTATAGTATTACATCCAGCAAGCTGAAGAATAGATTATTTGATCTTATAATCTTACAATTTTATTGAGTATCCTTAAATGAAAATTTTCTAATGTCTTTATGTTGCATTCTCCAAGTCTTTCATATAGTAAATTAGATAAAATAAAATGCTGAATTAAAAGACATGCTACTAGATCAATTGCTATAGAGTATGTATGAGAAGTTTTAAATTGTCTTTTATGCAAAAAAGTGAAGTGTAGTATTATTAGAAAAAAAATTATAAGGCTTAGCACTTTCAGAGAACTTAGGTCTCCATATTTCAGAGAACTTAGGTCTCCATATTTATAGCCTATCTTGGGAATGTAAGCTGACACTCCCAAGATATGCTACTGAATAGGAGACTGTCCTAAGTTCTCCAAAAGTGCTAAGCCTTATAATTCTTTTTCTAATAATACTAAGCTTCACTTTTTTGCGTAAAGTGCAATTTAAAACTTACCACTCGAAGGTGAAGTTAAAACAATGATTTTTATTGCAAGTATGTATGATAGTAAGCTCAAACAAATACTACTGCGAATCAGCACTTATGATTCTTGAAAATGTGGCAGAATTTAAAAATACAGAAGTTACTAAACCAAATACAGCAGTAGACAAAACACAAACAACAAATACTATGAAAGATGGCTACATATATTTTTGTTGTGTCATGTGACATCTGACTTTTTATTATTACTATTATTATTTTGCTGTTGGGGTTTTGGCTAAATTAAATGGCTAAGCCTATTAATATATGGAGTATCTGAATTAAGTTCAGGCCTATATGATTTTTTCAGTTGGAGAGCTGACTTTAAAGACATGCAGATGTCTAAAAGTTTAGATCTTCTTCTTGAGAAATATATTTTAGATAAATACTTAGCTTGAGTTGGTTTTTTGAATCTAGTGTCCCAACTCCTCACTGAAGAGACCCATATGTCAAAACAGGTCTGGGGATGGGGACAATCTAAGATAAAGATGATTTGAATGCCTTCTCTTTGGTAAGCATTTATCATAATAAAAAAAAAGCTTGTTTAGAGTTATAGCATGCTCTTAAGTTTACATATTAATAAGATGTGTAGATTTAAAAATTAAAAAATGTTATATGTGTGGACTTAAAGATCATCTATTCTGAACTTGCAAAAATAAAATAGAACAAAGAAAATTTACAAGTGAATATTAAAAGAAGGGGAGAAAATAATAAAAGTCTAATTATATCATTAAAGCAATAAACATGCAATTTATTAAATGTAAAAATCTGTCAGCAAAAAAATCCAACTAGAAGTAAATAGTGGGGCAGGTATGTCTTTCATAAAGTGATTGGATAACCATTAAAAGAAAATACAAAAGTAAAATACCAATGTGTGCAAAAGACATGAATGAAAAACAGATTGACATCAAAGGAATTGTAACAGTTCCAGTAGAAGTCAAAAGAAAAGTAAAAAATTTACCTCCATTGTATCAAAAAATTTGATCCCAATATTAGGATGTAACTGGGAATAAGAATTAATATTATAAAGAGTTAGAATCCAAAGACCAGAATAAATTTTCACTGTTATTTAAGTCAGGGCCAGCAAAGTTGAAGATGCAACCAATAGATCTAAAATTATAAAAAGCTCAGCCTGTTATCTTAAAGACCAAGAAAAGTATCATTTGTTGAAAACCCAAAGTAGAAAAGACACTAAATTATTTAGTCAAAAGAAGCATAATCTTATCTATTGAAGGATGAACTAAGGGTGATACTGATTGCTGTAATTCTAAAATCTGATGGGACTGTGTGTTTATGCGACAAGTAATGCGTAACTGCAAAAAGGAGCATTCAATGCAAAAAAACTTCCTATTTCACTAAAATAGTTTTGAAATTTGCTTTCCACCAGATTCTGGTTACAGATAGAACATCCACACTCTTAGCTATCAATATGGATATGGAACTGTTCAAGTTTAACAAACTGCATTATGGAATAACAATGGTTCTGAATGTCTTCCAAAGTTGCATAGTTTGTTGATAAAAATAGGAGTTATACTATATTTAGACAACATTCTGATATCCACAGAGATGGAAAATGAGTTCAGAAAATGTGTCAACACAGTATGTGAAAAGCTTGAAAAATTTGGATCTTGATATAATACCAAAAGTGCATAAGATCTAACAGAGAAATAAAATTTCTCAGACAAATTTATCACAAATAAGGGAAAATATCCAAATGCAGAAAAAGTTAATAAAAAATACTCCAAAGCCAAAAAATGCAGAGATATGAAAATCTTTTTGGGACATCCAGAAATAGTCAGAACCATGGTGGCTAACATAAATTGCATGATATATAGCAAGTTGTAAATCCTGTCAATCATCAGCAAGATTACTAGCGAAAGAATGGTAGCCACAAGCTACCAAACTTGGGCAAAGGATACATATAAACTATTCTGGACTGTTCCACAGTTTTATATTTCTAATAGTCATTAATTCATATTCTAATGGATTGAATAGTTGAGAGAGTGAAAAACACAAATGCAGAAATCCATCATAAAAGTGTTAAATGAATTATTTGCTACTTATGGATATCCTAAATTAATTTTCTGGTAATGGCACAGAATTTCTATCACTGTAATTGAAAAAAATTTCTGGCTAATCAGAGGCTATGACATACTTTAACATTCTCATATAATTCAGAGTTCAATGGATTATCAGAAAAAGCTATACAGCTTTTATATTGACTAAGACATAATATATTGATATTCATGAAGCAATGACTGCAGCTATGGCCTATCAGGATTTTATGCCATGCATAGTTACTAAAAAGACACCAGTGAAAATGTTAATAAAACATGATTTTAGAAGCTCATATCTCTCTATCCAAATAAGAATGGGAAGAAAAAGACTACTTTAGAAAATATAAAGTTCAATATAGGATAAAGTTTTGTGGTACACTAAAAAAGAAGTGGCAAACAGGATTTGACAAAAATTCTGTCTAAGCAATGATATCACATGATCACCATTTCTTATGCTTGCTCATAACTGTTGTTGACCTATATGACTATATTAGCTACTGAGCTTAGACTGAAAATATTATTGTGTTTTAAATTTTAAATGCATAGTTTTGTAATGAAGTAGAGATAAATGATGGCTGCTAGAGGGTTGCATTAGATCCTAAGATCTAGATGCAGTGCCCTCAGATGCAAGGCTCTTCAATGATGAAATCCACAAGCTAGAAGCTAGTCTAGAAATAATATTGGATTAGTAGGCACTAGATAGGGATTTTATGCACAAGCCTTCTGGTATCTATTGATTATTCTGGCTTGCACTGAGTGGCATTATTGTATGGAGAGTTTTGCCTATTTTTTAAACAATGATATGTGATAAAGTTGGCTAATGGCAAAAAAGTCAGAAGACACATCGACCATATGAGAAGTCAGTTGAGTTAACTAATGGAACAAATTAATGAAAAAGTGAGTTCTTCCAAAGCTAGTATGTCTGATCCTATAAAAAGTAATGCATATAATGGAATCTCATCTAACAGAAGAGTTCCTTATAACTGAATATTAATAAAGAAGATTCTTCAAAATTTAATTCCTTCTGATGTATGTGCAGAATTAAGTAGAGACTAACATATTGAAAAAGAATGGTCAATACCTCCTCCTGGATGTACTAGAGAGTAAAGGAAGCATCCAAAATTAAAAGACTGTAAATGTAATTTACTGTGCATTATTTTTTTAGAGTGAGGGGAGATATTCTAAAAAAATTAGCTACACAAGTATGCAGAATTGAATAAAAGTATGCTAATTTGGAAAGTATATAAATTAAGTGACACCAAATAACTGTGGAACACGCCATGTGTGTTGTTGTTGTGTTATTGTAATAAAAAGTGGTAATAAAGTATTATAATAATGAGTGAAGAAATGGGACATTTGCCAGTCAACAACACCCAGTGTACACTAATGAAAAACTGTGTGGGTGAGATTAATGCAATAAAGTGTACAATTTATTATAGCAGATCGAGAATGCAAGAAAATTCTCAACTTTACTTTCAAAAATATTAGTGTTAAACAAACAGCCAGAAAGCTAGCAAAATACTAACACATCTTTTAACCTATTATACATAGTTAAGTTTAAGTTTTGACTTGGTGTATTATTTCTAAATAAATACTGATACCTATATAGCTAGCTTAAATTAATATTGTCCCTTTATAGAACATTTCTTAATAATGATATACCCCATTTTTTTTAACTTGTTAAAAACAGTAATAGCACATGAGTTTGTGTTACACCCTAATATTTAAATCAATCTTGCTACTCATAAAACTATCGAGATATTTAAATTGGTTTACATTCTCAAATTGATAACAATCTAAATTTCCTCACTGACCATAAAAAAATTATTTTTTGAACATTATACACCAAAGTATTTATATATTGTATTCAAAACATTAAGTTCATTCCATGGATCACTTTTTGACCTGGTAAAAATAGCATAATAATTAGCATACTGTAAATCCAAAATCTAGAGAAATGAAATTATTTTCATTTTTAATCAATTCAAATTAAAAATTCCAGCAATAAACTCCTACCACATTTTGATCTCTATTCCATTAAGATGCCTATAAACAATTCCAAAGACCATTGTCATAAAAAAAATATTTGAACAAATACACATTCTTGTTTATTCAAATGACTAAGATTTTCTATTTGTAGTAATGAAACTTCCTAATTTCATATGATTAATTAGGTCAAATGCCTTGAATAAATCAATAAAAATGATGTACAATCACTCTTTTGTTCCTGACTTTTTTGGCATTTTCCTGGCAACAAAAGGGAATATCTAAATTGATTCTTGATTCTCTTGCACCACATTGAATCTCTGATAAACATTCATCTAAGATTAGAAACAACCAATACAACAATATACTAGAATATACCTTTAATGTAATAGATAAACATAATATTCCATGATAATTATTGCAATCTTATTTATTACTTTTATTTTTAAAAATTGGAAGAATAAAAGTATCCTGAAGATCAGACACCATCCTATATTTTTTAAGTCAACATATCACCACTATATTTTAAAATTTCTTTAGATATCTTATCAGGGTCTATAGTCTTTCCATTTTTAAGATTATAGAGACCAACTAGATATCTTTGCCCAAATCTGAATTAATAGATAAAATAAATATACCTTTAAAAATCAACATCATTTTAATTCTCATATCATTATTCAAAAACTGACACAAATATTCCTTCCACCTAATGATTATGAATTGGACTATTTCCACCATCTAATATTAAATATTGAGTGTTTTTAGACAAATGTCAAACTTTATTTAAACTTTCCAAATATTTTCACTATTAGTAATAGCACACATATTAGCAAACCTTTAGATAAACTCTTTTCACCTGTATCATGGACACCATATACAATATTGTTATTTCTGAATTTAATGGGATTGTGATGACATTTTTCAGATCCATGTTTTTGCTTTCAGCACTTCAAAAAAAATCAATAATTGGCTGTATGTTTTTTGCAGTTTCAATGAACCAATTATTTTTTTAATCTTCTCAGTCAGTGGAACTTCTTCCTTTAAATCTTTATAATTATTAAGAAGTTCTGTCATGAAAAACATACATTTTTCTATTTAATTAAATTACTGTACTAATAATGTCATTGTTAAAAACTATTCTTATTTTTAGTGAAGAAATAATAGATTTACTTGTATCCATAATAGACTCTTTAAGGCAATTCCATGCTTCAGAAACATAACAATTCTGAAAGATTAAATTAGTAAGTTTAATGTTTAATAGCTATTAAAATTTAGCATGAATAATAAATACTTCTAAAAATGAATGTCAATGTTCTTGCAAATATGACTAGAATAAGTATCTACTTTTTTCAGCAAGTATCATTTTAACCTTGCAGTATATTAATCTAAGATCTATCAACAATCTGTGCTTCTTAATGCCCATGGACTATTAATAATGATGGAATAATGGTACACAGTTAATCAAAATGTTATTTATTCAGATCGTGTGATGTTCAAGCACTACAAGTGATAGTCTGAGCTTTAATCTACCATTATATTAGACAATACAAGGCACTCACCTCAATAATATACTGTAATCAATTTTCATTTTCTCTACATATATCTTCACAACATTTCCCAGTACTAGTAAAAATCACGGTCAGTTTCCAAGAGAAAACTTTTGTAGGAAAAATAATTTAAGAATCTTAAAAATATGTATGTTATTTTTAAAATTCCTATTTGATAAACATCAGCATAGGAACCAGCCTGGAATTTCTATTATAGCAAGCAGCCTACAAACAGCTCCTCTGGGTTTCCTGTATTTTCTTTCTTAAGTGTATAATCTTCTACCATTGTTTCATCCATCTTTGATTTTCCAGTTTCTACATTAATTTTTAGACTCTTTTATATCATCCTTATTACCCTTAAACTCCTCTATAATCTTTTAATTATTTGCTATTACAAGCAACGATATAACCAACATCATTTTCATGTGTGAATCTGTTTCCTCTATAACTGAATCATTAACCACCTTGAAGATAATGTGATGTTTGAGTACCTACCAGAAACAACAAGTTGAACATCTTAATTTTAGCTTTTAAATCCATACCATTATGCTAAACTACATAGTTAGCTAATATAACAATAATCTGAATGCAATTTTTTAGTTTTTGAAATTGGGATTTTCTAGATTTGTTCTTTCATGTTCATATATAAAGTGAATTGTGAAAATATACTTAAAACTATAAATATGATCCATTTATGACATTATAATCAATTATATATTTAATATATTATAGAGTTACACCTTAAAATATTATTATGAATGAGAGTGTTTAAGTGCTACTTTTTAATCTCATTATTTAACCAAATTATAACATATTATATATTAAATTCCTGAGTGGATATGAAAATGAACTGTGAAAAACACATTTTAACATTTGTAAATTTTGTAAAATAAATGTCTCCTCTTTACATATGCTAATATACACATAAGAAGAAAAACAATACTTGATTATAGTTTCTGTCTATTTCAATTTTAAGTATACTTATTATCCATAAGAAATCATCATATCCAACAAATATTTGAATGCTGTCATTCATATTCATTTAATACATATAGGATTCCAAACTGCTTTTATTTATAGTTTGTGATGTTGGACTTGGTATGATTGGTGAAAAGGGTTCTCCTGAAACTGGTCCTCTGAGCCTTATTACAAATTTACAATTTAGACATTTGATTAATACAGTTAACATCTTATATCTTAATTAGGCAATGAGCTAATCAATGGCATGTGTGCTTTCATTCATAGTACATGCTAAATGCTCTGCCTAAATATGAAGTTCAAATAAAAACACATAATCATATGCAATTTAATACATTCAAAATTTCATTGAAAATGAAGTTTGAAATCCCTTATATGAGTGAAAAGTGGGAAATAATTCAGTATCATTTAGTACTGCAAGTAGTTTGTAAAAGTTTAAAGCAAATCTTTTTCAGAAATTGTAAATATTCATCTAGTTTTACTATCATACAGATTTTGTCATAATCTATCATGCTTTTTTCTGGAAATGAATATAACTAAAAATCACTGATCACTTAAACAAGGCATTATCACACAAAGTTTTGGAAATGCATTGTACTACCCTTTTGATTCTCAAGCCTTCCCAATTAATCTTTTTTTTTTTTTCTGGCAATAAGAAAATATTGTACCATTCCTCATTATAATGCTCATATTTTTAAAGCATCTATATGCATGTGGAAACTTAAACAATATTAAATATAAATAAAAACCATTAATATTGGATATATACATATAGTCTATTTATTTATCTTAAATAACAATGGAAAGAAAATAAAAAACTTTCTTTTTTTGCCATAATCTATTTATAAAAGATTAAAATCTTCTGTTGCAAATCTTATGTCAGATAATAAATTTTTCTACACCAACTCTCTTTTGCCTTGTTATAGATTTATAAGTTATTTCCTTCCAAATAATTTTTAAAATTATTGAGGAGAATAAAAATGAATGATTAATATATTTATCACTTTGAATATTTTGGCTGAATAATGAAGAAAACAACTTAAGTTTAATTTATCAGAATTGGGAAAACTGATGTCCCAAAACCAACACTTTATTACTGTTTTAAATTTTTTTTGCTACCAATAATGGTATCATTATTAAAAATTGTGTGAAAGATTTAGTTAAGAAGTTCAGGTCTAAGACACAATGCTTCTATGGCTTTCAAATCGTGATGCATTCATTCTCAAATGTATTCATTACTTATAGATACTTAGAATGAAGAACCAAAAAAAAAATATTTATTCAATGCTATTGAAACTTTAATTTATGCAAAAAGAATTTTTTGCAATAAGAGAAATAAAAAGGTTTATACATTTTCTTTCACTATTGTATTTAAGTCCTAACAATTATATTTTGGGAAGTGAATAAATTTGAATTTATTAGCATTCAAACAAAAATGGCCATTAAGTTCAGCCTTTTAATATTCCATCAATTCAAATCCTACCCAGATTGAGATATTTTATCAACATTATGACACTTTATAGAATATTAATTCACACACATTCAATAATTATAGATGATGATTATATGTCTTTGTATTCTTTTAAAAATATGATATATAAAAAATGAAAAGCCAATGCATTTTATAATTCTAAAATCATTATTACATCTTGAAATAAATAAACAATATATTTATTTTTTAAAAATCTTTATTAAGATTATATATATGTTACTGACAAATCCTGAAAAACAAAAATTATCCATTCAGTAAATTTTGTTGTGTGTTTGGCATTTAACAGAAATATTGTCAATTAATATTTTTTCCCTTGTTAATTATCTTCTGAATATTTTCCAAATTATTTTTTATTATAATATTTATAACTAATTAGTTTATTTGTTTGTGTGTGTGTGTGTGTTTATTTATAAAAAAACAATTCATTTTATACTTCACATGATCACCATTTGATATGCTTGCATATATTGTTGATAAGAGTACCACATTCTCCTACAGTAGTGTCACCAGATGCAAACCTTCATAATCAATGGATGCAGAAAGGTTTGTGCATAAAATCCCTATCTAATGCCTACTCATCCAACATCTCCAGACTGATGAAAGCCTATAAGCTAAAACTGGTCTGGGGATGTTGAATGAATAGGCACAGATAGGGATTTTATACACAATCTTTCTGCATCCATTGATTATGAAGGCTTGCACTGGGTGGCGCTACTGCATGGAGAGTTTGGTACTCTCATTATACTTAAGTAATTTTACAAATGTGTAATTACTTAAGCACAAAAAAGGATTAAAAATTTTTTCCTATATGAAACATTATATGACAACAAAATCTAAATAATTTCTAAATTCTTTATTATATATATATATATATTAAAAATCAGATGAGAAATTACTTTAAATGGTTCATATGTTATTACCACCATATTCCTCCAGTATATATTGCATTTTAACCTAACATGACCTTGTGGTTTAGAAGTAGCAAGAGAATTGGTTTATCATATTAATGTTTGCCCCAATATGGGTTGAGTAAAACTTAATTTTTTTTCAGGTTCCATTCAGGTTTTGAATTTTTCTTTCAGCTAAATGATTCATATATTACCTCACCTATTATTTAAAATTGATTGAGAAATATGTATTTATGTAATCTTAGCAAAAAGATAAAATAAAGATGAAAAAAGACTGAACTATCATCATATAACAGATCTTTGCCTACTGTGGGCTATTTAAATTCTTTTTACTCTTGTTGTGTTTGGTCAAGAATATACATATAAACACAAATGAGTATACATACATTTTATAATATATTTAGTACTAATATATAGATACAAAAATACATTCGATTTACAATTGTTAATTATAGATAGCTTCACTCTGCCTGCTACCATTGGCAGGATATAATTCACACTTCTAGGGTGAACTATTGAAAAAGAAACTGTACATGTCCTTATATATTTCTACCCACTTCCAGCTGTACTTGACAGGCTGCCTTGTGAGTAGGTATGGGGACTCTTCCAGCTATAACAACAGCTTGCTTTTGAATCAGCTTTGGTTCTGGCAGCTTTCAGTCCTAAATGTCGACTTGCTTTCCTGTGTTAACCATTAGCTTAAATAGCTGACTGGGAAAACCAGTCTATTATTATTCAGGTTTAACAGTTGTTCTTTGGCCTCAAGGCTGACTAATTCTTGCCAAATCCTCAACCTTAATGGAAACATTCAGATTCAGTGATCATCATTGCCTATTGACCTATTCTTGTCATTGGCTATGTGTTATCTCTTTATATACGCATTGGTTCGGGGCAATGAATGCTCAATCTGATCACTATAAGAAAGGATTCAGAACTAGTCCATTATTTAAAGGCAAGGTGAGATATGACAACTCTTTCGATTTTTTTTGTCCTATTCAGGATTAACCTATGTGTATGCAACCACTGAATCTATAGCTTGTTTTTTAGCAGTGGTCTTTCTATAGTTTACTATATTATATATTCAACTTTAGTCTTAAAAACTGCTTCAGTCATAAGGTCATGACATGATTAAAGATAATTTTTAAAGTGATAGGAAAAATTAGCATTTCAAACTATTTTTTCATTTGCTCATTGATATAAGCAAATGAGCACAATATTTATAAAAAAATGACATATTGGTAAATAATAATAAAAATTGCACTATAGTGAAGATATTTTTTCGTATTTACTATCAACATATAATTTATCCAAGCAAACCTGATTAATCCATTTTTCCATCCTTTACCCAAAAATAGAGATATTTAGTTAACAAAAATACTAGAATGGATTGGCTATGGATCAGCTATCTGAAAGAAAAATCCTAACACTATTGTGATGTAAAAAAATTTCCAAGGTCCACTTGGAATGAACTTAAATTTCAAAATATGGCCATAATAGGCAAACACATTTAGTACTATGCCAAGAGCTTTTTTCGGATACTTATTTTCAGATAATGCTAAAATTTGCAAGGTATATGTAATTTTTTAAAAATAAAAATCTCACAAAAATAAAGTATAAAACATTTCTAATTTTTATTTTTTTTTGTAAAAAAAAAGCTCTGTTGATCTATAATGAATAATATTTCTGTACTGTAATTTTCAGTACATCATTCTTATGGAAGGTAGGGCTGGTATCTATCCACTTTTAATTTCTTGTGGAAGGATGTAATCATAAATGTATGACCAAAGACATATAAAAAAGATCTATCCCTAAGATGCAAATTTCATGCTGAACCAGCATTCATCAGTTGGCCCAGACCACAATCTCTTGATATATCTTTATCATTGTTCAGTATATATATATATATAGCAAATTACTACAGTTTAATTGATAAGTGGTAAATGTGCTGCTCTCACAACTTTGACACAAATCACTTAATGAAAATATATTAACAGTTTTTATTAATCATTCATTAGACTAGAGATTATCCAATAATAAATAATATTTCTGAAGTGTAATTTTAACTTCATCACTCTCAAGCAAGATGATGTAGTGAAAATTTACAGAAATATTATTCATTATTGGATAGTCTCTAGTCTAATGAATAACTAATAAAAATTATTAATATACTTTATTGATTTACTCTTAAAAATCTTCTAGCAATCCATTGATTACTAAACCTTCCACTGAGTAATACTACTGTATAGAGAGTTTGCTAAAATATTAGGCATCTGTTAATTGAATGTAAATGCCTACAAGCAGAAAGGGTACAAATAATGAAGTTGTGGGAGAACAAATAAAGTGATTATAATGAAAGTGAATTCTTGTTTTTTATGCTGGGTTTGGGAAAATATAAGGGAGATTTAGATATAAAGGCCATAGAGTTGGCAAAGATAATGTTGTGGAAATGGGATGAAACAGGATAAAGAAAATGGGAAAAACTTAAGATGGGGAATAGAAAGGGAAGATAACGTAACTAACAGGTTTCTCTAGGCATAGTGGCTGAAAGATTCCTGATTCCAAGAAAGAAGAAGCCTATAGTGCATCACATCACATTACTGTCTAAACCTACTCTTCAAGTTAATATAGTAATAGCTTCTACAAAAGATTTACCACATATATATATAATTACATGCAGATAAATAATATTGGATTAATTTTCTTACCTCAAAATATTTGTAAATTTAATAAACAATCTATTGTGTAGAACTCTTTTCTTGTAGTGTCATTTTATATATAGTCAATAAGTTAAAGAATAGATCAGCATGTTTATAAAACCATGAGAATAAACCAAGTGACAGATTTTAATTACAAGTTAAAAATTTTTTCAAACGACAATACATCATTACTTCTATTTGCAGCGCGACAATTGTTCTCACACATAAAAGACTCAAGTAGCGATAATAATAAATTCTCCTCTAATTTAACATTTGATATAACAACAATAATAATATATTTAAAACATAAAAAGTCATTATTTTTAAAACAAAACGCAGCATTGCAAATATATCCAAACTTCATTAATTTTAAAAATAATATGTGCAGGGTGCTATAATTAACTGACGAATAGCAAGTTGAAAACAGTAGTTCCATTCAAATGATTCAGGGCTCACCTCGGCACAAAAACTCACACAGCAAGTTTTGATATTAGGGTGAATAATGAGCAGACTGTAGAAAAAAGTTTATGATTTGAGAACAGTTTTCTAGTAAATGAATATTATGGGTAAACATTAGAGAAGTTATTAGTAATATAATGAAGATAATTTTTCTCAAGTAATGCAAATGTGAAAAAATAATTTAATTAATATTGATAAATTAAAAAAACTTTTGATATTACTTTTCTCGCATATTTTTTAAAAATTTTAATTGTATTTATAAAACTAAAATTATATATATATAATAACCATTGCCATTAATGGATTCCGTTAACATGTGATGTGATGTATTTGGCTTCTCCTTAAACGAAGTCAAGAATATCTCAGCAATTATGCCCAGATAAACTTATAACAACTATTCACTGTAAAGATGCTACTTTTAAATTTTGCACGTTTGCTTTTCAGTAATATACAATTTACATTAATTCTGAGAATTATGCTGAACACCATAAGCATTTGAACATACTATATAATAAGAAGTTATTAAATGCCATTGACTATTAATATCTAGCACAATGCAATTAATTCTGTGGTAATTAATTTTATTGTAATCTAAAGTATTCATATAAATTATAATTAATGTGTTGTATAAAAATATTTATTAATTATTGTAATAATATATATTAAGGTTATTATAACCTTAAGACTATGCGCCTAAAATGCGACAGTAGAAACCTCTACAAATCTAAACCCAAGATTAATGACTTTAAAAGTAGTAATAATAAATGTCAGAAAATATATGCCACTGATGATAATTATTAATCTTGTCCAAAATAACAACCATAGATGAATAAAATAATCAAAATAAAAATAAGATTTGACATGTAAATTGTTCACATATATACAGCAGTCGTTTGTAGGTAACTACAAATAAAAGGTAAGGCAATCAT
The DNA here is from genome assembly GCA_028023455.1 of Epiperipatus broadwayi. Classification (NCBI taxonomy): domain Eukaryota; kingdom Metazoa; phylum Onychophora; class Udeonychophora; order Euonychophora; family Peripatidae; genus Epiperipatus; species Epiperipatus broadwayi. Next base: position 6,608,544 of record JAQFVV010012408.1, on the reverse strand, counting down.
AAAGACTGTAGGTTGAAGATAGCGAAAGATAAATTTAATTCAGATTGTAATGTATCCAAGGTCAACCAGTCAATTGATAGCTGGATATTTTTGATGGTTTATTTTTAAAAACCACGCACAAAGTTTAATAATAAATTAAAAGATTATTTTACTCTGAATATAATTATAATATTAAAATATAGGGGATTTGAACTCAGACTTTCAAGTATCTTTCAACTATCCACATTATTTCATATCACTGATGCACATGATCACATACATGTAGAAAATATTTATAATCACCAATATCAAGTATTTCGTGCTGAACCAGCACTCATCAGTTGGTCCAGATTACCATTTTTCACACACACACATATATAATATGTGTGTTGGTTATTATTGATCTTTTCTACCTGTGTGTGATCATGTGTACCAGTGATATGAGATTTTTTATGCTTTCACAATTTGTTAAAACAGTAGCATCTCTCTTGCACTGGGTGGTACTGCAGTTTGGAGAGAGTTGCTGATTGTTAAAACTAAAATATTAAGCTATTGGCTTAATTGATTCTTGCAGAAATCTGACATGTCTTTTCTAAAAGTTATCTTAAACAGTCCAAAATTGTCATGTTTTTTTTTTCATTTCCTTGTTATTTGCAACTATTTCTCTTTTTCCAAATTTTTAAGATTTTAACCAAAAGATGGCTAAAACAAATGAGCATTAGTGATTTTTTAGGATATACTAATTAGATAGAGAGAATCTATCTCTAACTTTACAAAATACAATGTAAGCATTAAAAAAAATAAATTGTTCACAACCAGCACTAGCATCTGTTGTTTTTACTTTGATATCATTAACTGTGGTTTCTAGAGTTGAAGAGAGTTATTACTATGCTGTGAGATTAAATATAATTTATTTAAATTTTAAATAGCATTAATATTATTATCTATTTTTTTCTTATTATTATCACTTATTATATACTCATTACTACTTACATATTCTAATGTAAAAATATATGTAATATATTTGCAAATTTTAATTAATTAATTCTCAAGATCATGCATTAGTCAAAACTGCAAACCATTATTAAAAAAAATAAACAAATGATTTGTCACTTAGAAGTCATAGGGTGTTCAAGCACAGAAATGAATTGAGTTATAAACTATGAACTTTTAGCTATTGAGTTTATCAGTTTTCCACTGCATTAACACTTATGCAAGGTACAAAGCATTACTGATATAACATATTGAGGTGAATCTCCATTAAATGTTTGTACTCTCAAAGTGCCCTTGTATTATATAAAAGTTTTTATAAAGCATATACTATTTGAAAGATAATATTACTATTACTATTTAAAATAATGGATACCTGTAATTAACAATTTTATAACCAGTACAATTTAAGCTACTGCTAATGGATATAAGTTATTTTAAAATTTTTTATTATACAACTCTGAATGGCAAGATATATTTAGAATGTTTTGAACAATGACTGTACATTTTCTATATGCCAGATACAGGCCTATTCCATGAGTTTTGTGCTGTCCAGGTGCAAAATTATGTTGTTTTTATTTGATTTGATTTAATTCTAAGGTAAAATTAATTAGTGACTCAGTCACTAGTTGACTTTCCACACCAGTTTTGTAGCATGAATTTCTGACATTTGTTATTTAGGCTATAATATTGCCTGTGTATGTATGTATAATAAAAGTGTCCAAATACAATAAAGTTGTCTGTCTTGGAAACAGCACAGGCACATAATCATAGACCTAGCTTAACTGATTAAACAATACAAACACATAAATAACACCTATGATAAAATAAAATATTTAATTAACATTTGCAAAATCAAGTATTGAAGCATTCATTTTGTTAAATTATTGTTTTATCTATTGATTTAAATTTTTTATTAAAGTGAATCATTTGTGCTGTCCTTATGGTGTTCCACTTGGATATATTGCATCCTGGCATGAAAGAGACCTGATATTTATCACAATCATGCATTTGTCAGAATTAAATAAGTAGAGAATTATCCAAATAGTTAAATAAATATGGCCAATAAATTTTGTACTATTTTTTATTGCTTTTACTAATCATAATTTGAATGTATCTGATATACTATTTTGAAAAGCAAGTTCATGGACTCAAAAGAATCTCTAATTAAAGGAGCATTTTGATTGGGTCATTTTTTATTTTCAAAAATAATGAATCATTAGATCCCAGAACTATTGTAGCCATTTGGTTTTGTTTCAATATAAATTAATTTATCATAATTGTTATCTAAGATGGTATAGTTTCATCTTCTGTAGATGATAATATTAACAGATATTTGGATTATAGTATATAACAAATCCAATCCCTACATACTCCATTGATGTTTATATTGCAATTTATGTTGTAAAATTTGAAAAATAAAAACAATTATTAATATTAATAATATTAAAAATAATATATATATACCCATAAAGCTTGTTGCAAATATTTTTGAAAAAATTTCAGAGAAATCCTCATTCTGCAAACATTATGATTTTTGTTTTGCTATGCCTAAGTCTCTCTACATTCACTTTCCACATGAATTTCTCTAACTTTGTGTATTTTTATCTTAAGTTCACTATTATTTTTCTGTATGTATATTCTACTTTCTTCTGATTTACATTTTTCCATTGTTATGATACTTCCTTATATACCAAAGGCTTTTTTATATACTTTATTCTTCCCATATTCTAATATTTATTAGTAGATTTATTTCACTTTTATCCAATAATTTCCAATTTTTATCATAATTAAAATTTTAGGCCAATTTTCTATTAATTATTTTTTGGCCTATTATAATTTAAAATTGTTTTTCAATTTATGAATGACTGTTTTTCCTCCTCTATCATTTGTATTATTCTTATTATTATTATCATTAATAAGGCTTATTTCTATAATAATTAAATTATGGTTAAGACCTTTATGTAAATCTTGGAGTGCATCCATATTACTATTTGGATTAGTTTATAATCTAACTGAATTTATTTCTGTCTACTAAATTTTCTAAGTCATTAAAAGTAAATTTATTTTGGTTCAGAGGGAAATTGGATTTTTTTTTCCCAAAGAGTAGAAGAATTTCTGGCTAGCTATCTAACCCATAGCCAAATCAACTAACCAATGGTCAATAAATAAATATTTAATTATTCTTATCTAAAGAATAAAGTAATTTTGTCAAGCATTGGTGGTTGAGAAGTCAGCGACAGCTGCTTTACAAGCAATTGTCCTGGATTAGTGGGTTCACTTCCTGGCTGATGCTAGACACATGAGAAAAAAGAATAAAGTAATTATTCATAAAATGTGGAGGTATATATAAATTCATTACCACAATATTATTTTCTTTACAAAACTTTATCAAAACTTCATTTTTCACTTTGTAAAAACTTAACAAAAAGTGTATAATGATAAAGTGGGATTAACTTATAGTTGCAGAACAAAAATGAGAGAAGCAGATTACAGGAGATTTTGAACTTTTCTTCAACTGATGATATATTTTAATTCTTACCATTATGAAACTATATTTTTTGTTCATTTTTTTATCCAATTACATTTTCAATATATTAAATTTGCCTGAATTTTTTACAACAGCATGCTGACTAATTACAACTAGAACTGTACCCACTGAACCTTACCTCTATCTAGAAAATTTGCATATATCTATTATTTTTTTCCATAACATTTATAACTGTAGACTTTCGATTCATCTATTTGACTGATAAGTTTAATATTTAAATAGGGTGTGAGGTGGTGTGATGTATTGTGGCTTCTCCTTAAACGAAGTCAAGAATATCTCAGCAATTATGCCCAGATAACCCTGTTAGCCACTTTATTTTTCATTCCCCAATTCTAAATTTTCCCATATTCTGCTCCATCCCATTTCCACAACATAATCTTTGTCAACTCTATAACCTTTATATCTAAATTCCCTTTATCTTTTCCCAAACCCAGCATAAAAAACCAATAATTCACTTTCTGTATAATCACTTTTTTCATATTTATTCTTCCATAACTTCATTATATGTACCCTTTCTGTTTTCAAGCATTTACATTCAATTAACAAATGCCTAATATTTTCTATTCCTTCCTTACATAATTTACAAAATAAATCACCCATTTTTTTCCATTTACATGTATATTCTCTTGTAGCTAAAGATCCCATTCAAGCCTTAAATAATAAACTACTTTCCTTACTATTATCATATATTAACTCACACCTAATATTCTGTTTATTTCTATATATATTTAAACTCTTTTTACTCTCCATCTCTCTAACTCCCTATTCTTTATTAATAAATCTATTCTTTTATCCCATTCCTTACTACTACAACACTTAACAATCCTCTTAACATAATCATTCCATCTTTTGTACAAATATACTGATATAAATTCTTTATCCAAATCTTTTGCATACTGCATTACCTTTCTCACCCATCTTGTTACCTGCCCTTTACTCATAACCCAATTAAATACTATTTTAGCTATTCTTTTATTATCCATAAACTACAATCTACCAAACATTTTCATTTTACTTTTTGCATCTCTCATATGAAAACTTGACCATCCCATTTCTCCTTGAATTGCCTCTTTTGCTGTCCATACATCTGCATCCAATGCATGTCTTCCTACTTCCCTTTGAACTTTTTCTAAGTAATTTAATACCTCTTTACTAACATATAATGTATCATTACCATATATGTTAACCCTGCTACTGCAACTCCTTTCCATATAATTCTAACTACATATTTATTATATGAAAACATTGTTAATTTCTTTATCATTCCCTTTCTTTTCTTTGCTTCATTTATCAATTTTTTCTCCCATTCATCCAAATAATTTTTCTGATTACTTAAAATAATTCCCAAATAACTATATCTATTCATCACACTTAACTTAATATCTCCCAATAAAAATTCTACATCTTCTCTTTCCCCAGTATTAACCATCATTATATTTGATTTTTGTCCATACAGTAGTGCTACTCAGTGCAAGCCAGAATAATCAATGGATACCAGAAGGCTTGTGCATAAAATCCATATCTAGTGGTATCCCCAGACTAATTTCTAGCTTGTGTCTTCCGTCAGTGAGGAGCTTTGGATCTGAGAGCACTGCACCTAGATCTTAGGCTCATGGGATGTTTAGTGTTTTAAGTTTAATATTTCACAACTGTATTATTTTCTCTATACTTAAAAAACATTCAATACATCAAAATAAAATGTAAAACAGCTTTAAAATGGCATCACTGCATCGTGAAGGTTTCTCCAACAGCCTTTAAATCAGAATAATGAGAAAATTATTCATGAGATTTTGTTGGCTTCTGGGTAACAAAGAATGATCAAATTGCATTAATTATCTAAAAGATAAATCCTAAGCTCACTTGGAATGGCAGATGGATATTTTAATGCCTATGCTATAAGTTTTGAAACATTAATATATGAAGATTTGTATAATGGCCTGAAAATAGGAATTCTATATTCCTAAAAATTTATTCAAATTATTTGCAAAAGATAAAAATAGAATGGACTCATTATGACTGTAGTGTTTTGTAAAATGGCAGACATGTTTGTGCACTCCAGAAAAAACTAGAATTTATTTGTAAGGCTGTTTTTAGATCGCGCTCTGATAGCTGAGGAATTTAATTAGTGCATTGACGTAATGGCGATCGACAATTCCTAGAAATATTTGCTAATTACAAATGTTTCTAGATAAGAGACGTTACCTTATTGGTCAGTGCATTGATTGATCGTTGCAGTTGTCAGAGAGCGATAAGAAGACTGGGTAACATCTAGCAGTGTAATATAGAGAGCAGTAGAGAGCAGTCACGCAGTTTTGAGTAGGCAGTATTAGAGTAGACGTCGGTTTAACACCAGCAGAGATATCTCGTTAGTGCTTGCGGTTAATGACCAGCACCCAGTGGAAATGTAGTTCACGGGTATAGCTGAAGGAGACCGCAGCGGAGATATGGAGAGCATTAGTTGCAGAGTAGAAGCATTCATTGCAAAGCAGAGCATTAGTTGCAGAGTAGAAGCATTCTTTGCATAGCAGAGCATTAGTTGCAGGAATAGAGCATTTGTTGGAGAGCTTCATTGCAGACCAATTCATTGGAGAACATTCATTGCAGACCAATTCATTGGAGAGCTTCGTTGCAGACCGATTCGTTGGAGAGCACCCGTTGGAAAAGAACAGCGTGGGAATTGTATAACGTTATTTGCTGACCGCACAGTATGACTTGCAGATATAACATTGGCACAGTCGTAAGTGTGGATATAACATTGGCGTAGTCGCATTTGGAACCTGGGAGTAGCGAATACATTGAACTACAAGTTTAGCCGTAGACGGAGAAACCGGGTGAAAATGTTAATCCCAATTAGTAATGTTAGAAACAAGGGTTTTTCTGGAGTGGAGGGAGGTGTGTAGTGTTTTGTAAAATGGCAGACATGTTTGTGCACTCCAGAAAAAACTAGAATTTATACGTTAAGGCTGTTTTTAGATCGCGCTCTGATAGCTGAGGATATAACAATGACCTTTCAAAAGATCTATACACTGTACTGATGTGTGCAATAATAGAACACCTGCTTATATGTCTACAACTTGAGTTTGAATAATATTAAATAAATTTGAATTACTGTTTTTTTTTTTAAGGCTTGAAAATATCTTTTAGGAAATTCTCACCACCAACTCAGCTAATTATATAATAGTGATAAGTAAATGATAATTAGCATTCTTTTTTTTTAATTAGCATTCTTAAGTACAGAATAAAACGAGGATATGAAACTGCTTAAATCATTATTATCCAGTAATTGATAAGCCTCACAAACAATGCCTTCTCCTTTACTGTTTCACATAAAGACCTGTTGGAGAGACCTTTGCCCTCAGTAGTCTATTAAATGCTCTGCAATATATATAAATAACTCAATAATTTCTCTAAAACATAAAATAATCACATTTATGTGTGTATCTAAATCGGAAATCAAATAACTAAGATTAATAGTTTAGTATACTTTGATGCAATACAATCATGGCTAAATAACTACTTTATTAACTGCTAACTAAACTTATGAAAAGTGCTATATTATGTTCTATTACAGACTATTTATTGTTTGATTAAAAGCATTTTTTTACACCCAAATGAAACATGCTTCATTTCATTTTACGTCATCATACTTTAAACAAACCAGGTCAAATGGTAATCTTAGGGGGTCCTTTAGCTTTATATATATTCAAAAAAGTATTAAAGTAAATATAAAAAAGCTTTTTAAAAATTTTTTGCATAGGGGCGGCCCAAAAATTCTAACTACGCCACACGCTATATTATAAACTTTAATGGATTCTAAAATCATTACGGAATTACAACCGTTGTTTACAGTTAACTACAAGTATCTAAGTAAATTCTTGCTCAGTTTATTCTATAAAAAAAAATTTGGCATCGAATAGAGAACGTGATTTTCCAATTTTTCTTTACGTATATTAAAAACCGAATAAAATTAAAAACAATCGTTAAAGTTAGTTTTTAAGGTATCATGTGATGTTGGAGCAGCTAAATGCCAGTCAATTTTAGGACAAGTTTTACTTAATGAACTGACTCACCCCCCCCCCAGATTATAGCTTAAAATTAATCCTGGAATGTCCCTGGAAAGTTTAGCTCCTAATCTCCATTCTTCCATGGACTAATCTATACGGGAAAAAGTGATTATAATTAAATTGAAGGTTTTATTTTTTTTTTTTTCGCTTATGAGTTTCGGAGTTCTATAATCATATTTTTTAAAAAATCAACTTTCGCAGGGGGGAAATCTATTTGAAAATAAAAAAGCATTTTCAGTATGTAGGTAGTAAACAGTCTCCTACAGGTGACAGAATACGTAACCCACATATTAAAATAAAGTGAGTCATAAAGCCCAGGGATAATCAGGTTGGATAAGTACAAAACTGTTTTTGCATAGCAAACTGCTAAAGTTAAAAAATTTGAGACTCAAGTTCAATTATAAATATGTATTAATGCGGTGGATTTTTTTTCTAAATAAATAACAAAATATAACGAAATCATTTTAAAATAAATAGTTTTTATAACACCACTGACTAAATAAAGCATGAAGTGATAATAAACATTTATACAGAGAAGTCAATATTTGGCATTTATAACTGTGTAAATAAAAAAGATAAATATATATTTTTAAAAAAAAAAGTTTTTAAATAGAATTTATACGTAAATAGCTTGGACGATAAATTTATTTAAATAAATGCATGTGGAATTCGATTTTTATCTTATAAAATATAATAGCATGCTTAAAGAGTCTTTTCTCTTTCTAAACTACTTTATATACAAGACAATGATTATTATTATGTTTTCGAATATAGAACGATGTTCCTAAATTGTAACCTACTTATTAAGTAAACAAATCTAGCATTCATGTATATGTGTAAACAATAGACAGGAAAGAGAGCGCAAGAGAAGCAAAAAAAAACTTTCACAGACATATAATTGAGCTAAGAATGTATGGGTGTACATGTATTTACACATAAACCAATGCATATAAAAGTAAGGTAAAAAAGATGAACTTTTTATATAGTTTGCTTCAGGGGAAAAGTCTTTCCCTAATGGAGTCATTAAAGCGGAAGAACTTGAGCAGTTCTCCATCCTTAAGCCTCTAACCAAGAACAGCTAAATACTTATTAACTAACAATATCACGTAATTAATTTGATTGGCTGTAAGCTAATTATATATAAAAATTGTAGACCCGAAAACATTTTCAAATTTTATCAGACCAGGATTAGAATTCAGATTGCAAGTATGGCAGGCAGATGCTTAACTATTCCATTACAAGACTCGAAACGAATATACATGCCAAAAATTAACGATGCTAAGCAATTGAATATTAAAGTATTTTTTGATGACAGTAATCTGCCCACTTAAATGAAAACATCAATGAAGCTTTATTTTTCGAAAGAAAGGATTTTTTACAAAAAAATAATTGTAAAATTACAATTCATCAATATAGTGTTTATTAAAAAACTTTTTTACTAGTATACATGATTCAATGTCTTCATAATTCTTTATTGCTCAATTTACACAATTTCTGTTTTTTGTATTTTTAAAAATAATTTTACTTTTGTTTCCGGTTTCAGCTAAATTTGAAGTTCATTATAAATGTAATTAATCTATTATATCCCTCTATATAATAAAAATACCTCTGATGAAAGCTGCAGGTTTCAGTTAAAGCAAAAAATAAAATAAAATTATTAGTGGTGTATTATATTATATCAACTTATTAAGTAACTAAACGTCTCGCAACAACCATTTTCTTGTTTTTATATATTCATATCTAAGGACAAGCTCCTCTTCAATGTTATAATCCCATATATTAATTATCTGTAAAAAGAATACAATATGAATTATTTTTAAATATGTTCGAAATTAGATATAGGGATTAATAAGATATGTGAATCGCCAAATATAACTTGCACATGTAGCAAAATCTCAAACAAATACATGGTATTGCATTTAGAATTATAAATTACAAAATTAGCTATAAATATGTTGAAACCACTATTATCAACCCAATAAATCACATGATTCAAACATTAAGCAACTCTCAATTTAATAAAAAAAAAAAATTCAAGAAAAAATCTTATTATTCAGATATATGATATACATGAACCAATCTGTGAGCAAAATAGCTCTACATTAACAATTCAACAACAACAATAAAACAAAGGATATATTTATTAACAGGTTAATTGAAAACATGGAGTTCTATGGGCAAATTTAGCCCAGGGTTACCATATAAAAAACAATGTCTTTTATTGTATTAATCTAGTAATGTATCCCCACCAGGGAAAATGCCTTTAATTAGGTTATCTTTGGTCTTTCAATGTCAATCAGTTCCCATGTGCTCTTGAATGTTATTTGAGAAGTTATATAATTGTCACTTTCTTTTATAGTCTTAATCTTCTTGATTAATATTATTAGAGGATCCACGCAATTGGAATTAAATAGGAGTATACACCGTGTCAGCCAAATACTATACATTAAAAATGTAACATTCCTAACTTCTGCAAAAATGCCTGATTTTATACTTTGAATCAACATGGATATCAATGTGCTTTTCCTTTTATAGATTGGGCCAATTAAGGTTCTACAGGTTTCCAATTTAACAAATCTGACAAAAATGTGTTCAATAGTCTCTTCTTCCCTCTGACATAATACACATATGTCATCAATAGATATATATCCTCTGGTTTTTTGTTAAGAAGCTACCTGTAGGAAGAGCATTAAGAATCTTTTCCTCCCTCTGACATAATACACATATGTCATCAATAGGTGTATATCCTCTGGTTTTTTGTTAAGAAGCTACCTGTAGGAAGAGCATTAAGATTGATCTTCACCAAGAAGTTGAAATACTTCAGCTCCAGGCACCACCATGTAAATTTTTTTAAGAAAATAATGATAGTTGTGTTGAATTGATTGGTTCTACTATTTCATTAATGAGGTAATAAGCCTCCCAATACTGAATTTTTACCGATTTTGATTGATCGGGGATTAACTTCATTTTTGTGATTTCATATAACAACTTAGAGAGTCAACATTTCACATTAGGAGGTAAGATGTCTGTGGGATTCACTTCAATTGGATAAAAGTTTGGAGGGATTATGTTATTAAGTCTGGAAAACAGATTGAAGGCATGCTGGAGTCAAAATACCTGCAGCAAATGCAGCCTCAGACCATTTAATTTGGTAGGTCTTTGCATTTTCCTGAGGCTGATCAATTGCCTCTCCACAGGAGCCTAGTTCAGCTGGAATTGATGTGGTGAGTGAATTTCCCGGTGAATTTAATAAATGGCATGAAGACAGCCATCTTTGCATAAAGGGAAATATAAATCTTTCCATAATAAACCAATAATCTTGTTAGCTGCTGTTATGATAGAATTTTGGACCTCTCCCTTCATTGCTAGCAGTAAGAAGTTAAACTTAAAGGCCAAGAAATTTGGGGGTCTGGCTGAGAAGAGGGAAGGGATGTTGCTCCCTGAGAATAGCCTCCATGCCACTGATTTCTCTAAGCTGAAACAGTCCTGATTCATCTGAAAATTTAGACATTAGCTTCATGATCCTAGGAAAGTACTTCTGATCTGGTAAGAATACCGCCAGGTCATCCATGTAATTGTGATTAGTAAATGCACTATTTGTAAATTCTAAATCCAATTATATACAATATTTAGTTCTAATGCCCTAAAATTAATTATAATAAATAATCTCACATGACTCTCACTAGTGCCAAATTTTTAATGTTCAGTATATTCTGAACTTAGCCAACAGATATTTACATAAAATAAATAGTTCAGGCTCTAAGTCTGATGGTTGTTTTGTTTTTGTTTTTTTACAAAAAAGAAACATCAAACTATTCTTCATTCTAATATAACAGTAGACATTCATTTATATCTAATATAAATCAAAGTATGAACTTTGTTACCACACATGACAATTTATATTACATTAAATACATTATATTTAATATTAAAATTAATTTCCATATATTTGTTAAAATTATACATAATTTAGAATTTATAAAAAATAAATTGTATATGAATATTAAAATGGCAATATAATTGCTTGTTTTATGCAAATTAACAGTACATGACTAGTTTAAACATATAAAGTATAATTATTTGTAATAACAAATTTCAAATTTAAGTTAGTTATAAATGAATTTGTACTATTATGTTAACACAAATTCTACTGTACTTTATGGAATGAGCTATTTGTCTTTATAAAAACAGATGTAATATAAAAGCTTAGAATAATCATTCTATGTTACAGTGATGGTAATAATCAAAATAAACTAAATTTTAAATATGGTATACAGAAAGCAATAATTACATTTTCATTTTTTTGATTAGAGTTACAAAATGATGAAAGAAATATTGATTTGCTCTGTTTCTCTGATATGCCATATAATCCTGACAGAAATTTTACACTAAAAATTTAATAAAAAAGTAAATATCATTTCCATGCATTTGGTGAGCTGGGCCATGATGTGCAAACCTTCAGCTTCCTATTACTGCATCAAACCATTTAGTAATCATAAAAAATGTCTACTAACCAACTACCTTTTTTCAATGGTGAATAATGGGTTTGTACTGCCATTGTTTGAGGATGTATATTACAATAACCTTTTTGAGATAATTTTTATGCATAGATCCATTCCATCTTTAAATATTTGAACATTTTGAGGGGTAGGTTTTATAACATAGTGGTGAACACTATTCTCAAACAACGTTTTCATTTTCCAAGATATTAATGTTCCAATTCATATAGCCTGTTCAGTTATACATTACTTTGAGAAACATTAGAAAGTTATACTTTTGAGGTGGTCTCCAATCATCCAATTTAAATATTATTAAAAGTCATGAGCCAATATCTAATTATAAATAAAGATCGATGTCTTTTATCAATATCTTTCAAAGCCTTATATCATAAAAAAAAAAAACCAAATTTCTCAAATTGTATATAATGTCATCCCACATAGTATATAAGCAGATTTTAATGCACATGGTCAGCTTTACACCATTGTTAGTAAAAAAAAAAAAAAGAATCATGAATATTCCCATTATTCTGTTCAACACTTGTATTTGAATCTTGTATAAAGGCAAACAGAAGAATCTTGGCCAAAGATTATTAAAATATGCTGGTGACTTACTTATCTTATTATTATTCTGCTTTTCATATTTAAATTATATATTAAAGTAGTGAATGGCTTCAAACATTTTTACAACATATATATCGCCAACAACGCAAAATAAAAGTCTTTCCAATATTCATGAATATGTACTGAAAACAAATTCGTAAAGACTCACCAAATTATTTCATTCATTATCTTACTTCAACTTTGAACTTTTGATGCTTCTTATCTCCTAGACTCCGCATTAAAAATAGTTCACTTCACATATCATCATCTTATTTTGCTATAACTAGAGCTCATGTCTGAACTAGAATTTGTCATTTGTCCCCTTAGTCCCTCTTTGTTATTGACAACATTCGTGTGTATTTTTTGGAATTATTTGGAGTAAGAGTATTATTTCAATATTTACAGTTCATATAAAAAACAAAAGCATACATTTTAATGATTTGAAAATCAAAATGTATGATGTAGTAATAAATATGAAAATGCAAGAATATATTATATTTAGGAAATACCAAATAGTTACTGGCAATCGTGACCCCGTGTTACCTATTATTCCTATCTGCTTTTGGACAAAGAATCTATTATATATGGATAAAATAATCTTCAAACAGTCCAGATTTTCTCAAAAGACTTATAAATAAGGAATTACTCTCCAGGCTGATCAAATGTTGGATGGTAAACGTTTTTTATTTTATCCTCTAAATAGCAGCAACATATTAATTAGCCTACCTGGGATAAATATATTAGGCCTGTTTGGAATCGGAAATTCGAATACCAGAAAATAGACATGGCGTGCGGATGTTTCGTGGCAGCGATTTTTTAATGTATATAAATTAAATCATACGCTGCATAGTAATACTAAATTCGTTATTTTTTTTAAAAAAAAAACAACATTTCTTTAATACGTAATATATATTTGATCAGTGTTGGGTGAAGAGGAGAAAGGAAGGAAACAGTCCTCCCTCCCTTCAGATTAGCTAAAAAGAATGAAAATAATTGTCGAAAGCCAACTAACTAATCTTTGAAAACATTCTTTGGATAATTCTCTTTCAACTTCCTTCATAAACTATCATTAAAAATCATACATTCAACATTCTGTATTGGGATTATAAAAAAAAAACGGCGGTTAATCTAAAGCTTTAAGATGAAAGAAGTGTATGGAGGGGTGGGGGCACACATTTTTATAGACAGTTATTTATGTTCGTGATTATATTTTGTTCAGTTTCAGTAAAGCGGGTATAATATGCACTTATTTTTTGTAATAGAGAGTGTCATAAATCTATAGCTGTTAAACTTGTAGCGTTGACGCCCACATATATTGCATCTTATTATGAATGCAATAGAAGTATAATAAACATATCCCCAAACATTTTGGGCTTTAATTTTAGATGCTCCTTGTTTAGCAGCTTTCTCCTAAGGTCTTTCTCCCTTTAATTAATAATAGCTAAATACCCATTTACTGACCATAAAATATAATTTTATATAAGAAATAAAATGTATAGCTTTATTTATTTAAAAAACGTTCTTTTCCTACATTCAAGAAATTATAAACCCATGAATAGCATTATAACAGTACTCCAATAATTGCATATAAAAAATATAAAGTATAGATGTAGCTATAATGTTTAAATGATCTTATTGAGCAGAAGTTCATAAGACATTCGAGCATCGAAAAAAGTGGGCCATAAATTATTTAAATCAATTTTCGAGTGATAGATTCTGAAAACTAAAGATTCCCAAAAATTATTTTGATACCAAAAAGCATATGTCCTGAAAATAAGATCAAATGAGTATCCTTTTTAAAAAAAAATCTAATGCAGTTAGTATTAAGATCTACATAAACAAATGATTTTTTCCTATTGATTTCTTTTGAAATCTAAAAAAGCCATTTAAATAGCGGAAAGTGGAGGTGGGAGAATAAAGAATTATTTTCATTTTATCCCACTGGCTGTATAAACTTGTTATGGTTATTCAAGTAGGAGTGTATTTAATTTTGATTATACGCCGTAAATAAAATATATATATATAGCTTGAATTAAAAACTAAGGAGCTATTCTTAATTTAAATCGCTATAATTATTAATATTAATGATTATTCTTTCTTTAGTTAATAAGATTAATATAGAACCTAGTCTTCATGAATTTTTATGCCAGCTATCTTTCTACACTGATTCTGACAATGAGATTAAGTCTGAGCAACCACATTTCTATTGTCCAATGTTTTGTTTTTGTTTTCAAATCAACATCGTTATTGTCTTTCGCATTTTTTATTATCTGGAGTTAGAATAGTCTCTCCCATTTGTAGTCGGCTGATAAGATTTCCACTGTGATCAAATTTTTACATCACTGGCTAAAAGCCAGCTCCACCCCCTAAAAAAACTCTTCAGCTAGTGACGGAGCTTTAATTTAAAAAAAAAAAGATAAATGTAAATCATGGTTTCATCAGTCAAAGAATTATAATAAATTACTTTTCAGTTAAGAAAAGTATATAACTACAAATACTTAAGAATAATAAAAGAAATTATCTATGATATAATGCAACCGTTGCATCAAATTGAATTTATGAATGACAAAATTGCATAAAATTTTAACTGCAACTAGAAAATCTAGTACTGTATCAAAAAGGCTTATGTTTTCTGAATGATGTGGGTAAAAGATGTTAACATCTCATTCATTGTTCAAAAAAGGCAACCAGAAACTTACTGCAATGCATTCCATATAATGAATTACAAATAGATTCCCTTTGTGATTTAGTGGAATAATAGAATGCCAATCTTGAGAACAAAAAGTTCTTGATTGAAGCTCAATGTCATGTCTGATGTTTGAAATTATATAACCTTCCAAGTGATTGATTATATGATTACTTAATAGGAAATCATTATGTTTTATATGCTAAAAAAGGCAATGGGGTTTGGTAATCCCCTAAGCAATCATCAAGAGAAATGTTTGCAAAGGTTATAAATTACCATATGACACACATTCTATCATTTGTTGGTCCATTTTTAACCCTTACAATGCAACTGATTCTGAAATATTGTGTTCACATTAAAAAAACAAAAACAATGCCTATAATTGCCTTTTGAGGCTATAAAAATTTGGATGCTTTATAATGGTACTGCCCTCTGCAATATTTTGCTCATTGTAGTTATGCATGTAGCATTTTTTGTTGGCTATGTTCTACTTTATTGTTGCACCTTTAATGAACACATCAACTATCATCTTTGGGAAAATCAGTTCTTCAATTTTGGATTAGATGGCAGATGTTCATGTCATTGTCTATTTCATTTTCCTATATTTTCTAAATAATATTAATCATTTAGGTGAGTAAATTATAGGTCTTCTAAAAAAAATCTAACCCAAATGTAAAGCATCAACTATGGTATCATGATATTTGGAATGTAAAATATAAAAACACTTTTGTTGAAATGTAGTTTGAATTAAATAAGTTTCTGCTTTTAAAAAATTTCATTATTGGATTCAGTGCAAAATGAAGGTCTCTCCAAGTTTAATCAAGTTACTTCAATCCCTAATCTTTATTCACCTATCTCAAATTTGGTCTCTTTCTTTATCTTATAAAATCTCTTGGTATCCCATTTAAAACTTTAACTGTCCACCTACTATCATCTCTTCTGGGAATGTGTACAGCTCAGCTCCATTTCAGCATCGTCTCAAAGATGTTAGTGATTTCTGTTTATTCTCTTACCCATGTATTCCATTTTCTCTTCTTGCTACTCCTAACATATATCTCTCCATAATTCATTGAATGTTTTGAAGTATTTGTGTTTGCCCTATGTGAAGTGTCCAAGTTTGAGATCCATAAAAAAGAACTAATAAAACACATCTAAAAAAATCTTCCTTTTCAAACATATAAGCATCTTTCCATTTAATGTTATGTCTACCAAAAACACTTCATTAAAGCTTCATTCTATGATTAATTTCATTCATCCATTATTTTTTTATCTCTGTTAATAATCTAATCAAAGTATTTGTGGTGATTAACTTCTTTTAATTCATGATTGTAAATTTTTAGTGTTTTCAGTACTTATCTTAGGTCCTACTTTTTTACTTACATTGATAATTCTTGCAATATTTTTTGAAGCTTGGAAAAATTATTTATAAAAATGGCTACATCATCAGCAAAATCTAGAGGACTTAAATAATCTCCATTTATATGATCATCATTTTTTATGCTTACACAAGCTGTTTACACAGAGGCTAAACTTTCTATACAGTAGCACCACTCAGGGCAAGCCAGAGTAATCAATGGATGCAAGAAGGTTTGTGCACAAACCTTCTTGCATCCAGTGATTGCTCTGGATTGCACTGTATGAAGAGTTTAGCCTCTGTGTAATATCCATTCACTTTTACTTCCTTAGCTTGCCCATTTTAATCCACAGAGTGATATACTTTTCTCAATGTTGTTTTTTAAATAATGCATTGCATTTTGATAAATATTCACCAGAATATCACAATACCCTAGGTCTATATTTTTATGATCTAAGTATTGTAGAAATGCTTCTCTTAATATTTGAATGTGATCCATTGTGCTAAACCTACTTCTAAATACAGCTTATTCTTTTAGTTGATTAGAATTGAAAGTTCATAGGAGTAACTTATAATTAATTTGATAAAAATTTTATATAACTGATAAAAGATTGGTGGTCTGTATTTTCTAATTTTTTATTACCTTTCTTAAACATCAATATCACTACCGCCTGCTTCTATCACCTGGTATATCTTTATCATTTAAAAACTTGGGGTACAACTTTGCCAATATTTTTTCTAATTGTTTGACTTTGTTTTTAAGCTATCAATTACAATTCCATTTATTGGAGTTTTTTCCTTCTTCATAGATTTAATTGCGTGTTCCACTTCTTTATTTAAAATACTGACAATTCAGGTGATATTTCATTTTCTTGTTTTTTATTATTATACAATTCTTCATAGAACTTTCCCATAGTTCCATCTTTCCTTCTTATTGCAGAAATATTTTCTTTTCAATACTCAAGACAGTGTTTTATAATTTTGAGACTTTTAGTCTCTGCTATAGCTTTCCTTGTTAGTTTACAATTATATTTTCTTATATCATTATTACCTCTTTTTTATATCCCTTTACAAAACTGTAAATATTCTTTTGTCTTAATAAAAAATTTATTGATAAATTGTCCGCACGACCATCTTTCCTATAATTTCTTAGTAAAGTATCTGTTACCTTATTATTGATTTCAGTCAAACCTGAAACAACTCTGAAATATGTTCATATTTTTAAATGTTTTGCTGCAAGTTCTAATTTATAGGAATTTCAGTTGTTAGCAATGACTTCATTTAATAGCCTTTGTCTGTCTAGTTTTATATTTCACTAATTGTTATTTTGTTACTCAAAAATATAATCCAATTTTGCTGATACTCAAAGTATAATCCAATTCTGCTGTATCTTCATTCGGATGCTTCCAGATTCAATTAGTATTTTTCTCAAACAAAAAAAATAAATAAATAGTTTTTCTGTAAACATCACAAATGTATGAATCTCTCGTTTCTAACATTGTAACAAAATTTACCCAAAGAATTTTAATTGCTTATCTGTTCTAACATTAAAGTGTCTCATGACAATTTAAAAATATTGTTTGATATGATAAAAAGCACCATCACAATGAAAACTTGTTAGAGCATAAATCTGAATTACCTGCATTTGGTATCTTCCCTTAAGTTGAATGACTAATCTTGCCTCTCTGACTGACTGATATATCACCAATTTGCAGAATGTTGTTATTTGTCTTTTTTGTTTGCAATGAAGTTCTGCTTCCAATATTTTGTGCATTTTTAGTAAAGAACATGTCCACCTTTTAAGTCAATTCTCTCTACATCTAACTTTGCAAAGTCCAACAATGTACCATTTAATATTAGACAGTTCTTCCAATTCAGGTTGTCATTGAATAGCAACTTGGATTCATATTCATAAAATTCTTAGCATCCTTTATCTTTGGCCACCAACCACTACCTTGGCTGAGCTTTACAACCTTCTGAGATCAAGATACATAATTTTGTTTTTCTGTCATGATTGTAAATATTTACTTTTAAAAAATGAGATTGTTCACACATATATTCATGCAGCCTTCAAGAAATTACAAAATGACATATTATAGTATTATCTGTTGCTGGAGAGATTATATGACATTCAAATTCCAAATAACTACTGAACTAATTTTTCTCACTGGATTAAACTAAGTTTCCTTTATTTACTTTTTTCATCTGGAAATTAACTCAGGATCATTTAGCTCTTCAGCCTATCCACTCTACTATTGGATTAAACTGCAGAGGCATTAACAAATGTATTTTACATATAAAACTGCATTGCCAAATGTGATCAGAGAGAGAGAAACAGGTTTTTAGAAATACAATTTTATAAAAGAAAAACATATTGCACTGCACAAAATAAGATATTAAATTATGATGCCCCAAATTCTAAATGTCTTTGATTAAAATTTTTATATTAATAATATTGACTAATGTGAATGCTGTATTAATAATGGTTAAATAGTTAGAAAAGTGAAAAGATTGAAGCCTGTCCATTAAAGTTTGAGGAATTACTATTACAATATAAACCGAGCATTGATTCTATATGCGTATGGGAGATTATGACCTGGTCTAATTGATGAGTGCTGGTTCTTCACAAAATACATATATTGGGAATCTTTTTTGCATGTGTGGTCATGTGTATTGGTTGCTTGAGATAAAGTGGAGAATAAAGAGACTTAAAAAATTTTTGAGTTCAAATCCCTCTATTTACATATTTAAAAAATTATTATTTTATATTGTAGTCAATGTCTTAGAATAACAAAATTGTCCTCTGTGTGACTGAATACTAGCAATCCATAAGCTTAGTGAGTAACATTAAATATATGCATATAAACAAGCAACATCTAATTCTATTGCCCAAATGAGGCTCGCTTTACCATAATGTAGTTTTGTATTTAAAAAATATATAATAGGCCATGGTTATTACGATGCACTTTTTATGCAGACTATAATATCAATATACTTTATTTTTAGCAGAGCTGTACTTAAATACATATGATTTCACCATTTAGAGTCTCACAGATAAAGCATCCCCCACCCCGAAAATTTAAATTTGACAAAAATAATTTTAAGGTCTTAAATTTTATAACAATCTCATGGAAGACTCCATAGTATAAAACAAGTAAAATGGCTGAAGTTATGATATTCGACAATGCTTTATTAAAAACTGTAATAAAAATAATATTCTTTAGCTAGTAATTTTTTAAAACTACAAATATTTCAAAGTTATTATTTAAAAGGTTTATATTGCTTGAAAAAATTGTAAATACTATTTTTAAAACCACTGAAAATGTCACATGACCACCATTTCCTATGCTTACACAAGCTGACAAAAATTAGTCTCCATACAATAGTGCCACAAGCTAAAAACTAGTCTGGGAATATTGCCTGAGTAGGCAATAGATAAGAAGTTTATATGATGTTTTTACATCCATTGATTGCTAAGGTATGCACTGGGTGGGCACTACTGTATGGCGAGTTTGCTACTATTTTAAGTACTATTTTTACATGTTGAGTTATAAACAATTATTAGGATTATACTTTGCTATACTATTATTTTCTAAAAATAAAAAAAATATTATAATCATAATTGTAAAACAATTAAATTTCTTACCTTAAACACATTGAGTCCAACTCCGAGAAAACTGAACACTTTGCCCAAATTCTGCACTATTCCGTTCAGCCCTCCACTGCATAGACTGCTTAATAAGCTGCCCAGGCCACCAAATCCAGAGAAACCACCAACATTTTGTGCTGCAGAAGAATTTCCACCAGTAAATCCTTGTATCAAATTTAGGAATCCACCGATATTTCCAAGAGGATTGTTTGATTGACCTCCAGGCATTCCACCACCTACTCCAGTGCCTCCTCCACCACTAAATCCTTGGATGGCATTCATGATACCTCCAAGAGGATTCCCTCCTTGACCTCCACCACCACCACTCATACCTTGTATGACATTCATCACACCCCCGAGAGTGTTTCCTCCTTGTCCTCCAGTCTGACCCATGTTGCCAAACAAATTAAGTATACTTCCTAATTCAGGGGCTCCCTCAGTAGCCTTATTAAATTCATCACATAACTTCACACCTTCTTGAAAATTTGCTAATGTTGAAGCAGTTTTTGCAAATTCTGCCATATTTGATGCAGACTTTCCAAACATATTTATAGTGTTGGCTGCATTATCAAAGGAAGAGAAATCAGCATTTTTAAAATTCACATTTTCTAAACGTGAAGCTGCTTTACTTAAATCTGAAAGTTTATTTCCTGCTTGACCAAGTTCTGAAAATGCATTCATGCCTTGATCAAAATTTCCTCTTGCAGCTGCAGATTTTCCTACTTCTGAAAGGGCAGTTACTTTCTGACCTAGGTCATTCACGGAAGTAACTCCTTTATTAAAATCTGAAAAATCTAAATTAGGCATATTGTTCTGGACATTGATAGAACCAGCAAGCTTGCTCATATCAGAAACAGTAGAAGCAGCCTTGCCTACATCAGACATGGTAGTACCAAATTTTTCATTGACATTAGCATTTCCAGCACGTTTACTCATGTCATTAACAGCTTCGGCAGCTACACCCAAATCAGATAGAGTTAAATGATCTTTATTTTTTAAATCTGTTAGTGCACCAGAAGCTCTCTCGACATCAGTAATAGTTGATGCAGTTTTTCCAAGATTATCCAAATAAGCTGCAGCTTGACTGTCTTGACTGACTGCATGGCCTGCGGCTTTTGAAAAGTCTTGTACCATGCTAGCAGTCTTATCGATATTATAATCTCCAGTATTGGCACCTGGAAAAGGAGAAATAAGTTTAGAAAAATCAGTAGAAGAAAAATGTCCAATATTAGATATTTTATTACTTAAATCTTTATTATCATTAGAAAAAGAACCCATCACCTTATTTAATTCTGAAATAGAAGTCAAACCTGAAACATCATTTAATGTATATTTATTTACTTCAGTGTTAGGCACTACATTACTAAAATCAGATTTAAAAAAATTTAAATCCTTATTTTCAGGTAAAAAAGGAACCTGATCAGATATTTTAGCTACATTGGCAGGAGTATAACCTGCAAAATCATTACTCATTGTCTGAGCATTAGAGGGTGCTTGAGTCACAGCAGCAACTATGGAAGCATTATTGTTTGTATTAGATATATTAGCATCTAATTTATTTTCTGCTCCTAATAAATTGTAAGTAACTTTTTCCAATTCAGAACAGGAAGAAACCAAATTATACATATCTGGCATATAACTTTCATCAACTTTATTATTTTTGTCAGGCATTTTTTCAGTTAATTTATTAATATTAGACACAGTTCCAGAAGCTTTTTCTACATCACTTATTGTGGAATACATTTGGCTATTTTCACCAGCAAACATTGTAGCAACTTTACTGAAATCAGCTACTTGGCCAGCAGTTTTACCAATATCAGCAGTAGTAAATTCTCCTAACTGTTTATTAAATTCTGGAAGATTTGAAGCTAATTTGCCTACATCCGCTGCAGTACCAAGCGTTTTACTTATTTCTGTCACTTTAGCACCTAATGCACTATCTGCTGGAGCATAGCTACCTGCAATTTGTCCAAACTGAGATAAAGTTGCAGCCATGCTGCCTACATCAGTTATAGTATATTCACCAGGCTTTTTAACATCAGGTAAGTTTTCACTTAATTTACTAATATTAGACACAGTTTCAGCAGTTTTTCCTACATCACTTATTGTGGAAGACATTTGGCTATTTTCACCAGCAAACATTGTAGCAACTTTACTGAAATCAGCTACTTGGCCAGCAGTTTTACCAATATCAGTAGTAGTAAATTCTCCTAACTGTTTATTAAATTCTGGAAGATTTGAAGCTAATTTGCCTACATCCGCTGCAGTACCAAGCATTTTACTTATTTCTGTCACTTTAGCACCTAATGCACTATCTGCTGGAGCAAAGCTACCTGCAATTTGTCCAAATTGAGATAAAGTTGCAGCCATGTTGCCTACATCAGTTATAGTATATTCACCAGGCTTTTTCTTAACATCAGGTAAGTTTTCACTTAATTTACTAATATTAGACACAGTTGGAGCAGCTTTTCCTACATCATTTATCGTGGAAGACATTTGGCTATTTTCACCAGCAAACATTGTAGCAACTTTACTGAAATCAGCTACTTGGCCAGCAGTTTTACCAATATCAGCAGTAGTAAATTCTCCTAACTGTTTATTAAATTCTGGAAGATTTGAAGCTAATTTGCCTACATCTGCTGCACTACCAAGCGTTTTACTTATTTCTGTCACTTTAGCACCTAATGCACTACCTGCTGGAGCATAGCTACCTGCAATTTGTCCAAATTGAGATAAAGTTGCAGCCATGCTACCTACATCAGTTATAGTATATTCACCAGGCTTTTTCTTAACATCAGGTAAGTTTTCACTTAATTTACTAATATTAGACACAGTTCCAGCAGCTTTTCCTACATCACTTATTGTGGAAGACATTTGGCTATTTTCACCAGCAAACATTGTAGCAACTTTACTGAAATCAGCTACGTGGCTAGCAGTTTTATCAATATCAGCAGTAGTAAATTCTCCTAACTGTTTATTAAATTCTGGAAGATTTGAAGCTAATTTGTCTACATCCGCTGCAGTACCAAGCGTTTTACTTATTTCTGTCACTTTAGCACCTAATGCACTATCTGCTGGAGCATAACTACCTGCAATTTGCCCAAACTGAGATAAAGTTGCAGCCATGCTGCCTACATCAGTTATAGTATATTCACCAGGCTTTTTCTTAACATCAGGTAAGTTTTCACTTAATTTACTAATATTAGACACAGTTTCAGCAGCTTTTCCTACATCACTTATTGTGGAAGACATTTGGCTATTTTCACCAGCAAACATTGTAGCAACTTTACTGAAATCAGCTACTTGGCCAGCAGTTTTACCAATATCAGCAGTAGTAAATTCTCCTAACTGTTTATTAAATTCTGGAAGATTTGAAGCTAATTTGCCTACATCCACTGCAGTACCAAGCGTTTTACTTATTTCTGTCACTTTAGCACCTAATGCACTATCTGCTGGAGCATAGCTACCTGCAATTTGTCCAAACTGAGATAAAGTTGCAGCCATGCTGCCTACATCAGTTATAGTATATTCACCAGGCTTTTTAACATCAGGTAAGTTTTCACTTAATTTACTAATATTAGACACAGTTCCAGCAGCTTTTCCTACATCATTTATCGTGGAAGAAATTTGGCTATTTTCACCAGCAAACATTGTAGCAACTTTACTGAAATCAGCTACTTGGCCAGCAGTTTTACCAATATCAGCAGTAGTAAATTCTCCTAACTGTTTATTAAATTCTGGAACATTTGAAGCTAATTTGCCTATATCTGCTGCACTACCAAGCGTTTTACTTATTTCTGTCACTTTAGCACCTAATGCATTATCTGCTGGAGCATAGCTACCTGCAATTTGTCCAAATTGAGATAAAGTTGCAGCCATGCTACCTACATCAGTTATAGTATATTCACCAGGCTTTTTCTTAACATCAGGTAAGTTTTCACTTAATTTACTAATATTAGACACAGTTCCAGCAGCTTTTCCTACATCACTTATTGTGGAAGACATTTGGCTATTTTCACCAGCAAACATTGTAGCAACTTTACTGAAATCAGCTACTTGGCTAGCAGTTTTATCAATATCAGCAGTAGTAAATTCTCCTAACTGTTTATTAAATTCTGGAAGATTTGAAGCTAATTTTCCTACATCCACTGCAGTACCAAGCGTTTTACTTATTTCTGTCACTTTAGCACCTAATGCACTATCTGCTGGAGCATAACTACCTGCAATTTGTCCAAATTGAGATAAAGTTGCAGCCATGCTACCTACATCAGTTATAGTATATTCACCAGGCTTTTTCTTAACATCAGGTAAGTTTTCACTTAATTTACTAATATTAGACACAGTTCCAGCAGCTTTTCCTATATCGTTTATCGTGGAAGACATTTGGCTATTTTCACCAGAAAAAATTGTAGCAACTTTACTGAAATCAGCTACTTGGCCAGCAGTTTTACCAATATCAGCAGTAGTAAATTCTCCTAACTGTTTATTAAATTCTGGAAGATTTGAAGCTAATTTGCCTACATCTGCTGCACTACCAAGCGTTTTACTTATTTCTGTCACTTTAGCACCTAATGCACTATCTGCTGGAGCATAGCTACCTGCAATTTGTCCAAATTGAGATAAAGTTGCAGCCATGCTGCCTACATCAGTTATAGTATATTCACCAGGTTTTTTCACATCAGGTAAGTTTTCACTTAATTTACTAATATTAGACACAGTTCCAGCAGCTTTTCCTACATCGTTTATTGTGGAAGACATTTGGCTATTTTCACCAGAAAACATTGTAGCAACTTTACTGAAATCAGCTACTTGGCCAGCAGTTTTACCAATATCAGCAGTAGTAAATTCTCCTAATTGTTTATTAAATTCTGGAAGATTTGAAGCTAATTTGCCTACATCCGCTGCACTACCAAGCGTTTTACTTATTTCTGTCACTTTAGCACCTAATGCACTATCTGCTGGAGCATAGCTACCTGCAATTTGTCCAAATTGAGATAAATTTGCAGCCATGCTGCCTACATCAGTTATAGTATATTCACCAGGTTTTTTCACATCAGGTAAGTTTTCACTTAATTTACTAATATAAGACACAGTTCCAGCAGCTTTTCCTACATCGTTTATTGTGGAAGACATTTGGCTATTTTCACCAGCAAACATTGTAGCAACTTTACTGAAATTAGCTACTTGGCCAGCAGTTTTACCAATATCAGCAGTAGTAAATTCTCCTAATTGTTTATTAAATTCTGGAAGATTTGAAGCTAATTTGCCTACATCCGCTGCACTACCAAGCGTTTTACTTATTTCTGTCACTTTAGCTCCTAATGCACTATCTGCTGGAGCATAGCTACCTGCAATTTGTCCAAATTGAGATAAAGTTGCAGCCATGCTGCCTACATCAGTTATAGTATATTCTCCAGGTTTTTCCACATCAGGTAAGTTTTCACTTAATTTACTAATATTAGACATAGTTCCAGCAGTTTTTCCTACATCGTTTATCGTGGAAGACATTTGGCTATTTTCACCAGCAAACATTGTAGCAACTTTACTGAAATCAGCTACTTGGCCAGCAGTTTTACCAATATCAGCAGTAGCAAATTCTCCTAACTGTTTATTAAATTCTGGAAGATTTGAAGCTATTTTGCCTATATCAGCTGCAGTACCAAGCGTTTTACTAACTTCTGTTATTTTAGCTCCTAACGCACTATCTGCTGTAGCATAGTTACCTGCAATTTGTCCATATTCAGATAATGTTGAAGCTATGTTGCCTACATCAGTTATAGTATATCCACCTGGATTTTTATTAAAAATATGTAAGTTTTTATCAAATTCAATAGTAGCAGATTTTCCTAAATTAGTTTCATTATCATTACCACCTGAAATTGTAGCTACATGTTTTTCAATAGCAGAATCTTGGTTGTTATTTGGATTTAACTTAATATTTGCTTCCGTATGTGCTGTTGTGCCTACTTCAGCAATTATTTGTTCTATATTCTCCTGTCCCCCCGCAAGCGTGGAAGCCAGCGTGCTAAAATCTAAAATGCTGAGCTCTTTATTTTCTAAATCAGAATGTTTGTACTCACCTGGTGATTGATTGCTATTCGCCTCTGAGACAGTCGAAGCAGCTTTACCAACGTTTGTTAAGACGTCACCCATCTCGCTGTTTTCACCGGCCATCGACGCACCCATCTTGGTAAAATCAGAAACATTCGCGGCGACTTTGCCGTAATCTCCTGAGTGTACATTTCGTTTAACTGTTTCAAATTCACCAGACGCGTTTCTTCCTAATTCTGCCAAGTCTCCTGCAGTTTGGCTTAAATCCGAAATTACCGCCGCTGCATCATCTAGTTGAGAGAATAAATCCTGAGATTCCTCTTTGCCGTGCTTATCTTTTTTACTTTTTTTTTTGTGCGAGCCACTTTTGCCCAAATCCGACAATTTTGACGATAGAGAGCTAAAGAATGACATGGTTATTGCTCTATCCTAAAAAAACCATCAATTGAATTCAAGGTTGCCAGATTTCGGGTAAAGTTTTCTCTTACGACTTAAGATGCGATCTGAAAGCTTTCACTGTTAGCAACTGAAAATGCAGACAAGAAGTTTATGACGTAAGAGAATGATCGTAGTTAGAGAATGAATAATAAAACGCCATCTAACTGTTCATAACGTAAAAATTAACCACCTTTTAAATTTTAAAAATTACAAAAATATATATAAACTACGCTTTATTAAAAAATCAATACCGTGAAGCTAATATAAATTACAATTGTATTGCGCAGTATAATTATTATTATACTTGAGGTCAGCACAGTTATAATTATTCTCGTTTTGATGCCTTCTAATTCAATGAAATTAGTTTTAATTTTTACTGCAATGCAGTAAAAATTAAAATCTTATATGAAGTAGAAAATAATTAAATAAATACATTTTTTTTTCTAAAAAAAACATTATATATTTCATATCAAATAGATTTATTTGAATGTTATCTATATTATGTAGGTTAAGTTTGTAAATCAATTTAGGTTACGTTTTGAATAGATTGCAGTTCTTAATTTTTCAACATTTCCTTCTATATTGCTCGAAGGTAGAATTGTGAATGCAATAATTTGAAAACAAAGTGATAGAGGTCGCTACTATATTGCTAATGAAATATTCAAAATAAAATTTGAAAGAGGGGGTGTTTATTTTTAGTTGAATATAGTATAAAGATTATTTCAGAAACATTGTCAAAGAATAAAAAAAAAAAAAAGGTCATTTATCACACGATTCCATTTCTCTTTTATTAAGCTTGCAGGATATAAACAAAGAGCTTTCCTAATTGTTCAACAAGCTTTGAGATAAATGCTTAACAAGAGAAAGCATTTAAAATATCTCTATTCTGAAAACCAACCCCCATCCCCTGACCATGGTTTCATGCTTTTGGCACTACTCAGGGTGGCACTAGGGTAGCTTCAGATACTAGATCTAAAAACACCAACCCAAAGCATTAATAATCGTTTTCATTGGAAAAAATGTTACAGTGAACAGAATACAATAGAGAGATACAAGTAAATATAATTTTCGCATAAGTTAAAAGACAGTATCGCAAAATATCAAACAGAAATATAAACCAGCATGGTTTATTTGTAAGCGTATGCTTAATTCACAGATTGGTTTGTATAGTCGTGGCAAAACTCTTCTGAAGAATAGATTTTTTTTTTTCAAGATGGAATGACCATTCTCATTTGCGATTGACTGACGACGGTGATAGTTTATAATTTCTACATATAGTTCAGAACTGTTATTATTGTTTATTTTTTGTCAAATATGGCTTATAATTGGCTTAGAATTTACATTTATGATTCAGACAGTTAGTATTATTTTTTGTTTCACTCTCTTGTATCTTAATTACTCTCACAAGAATAAGTAATTAAGCAAGAAATAAATAAAAAATGTAATGTTAACGCCTGAAAAATTGTGTGATTTTTGAACACCAGAAATAAACACTTTTGAATCCGTCACTTTACACAAAGCATTAATGTACTATAACAAAACGATAATACTTGATTGACATCAATCAGTAAGAAGTCTACCTTACTTGTCATGGTCGTTGACATGTACTTATTCATGCATTTTGCAATTAGAGCTACACCATAAACTTTTATTCTTTTTTATATCATTAAGATGCATATTATATTTTCTAAATGTATATATTTTCTATTTGAAGAAATATAAATTGTGGAAATTGGAACATGAATTCAGACTAACCTTCTTTTGACCCAACAGTTCATGAAGAGACTGGTCTGCACTTTCCCTGTAGGTATCTGCTTTCTAGATGATTAATAATGCTTCCATTTTTTTAAGCATGTTCTGCAATGATCAGTATTCTCACTTCTGGATGTTATATTTGCTACTGTTTCTTATAGCTTCACTTTTTCCACTTAATTTGTTCTGCTGTGAACACTTTTTTGGTAATCATTATTAATCTCTTCTTGACACAGTCATTGGATTTGAAAGCTGATTGAAAACCAGTTCTTCAATAATAAACTGTGAATAATTCTCTGGAAGAAACATGTCTAATCTCCTCTTCAGCAAAGAATTCAAGAACCATAAGTTTCACATTAAATCATAACTAATGCTGTTCCTTTGCTAATTTGTTACAATGATCTTAAGTTTCCAAAAGCTTCAGTTTAAACTTTCCTTTGTTTTGCCTGTGCTATCTGCTTTTGAGAGGAAGTGGAGTGATTGTAATTACCTTAAATCTTAATGTCTTTACAAGTAGATAAGGATGATTTTTCATTCCAGATTCATTCATGATTTCACAAATTAAATCAGGAATGTTGATCATTACATTGTTTTGCTTTTGCATTCACTATTCGCTCTTTCCTGATTAATTTTATCCCTCACTTGTAGTTTATCCATTTTAACCCCAATGTATAGTTTCAATAATTCACTACTCCCAAAACATATTTTCATTAATATTTGTCCAAATTCATTCACTAAATAAATCAATATAAATTTTTTTCATCTTTAAAAATTACACATTTAACAATGGTTTATCCATTTTCAATTTTATCTTTATACAAATGGCATTTTCTGCTTCTTCACCATTCTACTTATTCATCTTTCCTTAGATACTTACAAATAACAAATCACATGCACATCTTTATTCTTCAAAATGCATTTATTCAGATCAAATATTCTTCTTCTTAGAATGATTGTGATCATATAAAGTGACTTCTCTATAAGAAGTCAAATGTACTATACATAAATAGCTACAAACTATTACTGGAATTTATTAATTCTTTCCTCTGACATCTTTTCAAATTTAACTTAAACTCATTATCAGCAGTAATATTTTTTCCTCCTGTTTTACTTTAACAAAATTATATCATCAATCCTAATATTTTTTACCATATTACTCATTATCGTAATAAAAGCCTCCCCCCCCCGCTCCCAAAAAATCTGTTTTGTTTCTCTCATGTTCATGTCATTCCCAATCTTCACCTTGTTATTTTTTTAATATCCCATATTGACATCTTTTCAAATTACATTAACTCATCTATTTCATTTTCTTCCTAATTGAGTAAACACACATTCCTTTTATTTTTTAATCAAAAATTGTGTCATTTCTAATACTCTTTTATCATGTTCCTCATTCCCGTAACAAAACCCTAAAAGAAAACAAAATCGCTTTTACTTCTCTCATATTGATACCAGTCTTCTTACTGTTATTTTTCAACATCCCATATGCAATAAAATAGATATTGTAAGTCTCCCACTTATTAACACAAAAAAACACATTTACACTTAAAATTCTTATCCCATTTGAATCCTTTTTTTTGCTATCCAAAGATTCTATCATTGTCTAATATAATAGTAAAAATCTAATGCCATACATCCTTCTGTACTTTGGATAATGGTACATTGATAAGTATGGATCATACAGAATGATTATCTAATGATTATGTGAATATAAATATATAACAAAATATTTTAAAATGAAAATAATAAGCATATTAAGATGTTAATTCCAATAAATAAATGTCTTTGTGATAAATGTATTTAAAGATTTCATTTACATTATAGCAGTACATTACATTAGGGTGGAATTATGAGGAAATGGGAAACCATCATCATTCCCAAACAAAATATAAAATAATAAATATAAGGAGTATGAGAGTTCAACACAGATACTAACAAAACGTTTGCCAGCATTGCACAAAACAAATAATTATTCATCATCATGATCAATAAAAATAAATCAACATTCAATCTTATTGCTGGACTTGAAATGAGTCTACTATAGACCAGGTTAATTATTTAGTCCTTGCCAGTTTGGGACATATTATTAAAACAAGAATTTGGACACACAAACTTAAATGCTAATCCATAAGAATATGACAATTAAAATAATGCTGAGATACTAAAGCATGCAGATCATCATCAATACACTGGCACTTAGTACCTTTAATGTACTGGCCAACTATAAACTTAATTTCTAAACAAATAATTAAAATGAAATGTTTTAGAATATCCTCTTAGCACTATCCAGTATCATCATCATATGGATGTCCATAATACAAAATAGAAACCCCATATATATAACAGACCATTATGTAAGAATCCAGTTCAGAGAGCAAAAGCTCTAACTGTTATGTGATCAAGAGATATAATGCAAAATATAATATTTTAGGATTAAATAAATTCGCTGGAATAACTTTAACAATGAAATATCAATTTATTAATAACAATTAAAATGATATTATGGTTGGTAGCATATGGCTATATATATAATTAAGCCTTCTGATTTTGATTAATACCAAAAAAGAAATACATTATTATATTATAATTTGCATATATGTTCTAATAGGTTTACGTAAAATGCACATTTACATAATAACTAATTTAACATGTGTGTGTGTGTGCATGGAGATGTGTAATGCACACTGATATTTGTATTTTATATTTTAATTTGTCAAAATAATAAACTTATATTTTTTACAATTCCATGTTGAAATACACATGTATGTGTATATATAAAAAATAGTATGAAGTTATTAATGTATTAGTTTTAATGATAAAAAAAGTTTTTCTTTTTTAAAAAAAGAAATTATTGTGAGATTCAATTAGAAATTTTCATTTAAAATTCAGTTTTTTGTGGCCTCATTTTCAATATTTAAAAGAAAGATTCTCAGAGTTTTCCTTTCTCTTCTCTCTTTTTTTATGAACAATATCAGGAACAAATAATGTTCTGGACACATATGTCATTTATCATTTTCTTTTCTTGTTTTATTTTTAGTTGACGAAAGTCATTTATTTTTAAAATTTGTTAATTGGAAATTTTAACTGTCATTTTCAGGGAATTATTTAAAATATTGTTTTCAGTATATATAACACTACTCACTAGTTATACTTTATATATATTTAACCAGATGGAAGAAAGAGCACTCTGATTATATAAATTAAAAAAAAAATTAAATCTTGATCTACTTCAGATGCACTTTTATTATTGCAGCACACCAGCCCTCCAAGTGGAGAAGTGAAATACAGAAGGTTGATAAGATCAATGGTACCTATAACCAGACCAAGGTTATATTTTGTATAACCCGTGAACCTGCAGCCACATTTCCAGGCTATAGAACCTTCAGCTGCTAAATTCAAACCCCTGCCATCCAAAGCATTTTTATTTGTTTTAAGATAAAACCCCAGGTGCCAGCTAATCACAAATTATAATTTGCATGCTTAGATGACAGATAAATAATTTAGTGTTTGGTTAATCCCCAGCTAGCTCTTTTCTTTATTTATAAGATGGCAAAATATAATAGACTGCTTAATGATTGTACTTAACTAAAATGATTTGGAGGTGTTATACTTATTAAGAGAACTGACCAGACTATAACTAGAAAACAAATAGTTTATTTAAAACACTCTTAATTAAATAACATTAGGGGAAATGCACACATATCATGACATGTAAATTTAATACTCAAGGAAAGCTTTATATGTATTAATTATAAACATATTATGAAAAGATTACTATACACACACACACCCTAGGATTCATTTATATGATAAATATGGAATGCACTCAAAGATTGCTATAACTATCAACAAAGTCACAATCAGTTCATGCATGGAAATAAAACTTAATAATTACCTAGGATTTATACTTTATGCTTCTAAAGATATGGCTCCTGTTGGATTTTTCCTTTCATTATATTCACAATTTGGCTTCAAGCAGACTTCCTACATTTTCTGAGGTAGATATTTGTTGACTGTTCAGGTTATTCAATGGGCATGATTTCTAGATGGAGGAATTCTGATGTTCAGAATGATCAGGACTGGAAATTAGCCCATACTTGGGTGGCTTTCTAGCACTGCATATTAGATGGCTCTTCAGTAGCTATGAAGATGTCTAATTGCATTCTAATAATGCTCATGGCAGTAATCATCTTTTTTCTATGGAACTCTTCCTCTGTATTGATACTAGCATGGCTTTAATATTGCAAGTTGCTATGATGCTGCATACTCATCAAAAATCAAGAATAAAGGATCAAAAGAGAAATTAGACTCAGAATGATGAATGGATTTTTAATCTTTTTAAATAATTTAATTAATTTGTAAATTTTATTAATTATTTTCCCATTGTTTTTAATCTGCATACCTGTATAGATTAATCTAGCCTGTAGATATCATTTTGAATTACTTTCCATTGTTTTTTTATTCTGCTTACTGGTGTAGATTAATCTGGCCTTGGATAAGATATTGTTTCAAATTACTTTTCATTGTGCTTTACTGATTGCAATTTATACTTATTATTTGCTTTCTTCAATTTATCAGCCAAGCAATCTTTAAGGGGATGTAAATTTGTAAACTTTCCTTCACATTGTAACTCAATTTTCAGTTTTACATACACACATTTTTTTTTTAATTCATGAAAAGAGAGAACTCTAATTTTAAATTTTTATTTAGTTAAATTTCTCCACCCTCTATTGCTCTTTAACTCTTAAAACTCTATACTAATAAGATGACAGAGTGTTTTGTCTTTTGGTGATCTGCATTTTTTTTTAAAAAAAGAAAAAAAACTTTTTAAACCTTCTAAATTAAACTTCACTTTCTTAAACTCTTCTAAATTATATTTTTATTTCTTAAACCCTTATTTCTTTCAATGAAATTTTTACTTCAATCATTTCTTGATAAATAATTCCAGAGTATTTTTGTTTAAAACTCTTTAACTACTTATAAATTCTTTTTATATTAAAATTTTACTTTTATAACATTTAGGAAAATTAACATTGTTCACTAGCAGTACAATATATGATGTAATATCTTTACCTGTGCCTCTCTGCATATATAAAACTATATATAAAAACTAATTCTTCAGCAAGCTGATGGACTCTCTGAGTAAGTTAGTCCCTTCTAAACAGTAGACTGGCTTATTGTCATATCCAGGAAAGTTATAATCTGGTAACTGTTGACAATAAGCTTCATTTAGTCTCATTTGAGGAGCTTTAGGCAAGCCAATTATCTAGCACACACCATATGCTATGGAACATAGAAAAGCAAGCCCTATCTTTTGCCTTCAGTTATAACTTCATGGTAATAGTAATCCTTCTCATAACCTGTAAAACTAAAAACTCCCTCTAATCTTTATTTCAACCTTTTTATAGTCAGGGTGGAATTAAAAAAAGTAATTAAAAGCAAGGTTTTTTTATCTTGATTGAAAAAAGTTAATGACTCTTCTCAATTTACATTAATGCTTTCAAAAACAATGTAAAATCAAAATGTTATAGAACTTTTAAGTTGAAAAAAATTTGCTAATCAAAATAGATAGTGGAATTTTATAAGTACCAAGTATATCTATTGTAATATAAAAACATGTTTGCTTTAATTTAAAAATCAGAATTAATAAAATATTAATGTTTAATTTATACATATTTTTTAAATTCAAAATCATTTAATCCCTGACTGTTCTTCCAGTGTAATATAAAAAATATCTACAAAAAATGTGTTTATTTGTTCCTTTCCTTTCAAATTTATATATATATACATACATATACACTCACTGCTATGTTGTATGCCATGAGACACTTAACCATGTTATATTTTTTCTTCAAGGAGAAAAAAAAGAGAATGAAATATCAACTTAACAATATTTTATATAATATACATGTATAATTAACACAAAGTTCGTACCTCAAACTATGTACTCATCAATTTTTTAGATATTTAAATCACCAAAAAAGTAAAAAAATAAATAGTGACCTGCAATTCTTAAATAGATAAACAATTTAGCTACTAGACTATAAGTATGCAAAGCACCATGAACATCAAGGGCTACCTCAATTTAGATACTAAGCTACAACTCAATATAAAATGTAGAAAATTTTTGCAAAGCCTTCTCCTTTGAGACATAGGGGCTGGAAAATATAAAACTATGCCATGCTCCTTTTTTGGACATTTAGAGGCTGGGGTCATGACAGGAATATTGGTAACTGCATCATGATAAACAATAGAAAATCAGAAAGTGGGTTGGATCAAGGCCAGAAATAGAACATACCTCAGAGTTGCATCAAAACATTGCATTCTCAAGTCAATGACAAAATCCTCCATCCATTATCAAAACATACAACTAAACAAACTCCAACAATCAAAAACCCAATCCAATCTTCAAAAACATAAATGTTCTATTCAACTCTAAATAAGAATTCCTTAAATATATATCAATCACTATTTTCTAACTTTTAATCATGAACACTTATCACATATTTCACAATTCCTTAAAATTCTGTATAAAATGCATAATTTTTTCTCAGATCAATTTGAGTGATAATTTTGTTGTAATGTCCACCAGTACTTGATCATCATCAGACCAACAGTTGGGTAGCCATTTGTATTAGTACAGACTTAGGGGTTATAATAGAGAATCTGAAATTACAATGTGCCACTCTTGGGTAGACATTTGTAACATTACTCCACATTAGAGTTGAATTATGAAATGGGAAAACATCATCATCCCCAAATTATAAAATAAAATATAAAAATAATAATAATGAATATAATCCAGCATGAGAGACCATTACAAATACAAATTAAGTATAGGTTCATCAGCATTACACAAAAGCAATAATCAATCATCTTCATGAATGATCCACAATAAAAATAAATCAACAGTCAATCTTGTAACTGGATTTGAAATGGGTCTACTATAGACCAGGCTAATTATTTAGCCTTTGCCAGCTTGAGGAAGGTTCTTAAAACAATATGCACAAACTTAAGTGATAATCCATAAGAATATGACAATTAAAAAATGTTGGGATATTAACATGCTGATCATCAATGCTATGGCCACTTAGTGCCATTAATGTACTGGCCAACTATAAACTTAATTTCTAAATAATTAAAATGAAATGTAAAAGGATATCCCCTTTGCATCAGCCAGCATCATCATATGGATGTCCATAATACTGAAGCAGTCAATCCTAATTAATGATTGAGCTTCATGGTCCTTCATACTTATCAAGTTACTAACCCAGGTTTAAACCTTATGTCCCATCCCGCTCCTATATTTATATCTATTTTATGTATATGGGGATGTGCACTTAAAAAGTTATAAAGTTTAGCTTTTAATATTTTTTTACTATTATTTATTATTAATTCTTATTAAAATTAAAATATATTAGGAGCAGTTCAAATATATATATATATATATATGGGAGAAATTACTAATACAATATTAATTTTACAAATATTTTTTTTAAAGTTTGTAAAATTAAAACTTTTCATTTAAATTCTTTATTTAAAAAACTATTTTTTTTCTTTTAAAAATCCAAGATGGAGTATGCAACTGTTAATTGTCCAAAAATAATTAAAAGGGTGGAAATTTTACATCGTCTAACTTTGGGAAAGAATGTCTAATTAAACTGTACTAAAAGTAAAAAAGGAAATCAAATTAAGAATTTCTACTTTTGCAATTAACATTTTATCAAATCTATTTCTAATCTGGAAATAGATTTGAATACATTTTTGGACAAATTATCTAATGGTTGCATCTCTAAAACAATAGGTGAAGGAAATGAAAAAATTCTACTAGATAGCAATCGTGAATGAAATTAAAAAAAAGAATATTAAAAGCCTTCCTCAAATATCTGAGGGCAGTATAAAATGGGTCAATTATTGACTGTCTAGAACAGCGTTTCCTAACCTTTTTTGGCTCACGTACCACTTGGTAGTATATCATGCTAAATTGTCCCACTTCGTAAAAATGATTGTATTTCATGAAATTTGTTATTGCGAGTGTGTTATTTTATTTGCATTATAAATATTATAGGGTGACCATGTATGTATTCACATTACATAATGAGACAAATTACATTGAAACACCCTAAACATCATGCCGGATTATAAACTCACTGTAACATATATATATGTGTGTTTGTTCAAAGTTTCATATTTATCTACTATTTTGTCATATTTCGTTTACTAATAAATGGTTTTAATAAAAACACAAAATTATAAAAAAACCAATTAATATATTTTCTTATCATAATTAAATATTTTTATAAAATAAATTTAATGAGATCCTTGTGCTTGTTTCGAAAAACATATTTTTTTGAAATTTGGTTTAAAAGATGTGAGGTATATATACCCTTAAGTCTAGCTGCATTCAATCTGTTTCGATACTCATTTTTTTAAAAAATATATGAAGAAAAAGCTCTTTCTACTAATTCCATACTAGTAAATGGTAAGAATAGTTTAAGAGCTTTCTCAGAAAGTTGTTCATATTTTTTAATGTTTAACCAAAAATTAATTAGATTGTGTCGTTTGAATTCTACTTGTAAAGTTCTGTCACATGATAATTCTATTAAGTTTTCTTTATCATTTATTGATAATGATGTAGCTTTTTCTAAATTTTCTTCATAGAAGAGGTTTGAAATCCATTTATCATTTGTGTTTTCGTGTTTGGAAAATATTCCATGAAAGACAATTTTAATCCTGTTAAATGTGCTATTATATTTTCTCGTATATCTTGAGACAGACTAACTTTATTTTCAAACAAAAAAATATGTAGAGTTTCAAATACTTCCAGTTGATTGTTTTGGATACACTGTTTCCAAAAATCTAATTTCTTAATCATACTTTCAATTTTATCATTAACATTAAAGATCGTTATCGACTATACATATTAACAACTTTACTGTATAATATTATTAATTAAAATAATTTTTATGAATTATAGAAAAAAACATTTCTATGATATTTTTATGATTTTTTTTTTATGTCTGCCATTATTGATCATTTTTCGTGTACCACCAACCAGCAACTCGCGTACCACAGGTTGGGAAACACTGGTCTAGAAAGAACTAGTTTTGTAGAATCACTCCACACTACTTTGTTTCCAAAATGTTGAATGAATAGTCAAGCAAATCACCTTTTCTCACCTTTGCTGATCCATCTTTTGCCAGCAGCAAACACCTCAATGATGCCCCAAAAATGATAGAAAGTGTAATCTAAGAATGGAGGAATGCCTAATGGAAACTTGCTACTACATTGGAAATCGCTTGAATCCTGTTAATTTGCCATGCTGGAGCCAGACTGTCAAAATGGACTCTTTAATATTGCAAGGTAATTAACTTAAGATCTGCCTATGAAATTTACATCTATTTCCTTCTAAAACTAATCTCAATCTTGGCCATCCGGATTTCTTATTTAAATTGTTAAATTAAGTGTTTTTCTTAACTGTTTATATAAATTTGCTCTCATACTAATAATTTTTCTTTTATATGTAAAGTCTGTCATATGCTCTTATTTCTTTAATCTTGGTGTGGTTCCTTCCTTAATTTTAAAATATGTTTTATTATTTTAAGTGCCAATCTAAATAATCTCACAAGCCTAATGTATAAAGTTATTTTTCCCTATCTTTTCAAACCTCCTTTGGTCGAGGTTAGTAAAACCCATCCCTTTTGAGTTAGATTTACATACATTCTTAATTAATGTGCTCACCAGATTGTTTCTCAAGTTAACCTAATTTCATGATTTTCTTTATGCATCAAAAAGGGTATTATCTATGTATAATTTTTAAATCACCAAAAAATTAATGCTATTAAATATTTTATATGTTGCTCACTTAATTCTGAAAGGGTGATTTCTTATTATTATTGCTATTTTATATTATCCATATTACGATGCTATACTCTTAATATTTCAAAGACTTTATTATTCTTAAGTTATAAAATTCATGAGGGTGGGATTTCAATGTGTTAAATAGCAAGGAAGAAAGGTGGGGGGGGGTAATTTTAAAATCTATTTTGTATGAATTAAATTTTTCCCATATATATTATATAGCATAGCATTAATTGCCTAAATTATAGCATTCGAGTGAGGTTCTTGTGTCTTAAAATAGTAACTTTTATTTTATGTCATTAAAGAGTGTTATGCTGCATTGCTGATATATGGCTTAGTTTATTAACTAGTACGTGCTTCTCATCTGGGGTTTGTGATGAGTTTGGACCCATAGACTTTCTTCACATCCTATCCCATGGACAGTTGACCTTCCCCAGATCATTTTCATATAAAAGGCCTCTTACATTGGTTGCACCAGAGAACCCTGGGGACCATGCCAAAGCATAATTAAACTTCTCTAAGCAGTACCCTAGAAAAAGGGACTCTTAGCCACTCCATTTTTTTATTTAGAAGCACGATCTCACTTCAGATTGTTCTGCCCTCATATCAGCACTGCTCCTTTCATTACTATTAATTTATTTAATGACCTCATTTTGATGCTATAACAATAAAATTGCTTTTGCTTATGTATATATATCTTTCCAAGAATCGTGATTAGTTTAATTAATGTTGTTTTTCTTATTTAAAAAAAAATCCCACCATTGTAATCTATTCCGCTTATTTAAGAGTATACATCTATTAGAAAGGTGAAGCTTTTTTTTTTAAAGAATGGTTAAAAATATTTTGTTCACTAAGCAAATAATCTTGATTTAAATATATATTATTTTATTATATTCACAAATATGATCCTTAATGAGTAAACCATTTTTTAAAATATATTTTATTGATTTTCACGACCAAAACAGCGTGAAAATAATTTATGTAATATATATAACGATTCCTAGAATGCTCCAGAAATTTGTACATTAATCATCATCCTTCAGAACTGCCACTAAAGCGTTAATTCCAATATGTTGTAAGTTTCTTTTGTAATAAAGTGATTGGCATCTTGAACTCACCCACCAAACATATTTATTTACATATATGTCATTTATTCATAAGAGCATATGAATCATAATAGCATGGTTAATTGTATGTCATTCTCTATCTCTCGGTAAATCATCTTGTCACACACATTCAAATAAATATACAACCAATTTACTGTTTCATTAAATATTTTATTACTCAAGCCACACTAAACATAAACCCCTTATTATAACAGATCATTATGCAAGAATCCAGTTTGCAGAGATCCAAAGTTCTATAATTATGTGATGAAAAAATATAATGCAACATATAATAATTTATAATATTTTAAGATTAAATAAATTCACTGGAATAACTTTAACAATGAAATCTCAATTTTGGTGCTGGTTGATTAGATGCACACACCATTTGATGGAGTTATTTATGTGCTAAAACACATAAAAATGCTGTTTTCATGGCCGACTGCATTTTTGTAGCCATGTTTATGTGTAATAAAAGTTCTGTTGTATTACACATTGCAGACTGCATTGTGACATTGCACTAAATTATTTCTGAAAATTCACACACTTCATACTTTTTTATGGTGTCATCTGAGGGTGTGTGTTGATCAAGTATCCAAAAATCGTTATTTGTAAAATCATGAGATTTGACTAACCAATAATTATTGGAGGGTTTACACACTTCTGTAGTCAAGTTTTAAGGTGCAAAACCTTATTAAAGGATAGGTCTAAAAATACTTTGAAGTAGGTAACACGTCAATAATATATTCTCAATAACCTACATGAGACAAACAAAATAGTGCAGGAAAACCAAGACATCATGCAATTCTCTCATTTACCAGCAAAAGAAGCAGATGCTGTGGCATTTTTGCAGGGGAAGAAGGTGCTTCCAGATTCAAAACATGCAAGTGTGGAGCATCAATGAAGCTTTTTATCAGAAAATATACAAGTCAATTTCGATGTTCTTCCTGCTCATCGAACTGATTCGATTAGAAAGTGTTTACAGTATATATATATATTTAAAAAAAACGGTACCAAAAAAGAAAAGCGTAATACATTTTAACTTTGTTGACGCTATTTTTTTTTTAAAAAAGCGGAACCAAAAAAAAAAACATAATAAGTTTTAAACTTAAAAAAAAGAGCATAAGTTGAAAATTTGTTGATGTTAATAAAAAAAAAAAAAAGACCTTTAAAAACTACAAATTCTGTGTTTGATTTTTTTTTTAAAAAATTTTTGATGTTAATAAAAAAAAAAAACCTTTAAAAAATACAAATTCTGTGTTAGATTTTTTTTTATAAGACAAACAAACTAAATACGTATTTCAAAAAATGAAAAAAAAAAATAAAAAAAAAAAAACCCAAAGAAAATCTAAAAAATATATGGCCTGGGAATGTTCATATTTTATTTTTGTACAGCAACAATGCCATCAAGTGGCATGTGTGTCTAATCAACTAGTACCCAATTTATTAATAATTAAAATAAGGTTAGTAGCATATGATTATATATATAATTAAGCCTTCTGATTTTGATTAATACCAAAAAGAAATCCACTATTATAATTTACATATGTCCCAATAGGTTTACATAAAATGCACATACATAAGCTCTCTGATATGGTATAATTTATGAACATATATAAATTGTCATAAACCTATAAATGAAATTCATTTTTGTAATATGTAATTAATGACTGATTTAACATGTATGCATGGAAATGTGTGTGCACACTGGCATTTATATATTTCAATTTGTCAAAATAATAAACTTATTAAAAAGTACATTTTTCACAATTAATTACTTGTTAGAAGTATACATAAAATTCATGTGTGTTTATATATATATATATAAACATAGTATGAAATCAAAGTTAATTTAAATTCATTATTTCTAATGGTAGAAAATTTTTTCTTTAAAAATAAAATTGTGATTCAATTTGGAAAGTTTCATTTAAAATTCAGATCCTTGGAATTTTCTTTTTTTACAAACAATATTGGGAACAAATAATCTAGACACAAATAGCATTTATTTTATTTTCTTGTTTTATTTTTAGTTGACAAAGTCATTTACTTTTAAAATTTGTCAATTAAAAATTTTAATTGTCATTTTAAAGGAAATATTTAAAATATTACCATTCTCAATATATATAATACTACCCCCCAGCTGTACTTTATATATATATGATGCAGTACCTTTATCTATGCCTCTCCATATAGATAAAACAATATACATATAAAGTAATTCTTCAGCAAACTGATGGACTCCTTGGTAAGCTGATCCCTTTTAAACAGTAACTTATGACATTCAATCATCTAGCTAATCTATCATGGACTTTGGCCAAGCCATATAGCTAGTAGCCATCATAGGTTAAGAAACCCACAGAAAAGCAAGCAACTTCCATGTGAATCCACATTTTATCATTGTAATATTAGCAGCTGGAATTGCACTATCTTGTCTTCAGTTATAAACTTCATGGTAGTAATCATCTTATTATATTCTGTAAAACTAAAAACTCCCTCTAATCTTTTTTTCTAATATTTTTAGTCAGGTTGGAATTTAAAACAGTAATTAAAAGCAAATAGTTAATGATTCTCTTCAATTTATATTAATCCTTTTTAAAACTTTGTAGGATCAAAATGTTATAGAAGCTTTAATTAAAGAAATGCTAATCAAATCAAATCAGAATTAATAAAATATTAGACATCTTTTAAATGTTTAATTTATAATAATTTTTTTAATTCAAAATTATTTAATCCCTGTAATATAAAAAATATTTACAATTTTTTTCAACTTTATA
The DNA here is from genome assembly GCA_028023455.1 of Epiperipatus broadwayi. Classification (NCBI taxonomy): domain Eukaryota; kingdom Metazoa; phylum Onychophora; class Udeonychophora; order Euonychophora; family Peripatidae; genus Epiperipatus; species Epiperipatus broadwayi. The sequence goes on along the minus strand of JAQFVV010012408.1, from coordinate 6,566,190 downwards.
TATATATATATGCACATTCACTGCTGTTATTGTATGCCATGAGACACATAACCATCTGAATATATAATTTTTAAATTGTAGTAAAATACTCATAGTTAAGTGTCGCTGTTTGAAATTACATTTATAAATGTGTGAATATATTCATCACATTTGTTAGTTTTTCATTTTAATAATTGTTGTGTATATTAGTAAGACTTATCTATAGTTAATATTCTTGAGATTCATTAACACTAAATAACTACTATGAAAACACTATATAAACCCTTACTTCCATTCAGCAGAATAAGTTTTGCTATGACATTTATATATATTATACCTGTTTCTATTATTGATTATATATCTATTTTATAGTATTTTGGTTAATTCCAACTTGATGTAAGCATTGACACTTTTATTAATTTACTAAAGTGTAAGTAAAGCAATCAACTGAAGTAACAAAAAGACAGTAAATATTAAAAAAAACTAACAAAATATAACAATTTTCTTCTTTTAATTACAATGAATTAATAATAAAATGCACACATATTTGTTTTATACATTCTTCATTCCTAATCCTGAACTTTATAAGTTATATCTTCATCAAAATATATGTTTGATGAAAACAAAAGATATTAATTACTTGATGTAATATTTATATGTGCATCATTTCATATCATGACTGATAATACAATATTAAATATTTTGGGACAGTAAATGTTTACAACGTGGCCAATGTTTACAAAGGGGTACACTATTTATAATGTCTTATGCAACAATACAAATTAAATTATAAAATATAGTTTATTAATAAATGTAATAATTATTACAAGTATAATTTAAGCATAGCATTGAAATGAAGTTTAAACTGGAGGAAGAATATATGGAACAAAGATTAATATTAATAAGTCTAAGTGTTTATGGATAAGAAAGAATGCAAAAAGATTTGAAGTTAAAATCCATGATAATATAGTTCACTAGGTAAATGAATTTAAATATTTTGATTGTTGGTTGATGAGGATAGAAGAAGTGAAGATGAAATTAAAAGAATAGCATTTGCAAAGAAGACATTTTCTAAGAGAAAGAAAATATTTTGTGAACCTTTGAAGAGATAATTAAGAAAAAGATTAATTAAATGCTATGTATGGAATATATTATTGTAGGGTTGTGAAACATGGACACTGAGTAATGAAATTGGGTGAATAAAATAACAAATGAGGTTTTGAAAAGTGTAAATGAAAAAAAATTGATTGATGAAATTGGAGTTAGAAAAAGAAACTGTATCTTGCTAAAACTACCAATATAAAGAAGTCTTGAATAAAAAATACTTTAGTACTAATTTTATCCTAGTTGAATCAAGTAGTGCTGATGAAAAAATTAAAGCTATAATTTGTAAGACAGAATGAATTCCACTTATTTAATAATGTTTATTTTTTGCCAATCACCACTTGAGATCGATAGAACAATGTAAATTTGTTACATTGAAAGGAAGCCTGTCTTTATGTATTACTGTGTATTAGATATGGAATGCAGTGACACAGCAAATGAATCAGGCCAAGATGAAAAACAGGAATGCAAAGAAAAAAAAGATGAAGTTTCAAAATCTCTCTTCTAATCTAAACTTAAAAAAAAAAAATCAGGAGATATCAAAATCATAATTGAGAAAAGATATCAAGTGCAAGAAACACTGCATTGATAATCTGTATCAATCTATGAATGAAGATGTATCCATCATTCCAAATGAAAGAATATGATTGAATTCAGTCTTAATTCCTTATCAGTTCTTTTTCTGATGCTGGTCAAAACGTGCATTCTTATCAGAAGTTGCTTCCCTTAATTAATACTAATAAAGATTGTTTTTCGTTTTATGAGCTAATTTAAAAACAAATTATCATTATAATCTCTTAATTACAAAATCTTAAGTAGATTTAATTATAAGTTTTTATAAATAGCAAATATTTTTCTTTAACATAAAATGAATTTTCCATTAAATCTTTTATGATCTTTCTTCAAAAATGAGTAAACATTTTGAAATTATTTATAATTTTTTTAATGTCATACTTAATATTTAATTTTGTCAAAATGACTCAAATATTTAGTAATTCTATAATAATGTAATTATTTAACTCTCTTTTCATATTCTAATGATATATTCCAAAAACTTGAGCTGACTCAAGCCACTATGAAAAGGTAATTTTAAACTATATATATTCTAATTTAACAGCATTGAGTTAACTTTGGGCGACTTTTTGTCAGAATCATACTGCAAAATTAATTAACTACAATGCTGGGAGCAGGCTGACTATATAGTTTATAAAATATGCAAATTATTGCAACAAATTCAATCATCAAGGAGTCTTGTGTCCCTTTGCAAAAAAAAAAAAAAGGAAACATCTGACTTTTATATTTTACATTTCTTATTGCAATAATTTGCATGTTTTATATATATTCAGCATTGTTAATTAATTAATTTTGCACTATGATTCTGGCAAGAAATCACTGAAAATTAACTCATTGCTATTAAGTTAGAATATATATATATTTGATTTAAAAATACATTTTCATAGTGGCTTGATTCAAGTTTTTGGAGTAATTCTACAATAATGTTTAATAATCAACATCAGTCAGAAAATTTTATATTACTAATTATTTTAAAGTTATTTATTTATAAACTGCTTAAATAAAATTTATAGTTCATATTATAAACTCTCTAATGAGTTTATGAATTCATCACATGTTGAATTCAAATTGGCACTATATATTATAACGGGATGAGGGTCACCAAATAAACAAAATTTTTAAAATTTAATATGAAAGTAATTTTCAATTAAGTAATGAGAGATATTAAGTTTAATATCCAAAAATATATAAGCAATTTTATATATTCCAAGAGAGTACAAGATCAATGAAGTCTCTAAATGATCAGCCTGCTAGCAGTTAGATCAGCCGAGATCAGTTTACTCCTCAGAGCAACCAAAAGTATAATTATAACTACATCAACCAGCATTATCAATAATAAAAGTAAGTATGAGTGATACTCAAAATAAACCATTCATCATCATGAATGATGATCAAAATACATCAATACAATAAATCAAGTCAATCTGGTGACTAGGTTGAAATATGAATCAACAACCAATCTGGTGACTGGATTTGAATATGGGTCTTCTGTAGACCAGACTATTTAGCTCTTGCCAGTTAGTGGCAGATTATTGAAACCATTAATTTGGATTTACCACTTAACTGCTAATCCATAAGAATACATAACTAGAAAAACAATAATGCTTGGACATTAACACATGCTGATCATCAATGCTCTAGTAACTTATACATTAATGTACTGGCCAATTATAAACTTAATTTTTGAGACTAAACTAAATGTAGTGCAGAGGCTTTAAAGATTAAAATCTTAGTGTTATCCAGGATATATCAATCAATCATCTGGATGCCCATAAGCACTAAAAATACACCCCCCTTTATATATTCAACCATTATACATGAATATAGCTCAGAGAACATAAACTCTATAACTGTTATGGTGACCAAGAAATGATGATTTAATACAATTTTAACAATTGGATTCAAGTTTATTAATAACAATATAAAAATTAAAAAAATGATATTAAGGTCTAGAAAAAGGCTATGCATATCAATTAAGCCTTCTGATTACTATACAAATTTCAAATTATCACATTGTGATTTACATGAATATATAAATTCAAATTATTACATTGGGTTACAAGTTTCATTAGGTTTACCTAAAACCCATTCAGCATAGACATGTGGCATGATACAAAATGAACATTTAAATTGACATTTAATAAAAATGATTAAAAATGTACATCTGACATTGGTATTTGCAATGCAATCAACATATATACACACATACATGTGCGTGTGTAATTTCTGAGCATATTTGACTTGTTATACAACAAACGATTAAAATTTTACATGTATGTCTATGCGATACATACACACATTGATCTTTACCTATTTTAACTGTCACAATATTTTTTCAGTTAATTTCTTGATTAAAAAACATTAAATTCACATATACACAGGAGGTTGTGTATCAATAAAATCAAATTCTATCTTTAATGATTATAGCTTCTTTTCCTTTTTTTTTTAAAAAAAGTCAATTTTATCACAGGTCACTTTTTGATTGTTGATTAATTATCAACACCTTTAAATTAATCTATTCTTTAATTGAAACAAAATTATGCTTGCATTTAAAGTTATATATATATTTAATGTCATTATTTTTATAAGGAATTACCAAAACAATTTTTTTTAAATATATATCAAATCATCTCTCTTTTAGATGTATGACTCAAACAAATTATGCATTTGTGTTATTTTAAGTCATTTTAAGGATTTTAAATAATCTCACTGGCTATTACATTTATCTGTGCTTCTCTGCATATAGATACATCAACTAATTCATCCAGCCAAGGAATTGTTCTTATGAGCTTGCTGGTCTGGTTGAGATTGGTTTACAGTCACATAGGGAAAATAATAATTCAGATATGTTGGCATTCCATGAGCTCCCTTCTGTCCAGGGCTTGATGAGCTTCAGGCCAGCAAATTTTGCCAGAACATTCTAAGGGTATGAATTTTAACACAAAGAACTGGGTCATTTTCCTCCATGTGAACTTAAACTAACATGAACATGGCTATTCGTACATATTATTAATTGAAATAGCAAATTGTTAAAAAAATTTGCTAATATTAACAGACAATTGGTAAAGAAAGCATTTTATTCATTTAAGAGTACTTATTTTGTTAAATTATTTATCTGAAAGTTTTACATATACAGCATAAGAATGCAGCAACTCCTAGACAGTCATATTTCATTTAGAAAATCTCAGACATGATTAAAAATATCATCTAGCAACACACACACACACAAAACGCAATATGAAAAAAGTCTGATGTCATTAAACTAGCACCCTGATTTCCACAAAAGCTATTGTATATTAAAATTACAAATATCTCTCACTAAAGAAGTATAATAAATCCTAATTTAGTTATTAGTATTAATTATATTAAAATCTGCATCAACATAAGCATGTTGCACATGTATAAACAGAATATAAATATATTGGATCACAAATAAAAAGTGGGATCCCACCTTCATTGTTAAAAAGATTACCTTGACAACAGATTGTTATTGTCTAAGTATTGATTGATTTCTATGAAACAGAATATATATATATAAGTTTGGGCTTCAAAAAAAATGTAAACATTGATATTTAAAATATTTCAATTTCTGTACTAATTTCTTTTATGTTATAAGAACGTGTTAATATGTCTGTATATTTTTAAGTATTGTAAAACTATTATTATATAATTCAAAACCTTTTTGAAATTAATGTCTAATCATTAGCTGCATTGAACATTTTGAAAGAAATTTTAATTTTTCTGTAAAATATTATTTGAATTTGATTTATATGCATTAAATTATACCATTTATTTATCAATATTAATTAATTTAAATAAATATATATTACCATTGTAAATAATCTTCAAATTGTAATGAAAGAATAAAAAAAAATCATTTGGATCAATTAACTGTTGACTTATAATTGTAAATTCTGAAGATGTAACAATCTAACGTGAATATTGTACATTTAGTATTTCGAAAGAAATTTAGTGTTAATTAGTGGATACCATAAAATTCATGAAGTTTAAATAATTATACAAAAAGGATAAAATTCTTTATCTATATAAAGCATTTTAAGCAAGAAGCCATGTTTTTTAATATATATCTACAAGATAGTATATACATTTTATATATTACTATGAATGAATTTCAAAAAAACAATAAACTATGTGCTAGAAATTTAAATTAATAAATATTAATGAATCTGATGTTTGATTTTTTTATAAAAAAAACACACACACAAAAAATGTTAACCTACACTGTAAATATATATTCATATCTAATATATAATTATGATAACTGTCACTGAAATATTAAAGAACCATATTCTTGCAGAAAACATTAAAAACGTGAATACCTTAATGCATTTTTGATTGTTTTTAACAAATTTGCTCAGTACTGAAAATGCATTAAGATTGTATTTAATATTTTCATTGTTTTATCTGAATATATGATGTTAACTTTTAATTTATCAGTCTGTACACCAGAGGTGGCCAAACGTTTAGACATTGGGTGTAACTTTTTTGGTGAAAGTGTACCTGAGGGTCACGGTTTTTTTCAGGACTTCGAACCGGAAACCAGAAAAAAATGTTATTTTTGCTGGAATAAAAAGCAGAACGAAAAAAATAACATTTCAAAGTCCTGGTTTTTTTTAGAATGTATTACGAATTGGCTTTTTTTTAATAAGGTCTTTTTAGGTACCCACAAATAATGGTGACATTCTTAGAAGATACTAACTGATGAATTTTTATTTTATAAGATATGAATTGCTGAAGACATTTTACTATGACTACTATTAAATTACCTCACCTCTCTCTAGTATTACAATTTGTCCATGTCACTTTATAAAATATTTATTAAATTACAATTATTAAATTACCTACAAATAATTATATTCTCTAGCTGGTCCTGAATTTTAAAAAAAATCAAGAAAATATACAAAATTAAGGTTAAACAATCAATATTTTTACCAAAATATAACAAATCCTGAATTTATTTTTTGATTCATTTGTATAATTAATAAGTAAATATAAGTAAGGAAATTTAAAACACATCCCCCTCTTAGAGTGGCGTCAAAAATTTGTTAGAGAAAAAATACATAATAACAATAAAAATATTTTATGAAAGTCCTTTATTTCTGTGTCTTGGAAAATCCCCACATTTTCTCTGCTAACAGTCTTTACAATAATTAAATATAAAGTTCATTTCTTGCTTTGACACCTATTTTCTTTTGATTTGCTAGCTAAACGAAGTGTTTTAAAAAGTTGACAACTTCGTTTTAAAATCAGTTCATTAAAATCTTTGTTTCTCCAGGACAAGTTATTTTCACTTCTCCACAGGAAAATGGCAATTAATTATTTCTAAGAATTTTAGCTCTACTGTTATCCAAACATAATTTAATTCTTTCCAGTTTCTTCCAACCTGTGTTTATTTTTGAGATTGACAATAACAGATGTTATTTTAAATTTAACTATTTTTAAACAAAAATAATTTTTACTTTTTTTATTTTTTATATTCAAATCAGCTCTGAATTTATCACTATAATTGGTAATGTTCACATCAGTTTTGCATCCGACTTCCAGAGTCCTTGTGGTCGACATCTTGGCCATCTTTGCTATACCTTATAGTTTTAATAATTTTTATATAGAAATAATATATATCTATAGTATACATGTTAATTTTAATTGAGAGTTAATTTTTTTTTTTTAAGAAAATGAATAATAATTAAAAATATGTGCATATAAATTTTGCATAGGGTAGGTGGATATTGATTCAATACTTTGCAATCCAGAAAAATATTTGATTTTACGTAGTTTTATTATAAGATACATGCATGTTTAAATAATATGTAAGAATAGATTCTGATAGTAATCGTGCCTGTTTTCATACATACATCAAGACAAATGTAAGTTATATGTTGTACAATATATTAATGATTAATACTAAATGTTCTGTTTGGCAGATTGCATTTTTATTGGTTAAGGAATAGATAAAACATAAAATAATGCTCATATAGTAGAATATGAATAATAATTATACATTAGATTACAATTATAGATGATTTGGTGCAGTTGTAGAGTGGCAGATTCTGGAGCTAAAGATCTGATGATCGTGTCCAGTTCTGTCAATTCTGGTGCTCACTTCCGAGCAATAAAGCCATTCACTTATTATTTTTTTACATTAAAATATTAGATCAGTTTCTTTTTTTCTTCATAATATCTATGCCATAATCTATAATAAACCTAAAAGATTGAACATTTGTGATATTTGTGCTATTACATGAATGATCTTAGGTCTATGGCATTTTAAAACATTTATTTATGATTATTTAATATTTAGATTATTTTATGTTTTAATACAGAGACTTCAGACCACTCAAAGAAGTATGGAGAGATGCATGTTGGGAATAACAAGAAGGGATCGAAAATGCAATGTATGGATAAGAGAACAAACAGGTGTTACTGACCTCATTAAAAAAATTAAAAGACTGAAGTGGAGTTGGGCTGGACATATTGCTAGAAGAGATGATAATAGATGGACAATTCAAATTTTAAACTGGATTCCAAAAGATTGTAAACGACCCAGAAAGAGACTACATGTGAGATGGGTGGATGAAATAAGAAAGTGTGCAGGGGTGATGTGGAGAAGAGAAGCTAAAGATAGAAAAACATGGATTGAACTTGGAGAGACCTTCATCCTGCAGTGGATTGAGAATGATTGATGATTAATATTTAGATGCCAAATCATAATGCAAAAAGTTGTTAATAAGACTAAATATTTTGCCTTGAGAATTATTACACTTATTATTTAAGTAATACTTTGGGTGCAATTTGAAAATTATAATTGTAGTTAGTAAAGTTATAATTGATTATTTATTGGTCTGCATTCAGAATAGATTATATTTATCTGTTTAAAGAGTTTTATTTAAGCTTCTTTGTATCAATAATTTCAATCTCTGTATCAAGTTGCAATCTTCAATGTCTATACAAATATATTGGACCATTAATAAAGGTGGGATTCCAGCATTATTGTTAAAAGGTTGCCATGACAGTTTGAAATTGTCGATTGTTAATGATATTGTAATTGTCTAAGTGTTGACTGGCCTTTAATGATTGCTCACAAACCCATTTAGCCTTGAGCAGTGTTACACTTATTATTTAAATAATGCTTTGGATAATTGCAGTTTGTAATGTTATAACAGATTATATTACCTGTTTAAAGAGGTTTATATAAATTTCTTTGCAATCTTTAGTGTCTATATAAATATATTGGACCATTAATAAAGGTGGTATTCCACTTTTATTGTTAAAAGGAGATTGCCTTGAAATTGTCATGTGTTAATTGGTTTTTAATGATTACACGGTGTCTACATGATGTAATACAGGGGTCCCCAACCTTTTTGCACTTAAGAGCACATTCTATAATACCAGCCAGGTGGCGAGCACCATTTATTTTTTCAACCAGGTGGTGGGCACTATTTATTTTTTCAATGTAAATTTATAGTTGGATATTGTTAATAATACACATAATGTACAAAAAAATATTTATTTCAAAAATAAAATTTTAACGTTTATATTTTTCCGCTGTAAAAGTATAGTATGCCCTACAATTTGATTACAATAATTTATAAGAATTTTTAAAAATTAAATTTATTTGTATCAGATAATTTTTTATTGTGTTCGGATAACGGCGGGCCCATGTAAAGTGGTCTGCAGGCACCATGGTGCCTGCGGGCATAGGGTTGGGGACCCCTGATGTAATAGTATGGACTCAAATTAGAATTAAATTTTAATTTATTTGGTTTCTTTACTTTTTTATCATTTATTTCATATTTATATCTAACCACCACTAATTGCTGTAACATATAGTGTTATTCTGCATATCCCAGAAATGTCATGTGAGAATAGGCATCATTTGATATTTTAAAAACTTTGTAAGTTTATTAATGAAAATAAGATTTATAAACCTCTTTTATGCATGTTTGCCTATGATAAAAAGCACAATAGCCTTTAAAAAGTTCACTGTGAAGCAGAGATCTCTCCAATTAGTTCCCACAGAAGAAAAACAGAAAACATTATGTCTCAAATTTTTCACTTACAAGGTAATGAGATTTTGAAAAGCTTAACACCCAAGACTTATTGTTGGCTATGGATTAGCTACTTGAAAAAAAAAAATCCTTAGATTGATTACAACCTGAAAAATTGTATCTGGTTTGGATTTGCATTAAAACTGAATTCTTTTTATTATTGATGAAAAATGGTACAAGCTATATAGTACTCGTTATATCTTTATTCATTTTTTAAGAAAATAACTTTCCACATGGTGGTAATTATTTTCTTTTATTAATTTAAAAAATATATTTTTGATTAACTTTTTTAAAATACAATCTTTTCAATTTTTATAAACAGGAAGGCATTAAATAACAAAATGGAATTTCTGGAAAAAAAATAAGACAAAAGCATTTTATTTTTGATTTCTTGTAATAATAAATTATTAGAAATTACATTTTAACAATCCAAAAAAAAAACTAATATCAATATAAAAAAAATCAAAAACAATGATTTTTTCTCTTTTCTGAATAATTGTAATATTCATGTAAATGTTCTAGACATTCATAAAGAAAATTTAGCTTTTATTAATGCTTAGCATGCTTTTGATATGTAAAATATCACAATCATAGACCTTTGAGCATTCCATCATCAGATTTTCAATTGGATGGACGGTTGAAGAGTTGGAGTATGGAATGGATTGAAGCCTGTCCATTAAAGTATGAAGATTGGCTATCTTAATATATATCTGAGCATTTATAGCACATACGTGTATAGAGATGATAATCTGGACCAACTGATGATTGCTGGTTTAGCATGAAATACATGTTTGTGATTATTTATCTTTTCAGCATATATGTGTTCAAGTGTATCAGTAATATGAGATAGAGTGGTGAGCTGTGGGTTGAGTGAAAGTCTATATCCCTATATAATCATAGCATTATAACTTCTTTAATGTTTCATAGCATAAAACAAATATAAAAACAATTTTTATAACTGCTGCAAATTCTATCTTTTGTTGTATTTTTAATAATAATGATAGCATTTACTCAACATAATCATTTGTTTTGATTTACCTGGTTTAATTAGCTGAACTCAAGTTAAAGATTTCTGAATATGAGCGTAATGTTATTTTCAATAGATGAATGTCATAATTTCTCAGTTAATTATTTTATTTATTTTTAAAAATTAGTTTCATTGTTATTTCACCTTAGAGATGGCATTTTAACATTGCCCTTTTCAACATAAAGTTTTGATAAAAATTATAACTTAAACTAATTTTGTAAATATAGGAGTCTTAAAAAGACAATAATAACAATATCATTTTTAAAAATATTTTTATTTATTTTTTTTTTAAAAAATGTTTTTTTAAGAAAAAATTATTTTTACATTGATTCAGTTATATACTACAAGTTTCTCAGAAACTTGAACAATGATGCCATCTTAAATCCAATTTGGCTTTTATTGAGCAGGTAAAAAAAGAAAAGGTAACTGACATGAACGCAAGGAAATGTATTAAATATTTATCTGATGAAAATAAGAGCATTAATCAATGGTGAGGAATGTTATAAATCTTCAAGATTGTTTACAACCACATACAAAAATTATTTCCAACAAATAGTGCCCATTACTTTTATCTCTGGTAACTACCAAAATAAATCTTATCTAAAATAGAATTCAAAAATCAATTTTCAAAGTCTTAGAATTAAAATATTTTTTGTTTCATCTAAACAATACAAAAGTTAATTTTACTCATACCCTGCTAGCAAATAAACTAAAAACCTGTTCATAGATTATCTAAAGTTCTTTGAGTGTCCTAATAGATGGCATGATGCTCATAGATATTGTTTCAATAAATTATCTGGCCAGCAGGCTAATTTTATTTATTGTTTTTATCATTTCATAATAGGATTTTTTTTTTTTAAAAAAAAAAAAAGAATTGAATACAAACAATTAGGACATATCCTAAATAGTTTTCTTCTTAGACTAATTTACAATAGCTCAATACTCCAATCTTCACCCATGTTGAATCCTGGTTTTCTTATTATCAATACTTGAGTGTCAGAATTGTATGTAAATTCACCACTCACTTTACCTAAAGCTGAAAAAAAAAAAAAAATTAGTTTCTATTTAAACATATGCAGTCAAAAAAGAAAATATAGATTTAAAGAAAAATGTTAAATAATTTTTATTATGATGCACTAATATTGTCACAATAAAGCAATTAAAGCAAAAAAAATATGCCAAGTATTTGTTCCTTTTCAAACTATTTTCCTAATTTTATTATTATTATCATTTTCAAACATTATCGATGTATGTAGGATAAAGATCCCTCCAAGTTTAATTCAATTTCTCCAATATATAGCTTCTTTTCTCCACATCACACTAACAAAATTCCTGATCTCGTGATCCATTTCACGTGTAATCTCTTTCTAGATCTTTTCCAATCTCTTGAATTTCAGTGTAACAACTTCAATTATAAATCTATGGTAATTTTTATTAAAAACATGTCCAGTGGCAACTCTATTTCAATCCCTTAATTCTTTTAATGATACTAATATGTTTTCTCAATTATGTATTTTGCTTTCAATCTCTCCTTGTTGCTTTCAATGACCATCTTTTCATTCTTCATTGTGTGATCTAAATCTTTATCAGAATTGCTCTTCTGTTAAATATCCAACTTCCAGATTCATATCTGTGAATTCTTACAACACATCTGTTAAAATCCTTCTTATCAAATACATAGACACATTTTCTTTAAATATTAAATTATTGCTACTAAAAGCACTTCATCGAAGTTTAATTTTATGATTAATTTTAGCCATTATGTTTCTATCTGCTTTAGCAATCTGATCTGAACATTCTTTTTTAACATTTATTTTTAGATCTTATTTTCTGGAAGGTTTGAAGCACTGCTTGCAAAAACAACCACATCATCTTCAAAATCTAAATAAATAATCTCTATTTATTTTATTTCCTTCATATCCCATTACAATCTATAAAATACTTATCTAAAATTATTGTCAAAAATTGTGGAAATATAGAATCATTCTCTCATACTCCGTATCAATGTTAATCTTTTGAGAGTCACCATGTAACCTAATTATTGCTGTTGCATTTTGATACATACTCTTCAGGATTTGACAATATCCTGGATCCATATCTTGATGTTCAAAAGCAATAATCACAATGAAAATATTCATAATTAAATATCTTTTTGTAATCTTATAAATCCAAAAGCATAATGGCAATTCACATTCACCAGTTCCTTCTATAACTTCTCTTAATACTTGGATGTGATCTACTATGCTAAAATTATTTTTAAATTAAATTTTTTCATTTGATTGGTTTGAATTTGAAGTTTGTTATACTGAATTGTAATTGTTTTGGTAAAGTTTTTTTTATAGAAGTACTAGATCTGTAATTTCTAACAACTTCTTTTTCATCTTTTGTAAATTTCAATATCACAACTGCATTCTTCCAATTGTTGTTGCATCTTTATTATTTTGTTAATAATAATTTTTCAATTTCTTTAAGTGCTTCTTTTAAAATAATAATAATTCTGTCATTTTTCACAGATTCAATTGCATGTCTCATTATTTCATTTGAAATACTTAGGAATTCAAAAAATATAATTATAAGTGCTACTTTGTTTTACTGTTCTTTATTACTATATAGTTCTTTGTAGAAATCTTCCACTCACGTGACTATCTTTTTAGTAATAGTGGCATTTTGTCTTTTTATTACTGAATCAACTTTCCTTTAAATATCAAGAAGTAATGTTTACTTGTGAAACTTTTATTCTCTTCTGTAGCATTCCACGTTAAATTACAATTATTAACTATTTCTTTATATCATCATTAACATTTTTTCAAAGCATTTTACAGAATTCTAGATAATCAATTCTTCTAATGGATCATTTAAAAATATTTTCATATTCCTTCTCATTATATATTGCTGTTTTATTTAACTTTTATTGATTAATTGCTAATTTTTTGTACCAATTATCTATGTAGTTCACTCAACAGAATAATAGTTAACTTTTTTCTAATTCAAGTCTGAACCATCATCAATTGGAAAGTTCTAGCATAAATTCACTGGAATACTTCTAAAAATTATAAATACCAACTGCTAATACTGTCTTTATACCTTTTGTCTCACTAGTTCTGCATTAATACATATCTAAAATCTAATTGACAATCACTTCTTGTGTTTAATCTACTAAGAACATTAATGTTTTGAAATAAATATTTTCTGTTAGTCAAAATGTAATGGTATCTTTTTTTTGAATGCTTCCATGTTTATTTTTGCTTAGGATTTTTCTCAAAAAAAAAAAGAGAGAGAGAGAGAGAGAGAGAGAGAGAGAGAGAAGAATTTGTAATATATAAATTTTCTTCACAAACTCCACAAATCCATTTCCTCTCATTTATTTTAAGAAGTTAAAATAATCCATAGCACCTTTATCTCATTAAAATTTTACATGAGAATTTTTAAATGTTATTTGGTCTGATCAAAAGCATTCTGCATATCTAAATAAAAACCGTCTATTTTTTCATCAGAATAAGAACTTGTTGGACGTATCCCATCAATCACTGTTCCATTTATGCCTCCAATATTTCTATTTTATAGTAAAATTATTATATATGTAGTATTTATAGTATCTAAATGGCATTTATACCTAGTGTATAACATTAAAAAAAAAAAGTGAATGACTTACTTTAATTGACATAAATATTCACATCCTTCTTTACTAATGCAATAAATAAATATTTATTTTTAAATACCACATAATCAATTTATGTTTATGCAAAAAATATCTTTTAAAATTATGAGTTCTATTTATATGATTTATAGTATTAATACACTTTTCATTTAGTTATTAATTAAACGGTGATTCTTTTAGATATTAATTCCTAAAAAAATTATAAAGAAAATATTATTTTCAAAAATGAGTAATTATGATAATATTTAAAAGAACTTAATTTAATTAAAAGCCAAATAAAATATTCTTGGATCGTATTTTCGTCTGCCACTACAAATAAAGAAAAATAAACATTTTAAGAATAAACAATGTGTTTGTTTTGTTTTTATCTGTTTTATGAATCTAGTTGTTACACATTTAATATATAAAAGTGTAATATATATATATCTTTGTCATCATAAGCATTTATAAGAGAAATAAATATCTATTTCGATTTGATAATAATATCTCATTAAGAGTGGGAATCTGATCCTTAACTTGCCAGTAATACAAAATGCTATGCTATTATACATGCAAAGTTATTGTTTCTCTCTCTCTAATCTTTTTTCCTAATTTGTTTTCATTTAAAATATTTAGTATTAAATACATAAAATATATTGCATAAAGACTTTCAATTGTAAATTAGAGCTAAACAATTTTGTTTATTTTACATACTCTTAAAATTAATTTAGTATTTGAAAATTATAATTACTAATGCATAAGACTAATTTTATTAAACACGCTAACTTAACATTTTTGTAATTTAGAAGTGCAATGGACTAAAGAATTTTTATTTATACTCAATAAATGATGCATGAGATTTTTCAATGGAATGTCTATCTTGTCAGAAACTACTGAATGTATTATATACAATGTGAATGTATTCAGATAGTTTTAAATATATATAAACACACTTTTATATCCAAATGTAATTACTTATTTATATAAATTTTAAGTAACCTATGAAATATATTATACTTTAAAAATGAATGACAATTATTTTTTAAAAACAATTTACTGATTAATGGTTACATGTTACCACACGCCAAAAAAAAAAAAAAAAGTTTATATGATTTTCAAACCAAACTTCCTTTATAAGATGTAAGTAGATTTTTTTTTACAAAGATCATTAATTTTTTGTGTTTGAATTTAAGCACTGTTGATTAATTGTATTTACCTCAAAAAACAAAAACAAAAAGGCAATATGCCACATAACATTTTTTTTTTCTATAGGAGGCCATTCTATAATTAGATAGTGATAAGTAAGATAATTAATGACTTTAATATTACTTGTTTACCAAAATAAATACAAAGAAGAAATAACTGTTATTACAGAGTCTATGATCTACCTATTGAATAAGGTCATCACCTAGAAAAAATTTAATCAAAGATATAAAAAATACAACATGAAAATAACATATTTAGCATCAGAAACCAATATGTAATAAATATAAAAATAGAAAATTGATGGTAATAATTGTGTTAAACATAAGCAATTCATAAAAATTGTATTAATTAAAAATAATAAAATTAAATGTTTTTCAAATATAAATTACGTTATGAAAACTAATCTGTGGCATGAATACAAGTAACAATTTAACAAAAAGCAATCCATAACAAAGTAAGTATCAATAAACATGAGCAATCTACACTAAATTAAATTCCAAAACACTATCCATTTACGGCAAAAGTGAAAAATACAGATGCCATAAAAAGTGCATAGGAAAAAGGAATTAAGTTAAAATATATATATATAGTCAAATGGTTTATTGTTTATGATTTATAGTAACTTCAACCGCCAGAAGTAATAGAACTAGTTTTCAAATTTAGGAACCTTGAGCTCCAGAGTCTGCAACTCGATCATTGCACAAAATCTTGCAGGTATTAAGTAAAACCATGGAATTAAATAACATTTTAGCAATGACTGCTTTTTGGAATTTAATTTATTTTGGATTTGCCTTTGGCATCATTGCAAAAACTTTTACTTCTAATTACATCCATGATTTCATTTAATGCAGGGATTGCCGTAAACGAATGTTTTCACCTGTATATATTTTATGGCTTCAAAGCTATTTTCCCTATAAATGGATAGCTCATTGGAATTTAATTTTTTATGGATTCCTTAAGTTTAGCTTGCATTTATTGGTGTTAATTACTTTCTAATGGAATAAATAGATTACTTTTTGTTTTGCTATGCCTTTTAAATTATTAGATATATTCTTTCTATAAATTGATTTTATGTAATTTAATGTTCAATGTATTAATCTTATCATTTAGTTTAGTTTCAATTAATATAGTTCTTATTGAATGCTTGTATTAAATACACTTGCAATCTATTACTTTCTCATGAATTAAATGTATTACTGTATCTTCATTGTGCATTGGTTTTGTTGCTTGTTTTCAAATTGATTTTTGTAGTTTAATTTCTTATGGATTTGCATTAGGCTTCTTCATTGAAACATTATTTACTTTTTATAATCATTGTGCACTTGGTTTGATTGACAAATACATTATTTTTAAGATTGTTTTATAAATATATTATTTTTGTGATTTGATTTTATATATAAAATATCAGACTTATTGGGGTTTTTTTTTTGTTTGATCAGTGGTATATGGTTCCAGCATCAAAATTTGAATCCAGATCATGGATGCATAGAAATAGATATGCTAATCTCTACACCACAAGGGTTTTCATGTAAAAATTTATGTAGACAATTTTTCAATTTATTATCAATTCAGTGTTTAGAAGTTTATTTATTTCTGCAAATTTACAATTAAAAAAAGAAGAAGAAAACTAGATTAATAAAATGATTTATATAAAAATAAATAAAAATAAACATATAGTGAAAGTTATAATATAAAATCATGTAAATACTTAAACTTACATTGACTGAGAAAAGTAACATTCTTTGGTATTTTATTCAATCCTAAGATTATAACTCGTTCTAACCAAGAGAGAGTTTGATAATACGTATCAGCATTTATATTGCTAATAAAAATAAAAAAAATATATATTATTTAATAATCATATATATATTAAGTTTCCTTAATTAATGAAAGACCTGTATGTCTGTACTAATTCATAAATAATCAAGAAGTAAAATTAATAAACAATACAGCATTACAATTTAAAATTACTAAGTAATTGCAGGATGTAATTATTACTTATTGATTAGCACTGAAAATTTATATAAATATATAGTATTAAGACAAGTCACACACCCACATATATTTAATAGCAAAGTATGAAAAAATTAATATAAAAAAAAAAAAACGGGGCCTGTATCTTTTCAACTCATATGCATTAACTTCTAAATTTTAAAATAATTTAAAATGAAAAACAGTGATTTTATTATTAAAAGTTCAACAATTATTTAGCTATACCCTATCGGTTTATTAATTGTTTCTGATAAGCTAGCACTATCTAATTATTAGGATAAGCAACACATGAAAATCTGTTTAATCAAATGAACCTTTCTTATTTTGTAATATTTGAAATACAGGCATTCTTCATATATCTGGAAATTAATTGTAAATATAGGGGATTTGAACACAGACTTTCAAGCACCCTTCAACTATCCACACTATCTCATACCAGTGATACACATGACCACACAAATTTATCTTTTCTACATGAGTGTGTTCATGTATATCTGAGTGGTATGAGATAGTTCAAGAGTGCTTGAAAGACTGTGTTCAAATCCCCTATATTTTCTTACTTTGGTATATTGATGAATAGGTTGTTATAGATTAATAAATTGTTGCATTAATAATAGAAAGAGTAAAAAAAATGAAGTGCTATGCATTACAGCACTGCATCTTATAGATTAAAAAAAAATTTGCTTAGACAATTTCAATATAAAGCTTTCTATTTCAATTGTATTTTAAACACTACTATTGATAAATTTTATGGATAAGTTTTCGACAAGATAAATGATAGTATTAATACAAAAAAAAAGTTTTTCACATGCTGTTTTAAATTGCACTTACAAAAATGGGCCACATGTGTTGACCTAATAATGTAACCATCATTTATGGTGAATAAAAGGAACATAGCCAATTTTTCAGATGTTACTAAATCAATGAACTAACATTATACAATTAAATAACTATTACAATTTTAATATTTAAAACACTCCATTTTATTTCAAAGACTCAAAACTAATCATTCATATATTAAAAAGATTCTAGGCTATGCGTTTCTCACGCAACATATATTTTGTCTGTAACCCAGTCTTCTCAAATATTCCACTTTTATAAATAATTTTACAAAAGTTTTATGGAAAATATTTTGCAGATTGAAATAGATTATTTAGATTATCTAAATTTTCTGAATGATAATGTTTTTATAATTAACCTTTCACAGATGTAGGAAAAAATATAAAAGTTATTAGATAAAAACCAAAAAAAAAAAAAGTAGGACTAAAGATGAATATTAAAAAAATTAAAGTAATATTCAATGGGTTTTCAATAAAGAAAAATAAAGATTGATATTTAATGAATTAGAAATAAGAAATAAACATAATAAATGAATCTGTGGAAAAGAATAAAAATCTTTATGCTGTTCTTCCATAAAATAATCTGAAAATAATAAATTCTTTACAACAACTATATAAATATCAATAAAAAAAATTTATACATTAAAAGCCTTTTTCAGCACCTGATTTGGTGCCCTTTTCAGATGTTAATAATCTATTATATTAACAAACTATTTCAGATATAAAACCATCTAGCATTTAATAATGAAATTAAAACAAACAATAACAATATAAATCATTAAAATAAACCAAAACCCTCATATATAAAATTAGATGTGAAATTTTTAAAATGGTTTACTTTGGGTATATTGGCAAACAATTAGAGGTAAGAGCAAAAAAATATAATAACGCAATTAATAGAAGAGATGATAAATCTGCATTATACATTCAGTACTTAAAATATGGGCGTAGAATAGATGCTACAAAAAGTATTAAATATTTAAATTATATCAAAGATCCAAAAAGAAGACAGATATATGAAACATACTATATTAAAAATAATTTAAATAATTGTATGAATATTTACAACACTTCTATAAATTTGGTTAATAATTGGTTAATTAAAAATGAATGGGAAATTATATAAAATGACATATATACAATTGTAAAAAAAAATGCATATAATTTATTTATTGTATTTTTTTATTGTAGTCAATTATTTTGTAATTTCTGGATTTATATATGAGGGTTTTGATTTATTTTAATGATTTATATTGTTATTGTTTGTTTTAATTTCATTACTAGACACTGGATGATTTTATGTCTGAAATAGTTCATTAACTTAATAGATTATTAATATTTGAAAAGGGCATCAAATCAGGTGCTGAAAAAGGCTTTTAATGTATAAATTTTTTTTATTGATATTTATATAGCTGTTGTAAAGAATTTATTATTTTCTGATTATTATAATAAATGAAATTAATTTAGATAGAATGCTTGTTTATGTGTTTTAAATTTTTAGTAAATATATTCTCCTTACTTATACATTTGTAATTGAAAACCCAACACTTTGTTAAATTTATCTTCACTTGAGACTTTTGGATTTACATAAATATTCTCCTCACTGGTGCAATTAGATAGTCCCCTGCCTTGCAGATACTGATTGCTGAGAAAGTAATTTCATTGTAGATCATTATTTATAACTTACCTACCAAATAATAGATCACATAGCATTTATTGCACCTATTCTTGCTTTACATTTGTAGTTATCTTCATTTTGTGACTCTATTCATCATACTTCCAACATATCTTTGGTAGTCTCTCCATCTCTGTGTACACATAGTACAATTATCCTCTCCTGATTCCATCAAATAGCATTTTTCAATTATTCTTTAAGATGACAAAATTTCCAATTTCCCATGAAATAGAATCAGATAATATATTATGCTAATACTAATATTATTTTATTTCATGGTTTCTAAATGTAGAAATAAACTATGAACAATATACTTCGTTCATCAGGAACATTTAGACATGACAACTCTAGAAATAAATATTAGGAGGTATTTGAATGTGTAATGTCAGACAGCCATGCTAAAATATTTAAAATTCCTATCAACGAAAGATGATTACGAATTTTATTTCACGTGACTCATCATTTTGATTGAGATCAAAGTGGTTTAAATGACAGCTTAATGAAGTAAGAATAAGTCCAATAATGCTGTTACAACCAGCTATTCTAGATTCAGAATTGCTACAATATTACAACTTCATTATCCTTCTATACCAGTTTTACTTAGCCTGAATCAGAATTAATATAGATAAAAGAGAATTTATAAACAAAAGCAAATTTAAGATATTTGTTAAATATTGTGGATTTCCTCATAAAATTGTACAAAATTAGTTACCATTTAAATGCTTGGTTAATTAAGAAACCAGAAATATCCTTATAAATATACAGAAAATTCCAAAACATCATAAAATAACTTTAGTTTTCAAAATCCACAAAGCATCTAATTAAAAAAAAACGTCTGTTCTTATTTAACAATTTCAGTTCCAAAAATATTGAATTGTCATAATTCTAGATAAACAGATGAAACATTACAACTGAATAATAATTCTTCTAAGAGACAAAGTATTATTCTACTTATATAAGATCTTCCAAATCTTCTAAATATAAATAAAAATAAAAACTGAAGAGAGTATAAAAATTAAACATAATACTGAAAATACTCATAAAATCTACATAAAATGATCTTTAAATGTTAAAGTTCCTATTCAGATAAGAAATTATTTTCTGATTTTTCATTTAGAATTATTTTTGAAGAAACCCTTTTCAAGCCTATAAGTATTAGAAAAGTTGACACTTTTAAATTGTTAATGGCCAGCAAAAAAAATAAATCAAAATAAAACAATATGGTAAAATTTTAAATTTATCATACATACACACACACATGTATATCCATGATATAGTAATAGTTATTTGAATACACTTTATTAAAAGTATGTTTGGATATTCTTAAATGGTAAGCAATCTGACAGATTAATTTCAATAATAAATAAATTAGTCTGAGTATTGCTTTTTAAAGCTATCTTGATTTAACAATGACAGAAATGAAAGTGGAAGACATGGTTTGAGTTCTACATCAGATCTTTTTCCAAAGTGGTAACCTGGTTAGTGTGTTTTAATCATCTTTTTTCTTGACCTTGTTTTGGCATTTTCATTTTTTTTGAACTTGTGCTTCACTCCTTCAAAGTAGAAAAATGTTAACAAAATATGATTGTTAATAGTGGTATGTGCATGCATATCTCATAATCTATCCCTCTTTCTGCTTTCACATTAATGCTTTTCTTCTCATCGTCTTATGCCATCAGCTTTTGAATGCAAAAGTTTCACAAAGGAAAAACAGCATTTAATTATGCAAAACTAAATAATAAATCTGCAATGCCTTTAGATATTTGAGAGTACATGTATTATTACATTTCCTGAGACAAAAGATTCACTGAATTGATGTAATTCTGACATAGTATTTGTGCTACAAGATCGGGACTTGCAAATGTGTTCTTTCAATGGGGAATTACCAGTAGGTAAGAATCAGTAGGGCAATTGAATAAATTAGTGAAGACTTTTGATGGTGTTACAAAAGTCCTTGAGCACTAACAACTTTCTCTGTAAAGATGCTGAATTTAATCATTTAAATAAAGTCATACTACCAAACAACTTTCTAATTAAAATATAATTTTAAATAAGTTTAATTTATATTTTAATGAATAAAAGCTCTCATAGAAGACTTCAATGTAAAAAGTTATCCATTTTTGGATTGATTGAAAAAGGATTGAAATATCCTCATTTGAAAGTTCTTCAGAAATTTTAAATTGTTTTGATTTCTGCAGTTGTTCAAGCAGAGTATTAGTTTTATAACTCAGCAATTATCTGATAAAAGTCATGTGATCAATTTAAAAATATTTCAAAAGTAACAATAATTGCTGGTGTCCAAGAGTAACTGCAACATTTACAGCACAATTGTTTGTGTTGTTAACATCTAGTCTGCTTAATAGATAATTTAAAATGTCTGACTGATAATGGCTGGCATAATTAACTTTTTTAATGGGAATCTAGAATAATTGGATTAATTTTTTCAATATCAACTAAAAACTTCATAATTTCTAGATATCCCAATTCCACCAATTAAAAAAACAGACATATTTAAAATTTTGCAGATTTTAATTATATAAACACACACCCACACGTATATATAAAGTTTAAAAATTTAAATTAATATATTTGGGATAAAAATTTCTAAATAAGCTTTTTCATAATTTAAGATTCTAGACTTTTATTAAAATACAAACAAAACTTATGCATGTCTGCATATTTTAAAAAATGGGATAAACAGTCTTAAATGAATACTTATCCATTTTACACTGACATTCATTTAAATTTTTATTCTGTAAAAAAAGTTTTACAATTTGAATTTCAATATTGTGCGTTTCTAGCCCCCGATGTTTAAAAAAGATTAACATAATAAATTTTTGTTAGTAGCTTATCTATAAGATGTATATATATATATATAATTGAAGAACAAATATGATTTTCGCAATACATTCATAATGCACAGCAACTTTTGTTTAAATATAGAAGATCTTGTAAAACTATATATACAAAAATATTTTTTACATTAACATTGTTCATCATTATCAGCCAACTATTCATAAAACAAATATGGACATTTTAACAGCAAAAGAAAGAAAGAAAGGCAGAAAGATATATATATATACACTTAAAAACTGTATAAACGAAACATGGTTTTAGAACATATAAAGTCCGCTATATAATAATAACTTCAGAAGATAATGCAAGAGTGAACCTAAAGTGCATTTGAGCCAGTTTTCAAGAAATATTGGAATTTTTTTTAAAAAACACAATGAAAGATTAATCCAATAGTTGATAATTGTATAATTAATAGAATGGATAAGTGTAAGTTCTTGATTATCATAGATTATGATTCTAAATCATCAATAATAATAACTTACCACTGCTTATGATTCTATATTATCAAATATATATTCATAAAGAAATGATTTCTCATGAATTTATCATATAAAAAAAGCTAAAACTACAACAGAAGTTTATATTAGATTAAAATAATATTTATATATTATTGAAAATAAATGATAAACAATATTTAAAAAAAAAACTTACTTAGAACTTAGAATGTTATTTTCAAAAATAAGCTGCCTATAAATGTATTCTTGCTTCCGATATTGGAACGAGTGTCCATCATCTATATATACAGTACCTCGTGCAAAATTCTGTTGAAATAAAACATATCATTTTATCTAACTATAGCAGTTTTGCATAAATAAAAATTTTAGGTTAATTTGCTTTGTTTTCAAAAATAAATCTAGATTCAATTCATTACGTTTTTGCAAAATATTAACATTTATACATCTAATCCGATTAATTAAAAAAGTTTTGCTTATTATCAAAAATCATCTTTATTCATAAAGCTTGAGTGTTATGAATTTCTATTCCAAGTCTTTCTTGATGTTTTGTATCATAGTGAACTTTAAGACTATTATGTGTCATAGTGAGCTAACTGGACATTTCTACACTACTATAAAATGATGTGCTGAGCTCCAAAATGAAATATCCACAGATTATGATTCAATTGCATGTCCAGTCCTTAAATATCTTACGATTCCTCAAAGCAACAAACCAATTATTATTATTTTTATAAAATTAAAAACACTTTCCTCCTTATTTATATAGCAATATATCATGTGATATGTCTTTTAATAGCACAAATCTATTAATAATAAGAGTCCATCAATATGATCAGCTGATAATCAAAAAATTAATTATTTAGGAAGTCAATGAAATCTGAATACAGGAAATCTTTAGCTCTCGAATTTGTCACTCTACCATTGCATTAAATTGCAAAAGTAGCTCATTATGAAATAACTATTGCTAGTAGAGTTCTTATTGTAATATAACACTTCAATTTCAACTCAACAACAAATAGAATTTTGTCATTTTTTAAACTACATTTGGGAATCCATTTAGTATTTTTTTCTCACCATCAAGTTACTTTACCATTAAGCCAACTGTTTAACCTAGCCATATTCAACCTTTTCTCTCATATGCCCACATACATGTTTTCTATAATATGCAGATCACAACCTAGTACACTAAGCCTCTTAATATGCCAACCTAAAAAAATAAACCTCACCTTATCCAAGTGTTTATTTAAAAATTAGTGTGTTTTGATGTAGAGATAAACTTTTGATTATTTATAATTGCTACATGTTACTCTTAATACGTTTTTTGCATAATTTACTTTAGAATAGAATGATTTGCAAAAATACATTGACATGAACAACATGAACAGCATTTGGGTACACTTTTGCATAGACATATTTTTCGGGTACGAATTTCCAAAATTCGCGCACACACACACACCCTCTTTTTTTTAAAAAATAATCTCCAGATTAGTATTGTTTTTGAGCTCAATGAATTTGTCAAATAGGTTTGCATAATCATATCCCAATGCAGCTAATTGTATACTAATTGTTTTTTAAGTACCAGGGATTTTCTATAAACAACAGACAATTCTTAATATCTCTTAAATCCTAAAATCTGTTCTTAAATCCCTTGAGTAAGGCAATTAAATAATTTGAAATAATCATATAATTTTTTTGAGAAATGACAATACCATTTTGTTTAGCTTTTAGCATGGTTCGGGTTATGAATGTGTTCACAACACCTATTTTTATACATATATTATAAGGAGTAAAGTTAATAATAGAAAAAAATATATTTTATGTTTAATAAGATATATATTAATTATATAACAAATAGTGAATGCTAAATAGTATGATTTTGTTAAATAAAAATTAATTAACTAATACTCAGTGTCTAGTCATTTATAAATCTAATTAATATATTTTATTAAATATATGTTTTGAACTCGGACAGAATAGTGAGAAAATTATGCAATATTTCGTTTTATATTTTCATAATAGATGCATAGTTTTTATTAATTAGATTCTTACTTAATTATAATAATAATAGTCGTGCTAACACACATAGGACATTTTATGACTTTCTCTATAGAGTTTCGTTTGAGCTTTCACACACCTCTCTCAACTAATAGGCTTATTAATAATACTAAAGACACTATAGCTCCTGATCAGACCCCACAGGCCATGTGTAACCTTGCATGGCCTCATAAGCTTACTTCATAGCAGAAGACTCCTTTGCCATTAATTGCAAAGAATCATGTTTTGCTATATCCACAAGATGAGCTAATTGACTCAATTGCATAAAGTTTGCATATTGTACATATATAATGATTCCAATGAGTGAGTCATAACAGGCTATGATTATGAGATATATACTTTCTCAAAAGCGCTTAGCCATTTTAATTTGTTGATTACAATTAATTTGTTAATTTATACAGTTTTACATTATATGTGTGTTAGCACAACTTTATTATTATTATAATTTTGACAAGCGTAAAGCATAAATTTTAATTAGATATAATGACTCATTTCTTTACCATAAATATGTGCATGTATAAATGTGTGTGCATACACTGAATTTTTCAAAAGCAAATACTTTATTCGCCATATGAAAAATTACTTTATTTTCAGCCTATAAACAACAATTGAACTCCCCAGGTTTTTCTGTGATGTAGTACAGAAAGACTAAAAGACACCACCATCCATCATTATTTTGTTGTAAAAATAAAGTATAATTTCTTGACGCAAAAAAACAAATACTGATCTATAAAATTTTTCCTCCGCTTAGCCATCATACCAAAGTATATAACAAAATGTCATTATGATTCCTGTTCATTTTCATATTTTATTATAAACCTGCTTAAAAAAGAATTGTTAAATGATCTGTGATTTGTGCTATAATGACAAACAATATTATATTTTTTTAGTATAACACTTTCATGATAAATCAAACAAATTGCCAAACCGTATTAATTTTATGCACCAAAATATTTTTCCTCACCAATATTATGAAACATTGGATATTTTTCGATTGTATTTTAAAAACACTCCTGTCATTGTGAATAATTAAAGTATAGTTTGATATAAAACAATAATAACCTTTACACCGCTTAGCGAAGGCAATTGGTACCCCAAAACTCATTGTTAAGCAAGACTATTGTATGCAGAATAAGCATTTACAATGGTTGTCTATGGGGAAAAGATTGGCCGATTACTCCAGCTAAAAAATTACATTATAAGTGGGGAATAGTATGTTAAAAAAAAAAAAAAAACCCATCAAGTATATATAAAAAAATTTAAATTCCTTAATGGATGTTACATGCCTTGAGTAACTGTGCTGGGTGTATTATGTATGTATTCTCTTAAAATATGTATTTATGTATATATGACCCTGCAACTTGAATCTATGTAAAAAAAACAAAAAACCCTAGCTTAAAGTTATTACTTCCCAGGATCCATTCATCCAGTTTGGTTTCCCAACTTAAAAATTGTCTTGATTTTTTCCATGGTCACATTAGTAAACAGAATTTCTAAAAAAAATATTTAATATCGCTAGAAAAAAAACTCTTGCTTTCACTGTCCAAAAAGTACAGCAAAACAGACTGAGAAAGTGAAACTAAACTATCATTAAGACTGACACGAACTAATACAACAGTACCCAATTTTTTTTGTATTCTTCCACACAACCTTACACTGGGAAAAAAATCCATATTGAAGTAGCATTTTATTAAAATAGTATATTATATTACTTATGTAAAATTATTAAAATTAAAAAAAAAAACCAATGTTTAATAACAAACCATTTGATTGACCATAAAGACTTATTTATCATTAGTGTAACAAGATTCAAATAAACATGATATCATTACAAAAACTTAATCATAGTCAACTTTAAAAAAAAAAAATTCAGCATATTGAAAAAAAAAAATCTAATGCATTCTGAGTTTGTATATTGTAATCAACATTTAAGGTTTTTGTTACAATGTGTATTGTGCTGATCTAAATAAACAAATCCAATAGCTGTAGCAGGTTTTTTTGAGCACGACATGTAACTATTTTATCAAGTGTGATAGCCATATTATTGCAATGACTTAGCAATTTGTTAAATAGCGCAATATATTTTGATGGCACAGTTATGGACTATTTAAGTAAAAATTTAAAGCATTAATCTTATTCACTTTATTTGTATTGCATTCTCATCATACACAATTTATTTTAAATGCATAAAATCATCACATTTTTTTCCGAAAATGCAATTCAAATACAATAGATAGCAGTTTCAATTTGATTGAAACTAGTACACGTGAAGATTTTAATCGACAATTGTCTCAAATCTTAATTAATATTTATACTGTACACAATTTAAAATTTAATATTGATAGTACATATAACCAAAAATTATTTTTAGTTTTATGCAGAATGAAATTTACATTTTTTCTTGGTACTGCATTTTTTTTTATATATGTGAGATGTCACCATTGCTTTGGATATCTGAAAAGAATTAAGAGATGATTTAAAATTGAGGAAGCCGAGTTAAGTGTTATTTTTAAATTATAATTAGTAATTTTTGATATTAATTATATAAATCTGAAACTGTTTTACCCTCTTTGCTCCCTTTCTTTTACTGAAAATATTTTAAAATAGCAGTTTTAATTTGGCAGAAAAATTTTAATTCAAAATTAATTGACTGAATATTTTAGGTAATATATGTACAGTACATTTTTAATTTTATGTTGAATGAATTTTCTATTTTTACAGTATTGTGCTGATTTACATTTGTGTACCAAATGAATTTTTTAATTTTTTTTTGCTTTTGTAGTCATTAACAATGAAAGTCTTTATTTTGGATATGTTATTAATGAAGTACTAATTGTCTTGTAAAAATACTGGATGAAAATTAAATAAAATACTGGTCATTCATTAATTATATTTTAAGCTTATAATAAAAATACTGAATAGCACCACTGTAACATGTTTTATAAATAAAATAGGTATACAAATTCAGCATGTTTTGCTTTTTGGCTGAGATGACTTTAACAACTATTTCATGATATTATCAGTATTACAAAATACTATCAATTTAAAAAATAGCCACCAAAAAAAATTTTTTTTATGATCATTATTAGTGAATAATCAGTTGTCAATCAAAATAATGAGTACAAATTGATGATGATGGCTATGGTGAATCCTCGCATGAAGGCTAAAGTTGTATTTCAAAACTGTCACAAGTTTATTGAAGTAATCGAGACATGAAATTATAAGAAACAAAACTGTCATATATTAACAAAATTATGTAACATAAAACAAATACATCACGAGTGCAGTTTCCAATTTAAACAAGGGGCCGGTAGGTGCTAAACATCTTAAAATTTTTAAAACTTAGATTAAGTGTATGTTTCAGGCTGCATATAAAAGCTTGGCAGTCATAGGTTCAATATGGTTTATTTAGCCTCTTTCATAGCAGAGATGATACCATATTCCAAAATTTCATTTTTTCCCCTTTAAAAACAAAAAGGTCATGATTTATTTAAATTATAAAAAAAAATTAAAAGATATTTTAAGGAAGTCTTTTGAAAGTCAAAATATTAAACCAAAATTAAAAAAGTAATAAAATAAAAATTCTATCAATATGCTTGTTTTAATAATATGAATTTTAAAAACATTTTGTTTTATTCAAATTCTGTTGGTTTAAAATCAATAAATGTAGTTTATTTATCAATCTGACTTTTTAATCTTTGAAATCACTGAAATGAAAGACAGGAATGGAATAAACTAACCTCAGTGCTTTCAAAATAATAGTAAATGCATCTACGAAAGAAAACAAATTGAACAGTTATCTAATTATAGTTCATAATTTGATAAATAAAGCTTTGCCTTTTTGGAAAGAAAAATAATATAAATGCACTTCTACCCAGTCTATGTGTCACTATGCAAGAATGACAGATACAGCAAGGCATACAATGCTGTTGAAAAACTTAAAACTGCTGCCATTGTTATATCTCAGATAGTAAATGAAAAGACTGCTAAATAATTGAGTTACTCTTTCAGACATCATAAAAAAAAGCATAATTACTGAATTTTTTTTAATCATAATATAAAATTTAATGGATTATTACTTTTGATACCTTAAGGCCAAGACCACAACTAATAATTCTTTTTTTTTTCCATTCTCAATAAATTCTCTGTGTGCTGAATGCTGTGATTGTAAACATATCACACAAAAAAATTGCTGCTGCTGTTTTTTTTTTTTCAGGAAAGTACATTAATGTGAATTATAATTTAACATCATGTAGATATTGTATCTTTTGCATTTCATAAATCATTTTCAACAAGGAAAGAATAAATAAAAAAAAATACTATGGTAATAAGTTTTACTATATACAGCTTTAATATAAACTATATCATTGATATGTATACAACTAAACACGAATGTTAAAAATATCTGTATTGTATGAGTTAAAAATGTATACAGTATTTTATTTTTGCAAATTATTTTGTTGATACTTTAATATGTATAATTTTTCATTAACAGTACATATATATGTATTAAAAATATGTAGATTATAGGTGTGTGTTGAGAATGTTATTAGTGTTGTCTACTTACAAATATAGCTTTCTATTTTTTCGTTTTAATCCAAATACAGTTTAAATACTATTATATAATTTCAAACAATAAGTAAACTGACACACAATCTAATCAACTTTAAAATATTACATATCATATACATTATTCTAAATTTTAACATTATAGTTTTGTGTGTGTGTGAACTATATTTAAATTATTTATATTTATATATTGGATTACTTCCATCATTTAACATTAAGTATTGAATGTCTTTAGAAAAACTTACCTTCAGTTAAATTTTCCAATTATATTCAACTGTTAATAATAGTACATAGGTTAGTATATACACAATGTTTTGAGTGGTATTATTCTCCTCTTCACTTGAAACATTGTGCATATACTAACCTGTGGGCTATTACTAACAGTTGAATGTAATTGGAATATTTAAATAAAGTCAATTTTTTCTAAAGGCATTCAATACTTAATATTAGATGATGGAATCCAATATATAGTTACAATTAAAATACCATCATCACAAAACTTCAGGAAAACATATTTAAACTATTGCTTAGTCATTTAATCATTAATCTATCCAAAACGTTTTTATGCTTTCTAATTAATGCAAGCATTTTAATTTAATTTATTTATAAACTCTTTTAATTCATAATTATGTAAAACAATATTGAGTTTTAAAACTAATATTTACAGTCTTTTTATTGAAGTTAATATAATTCTCAATATGTTAAACATTAATATAAATATAGATATATGTTTGCATATCGTCCTGCACAGACTTGTATATATTATGTATACCTAAATATTAATTCTAATGCCTTACATTTTTATCAAGTGCTACAATTAAAGTAATAGGATCTTGATTCATTAATGAAGAACATCTACGAATACGCTCTTTTCTAGGAATAATAGTGCCTCCTCGATAAAATACTGGAATCTAAAAAAACAAAGTGTCAGTGATAAAATATATAGCTTCATAATTACCTAAATACCACATAAATTTTAAGATTAAAAAAAAAACTTAATAAAATAATATATTACCTTGTTTAATGGAGTTTGAATGGATGTAGTACTAATGCCACTATATTTACGATAAGTATCAATATCATACCAAAACTATATTTAAAAAAAGATAAAGTATTTCTTTTTTATATATAGAATATTATATATTTTTAAATAGAAGATTTATATGGTCTTATAAATTTAAATGATAATACTTTAATGAGATTTTTATATATATTTTTATAGCAAATTTTCAGATAAAAAAAAAAAGCACATAGAAAATTTCTGACATAATATTATCATTCAAATATGTTATAATTATATAAATACAATTAACATTCTTGGCAACAAATACATATACATTTTATTCAGTTATGAGAGAAGTTTCAAATTCAATTAATTATTATAGGATTACACTGAATAAATGTAATATTAAGATAAAGCTATTTTATTAATGCTAAGGTATTAACATAAAGTTGAAAATTAAAAATAATATTGGAAGTAAAATTAAAGCCATTAATTTGTGATATAAATATGTTAAAAGATATTTAAAATATTATTAGTACAAAGATATATTTAAGAAAAATATGAGTGAAGAATATGAAATGCAAATAAATGATACTAAGTTGAATGTAGGTTTTCTTTGTTATTCCATCTTCTAATGATTGAGAAATAGAATGACTGATAAGTTTTTAGTATATTATAGATCATTCAATGGGCAGGTATATCCTGAAGTTACCTAGAAAGTAAAAGAATTTATAGTTCAATGAAGAAAAGAACTATAGGATGTCATGAATTGTAGATAACTTGCCCTGCATACAAGTCAGTCCAAATCAGAAGTTTAGTTAGTTAGACAGTAGATGGCAGGTAACTCGCTCTGCACAGAAAAAAAAAACAGAAAGGGTACATATACTGAAGTTGTGGAAAAATAAATATGAAAAAAGTGATTAAACAGAAAGTGAATTATTGGTTTTTATGCTGGGTTTGGGAAAAGATAAGGGGGATTTAGATATAAAAGTTATAGAGCTGACAAAGATTATGTTGTGGAAATGGGATTGGGAAATGTAAAATAAAGTGGCTAACAGGTTTATCTGGGCATAATTGCTGAGATATTCTTGACTTCGTTTACGGAGAAGCTATAATACATCACATCACATCACAGCTAGCCTGATTTATACTTAGTTAATTATGTTGCCATCAATTACAGATAATTCACTTGAACATGAGCCAATTAGATCTGTAGATAAATCTTATTTATAGTGTTTTGTACTAGTATTAGTCAAACAAAATCAATCAAGAAAAAAAGTCTAACATTCAATTAAAATATCTTTACTATTCAATGTATTTATACCTTTAGGAAAGCAATATAAAACCACAGTTATTCTGTCTTCGTTCTATAAGAAATATGAAGTTCATAATTAACAAGTTAGGAAATTTCTGTGATTATCATCTTGGCTATTCTCAAATGCCTCTGATTATCTAGATACTCATTCATATAAAAAGTATGAATTGACATATAATTACATTTAAGTAAATTGAAATGTTTGTTTTGCATCAAGCATCATGTCTTACACAAACATCAGAATGTGCAAATTAACAATATAAAGAGAAATAAAGAAGTATTTAAGATATTTAAATATAATTCACATTACTATTTAGTGTTTGTAGTTTCTAAAGTACAAAAATTAAGGAATTTAGAGAAACTAATCAAGCTATGGTTCACATAGAGCATTTAAATAATTATATTATTTATAATTGTATATGCAATAAGATATTATTTAGGTATAGGGAAATTAAATTTATACTCAATAAATTGTCATATTTTCCAATTTTGTTTATTTTGCAAATAAAATAAAATTATTATTTAAACTATTATTCATGTTTATATGTTTTTGTACTACATAAACTTGAATATAAATTAACTTCTGATAAATCACAAGATGAATAATCACATCAAACCATGATTTAATCATGGATAAATAAATTGGTTCCACTATCATTCTTCCAATCAGTGGGTAGAAATGCAAAGAAGAGCAGAAAAAGAGGAGCATACAATCAGTGAAACTTGAATTAAGGCAATTAATTCAACTATATAGAGAATATATACACTTTATACAAGGAAGATAAATAAGATAATAGGATCGAATCCTATTCCATGTGTTTCTGATTCCTTTGTAACCTGATAGCATCCAAGTGCATGATTGAGAATGATAGTAGGTATTGTTTGAACAAAAATATATCATAAATATTCAAATATTATATTAAAAAACAAATACACCTGGGTCTCGTTTTATGTGGATTATTTTAATGCGATTTTGAAGTTATACAATTCACGTTTCTTCTTAATATCTTTCATATTTCACTATATTTATTAGATATCAAGAAATTTAAATTATTAATAACTTATTTTGACTTGTAATACTTTTTTTTTTTTCAAAAATATAACGTTATATTAGCAGGCAACGTGAATATGGCCTGAAGCTGTATTGAGAATCTTAGCTTCTATGTAAATAACCTATTTATACATATAAAAATATCGCAATAAATATTCAAAAAATTTAAACTTTTAAAACGTATTTTGCTATATATAACAAAAATAAATAATCTTTTAGATTTTTAAAATAAAAAATGAATATTTTATAAACTGAAAATAATCTTTCTATTGATAATGTATAATCTTTTTGTTTTGATTGCGATCTCATTTTTTTAATATAAAAACAGAAAACCATTAACACAGCACAAGACTGAAAGTGGCGCTAGTTGTACATCACATCACGAATAAAAATAAAGTGGCTAAAAGGTTTCTCTGGGCATAATTGCTGAGAGATTCTTAACTTCGTTTAAGGAGGAGCCACAATACATCACATCACATCGAATCTGATTTCTTACCAGTTTACAAACGAATGCTAGCGATAATGATTAAAATATGTATGAAAAATGTAAAATTAAATACTGTAGTTAATAAAAAAAGTAAAAAAAGTTTGTTCTGTATCAATTTTTTTCAAATATTTGAAATTTTTTATTAGTCATACTTTATTTGCTTATTTTTTTAATGCGAATTTTAAAGTAATTTTTCCTCGTTGCTTTGTTTTTATGCGAATTCTGAAAATTACAGAACCTATCCCCCATTTTTCAAGGTAAGTTAAGTCTATTTTTGTGCAATTTTTTTTAATGCACGTTTTCTGTGGAACCTATCTACCGCATAAAACGAGACCCAGATGTATTTAAAATAGATTTTCAGCCATATTTGACATTTTTCTGTATACTTTCCCTGAAATTCTATATGCAATAAAGAACATATATATATATAATAATTTTTAAATTGTAAACCTGTTTATCTCCAGGAAATAATACATCTACACTACTAGCACCTGCATGTACAACAGGATGAACTAATAAACCATCACCTAAAAATATATATATATGATTTAAGCAAATTTTCACACAAATATACATATTTAAAACAAATGAAATTAAATTTTAAATCAATATCATTTAAAACAAAAAAAATTAAAAAATTTTTTTTATTTACAAGAACAACATTAATAAAAAAAAACCACCCACATACAAAAGTGTGAGTCAGATCCATCAAAAATTAAATACAAAAAAATGGCATAAATTAATATGACTAAAAAAAATAGTAAACTATGAAATTACATAAAACTCAATTATTGAATTAAATACCATACTAAAAATAAAAACAGACATGAGAAGAAGTTAATTATAGATTAAATTCATACATGTAAATGCTGAAGGCTAATCTTGGATAAAACATGAAACCTTCAAAATATAACTTTAAAAAAATTTCACATTTGAAAATGTTTGCAGTAGGCAGTAGTTGGGGAAAAAAATTTTGTATATAGTATATTTCAGAATCAATAAAAGATTTGTAAAATGGCATAATAGTGATTATCCAAAAAAAAAAAAAACTGAACTTTTTTATAATTCAGAATCAGAGCGGCTTCCTATTCTAATGTTATCTATAGCAATGTTGCCTTAATCAATAACTATTAGAATATGAAACTGTTCCAGTTTTATCACATATAGTGTGAAATGAAAGGGCGAATGATTTGTTATTAATTTTGAATCAGGTTTAGAACATGTGTTAGAATCTTTATACACATTTTTTAATGTCCCATTATATTAATAAATGTGTTTTTTTAATTATTAAATTAATATTTTTTAACTAATATTAAACTATTTTAGATTGTAATAATCTCTCCTATCGTATCTATTAATATTATTATGAGATGTATTTGTTTTTAAAGAAAACTGAAAAAAGGTTCTATCTGATGAAAAATGAATACAAGTTAAAGAAATTAATATATATACAGTATTATCTTTTTTATCAAAAAGATCAAAGATATTTGCAATTAAAATATGTAATAATTGCTGATCTAATGTTGAGAGGCCCTGTTCAATTTAGCACAATGGTAAACGATCGATATAAGAACTATGAGAACTAGCGTTTCCAAGTCAGACATATGTAAAAATTTAAAATATAACAACTCAGAATTTTTCACTAGTAAACAAAAATCTCCTGCACAGAACTGGGAGTATTAATTTAAAGTTTCACATGTAATAATCTAAATTAAGCTTTTAGTTTAATATAGGTAAAAAAAAAAGGTAATATTCAATTTTATTTACTAGTGCAAAGATCATATGTAATTTAAATAGAAGGGATTTTCATCCTAACCACATGAACTGTAATATGGTTACAATAGCTCAACGATGTCTTGTTGAGTACTGAGGATACTCTCAAACCAAAGCACAAGGTAGAGACTTTTGAAAAGATAAGAGCAATCTAAGAATGGTTGTTTTATCTTTTGTACCTGAATTTAATTATATAGGCCAATCTAAAGTGCCTTAGAAGATGATGTTTTTTTATTCACTTTACATCCATTAATTATATATATATTAATATTCACAAAAATTTTCGATTTACTATGTGTTAATATTACGAACTATTACTTTGCGAGTATTCTCAGTACTCAACAAGACATTGTTGAGCTATTATAACAACATTACAGTGCATGTGTTTAGAGTGTAAATACCTTCTGGTAAATTATATATGATCTCTGTGATAGTAAATAAAATTGAATATTACATTGTTTCTAATAGTTCGTAATATTAACTTGTAGTAAATTGAAAAATTTTGCCAACGTTAATATATATAAAGAAATTAATGAATGTAAAGTGAATAAAGAAACATATTCATGCTCTCAAACTAAGACGTTTTAGATTGGCCTATATAACTAAATTTAAATACAAAAGATAAGATGGCCACTCTTATCTTTTCAAAAATCTCTATCTTGTGTTTTGGTTTGAAAGTATCCTTAGTATTCAACAAGACATTGCTCAGCTATTATAATAACATTATAGTGAATGTGTTTAGGGTGTAAATCCTTTCTGTTTAAAGTAAAAAAAAATACTCATGTTATTACTAAATTACATAATTTCAGCTAATATGACCAATTTAAATTAGATATTGCCTAGTTATATCATAGCTGAATTTTTAATCTACACGATTACATTAAAATTTCCCATTTTATTTTCAATGTTTGCAGTTATAATCCAAAAAATTATTTAAATTAATATATATAAAAACTAGAAGTAATAAACTTTCTGAAAGCTACTAATATCAATGTGCCACTTTATTAGATCAAAAAACAAATGTAAAATAATCATTTGTATCTGCTTTCTTGGAACTTTACAGAGATGAAAAATCTAATCCAGATGTAAACAGAGCTTTCTTTAATATAGCCAATCATTCAAATTTCATAAAGAAGGAGTTAATTTTTACTCATGTTTAAAACCTTTGTGAATTAATAAGCTAAGATTGAATATGTACCAACTAAAAGGTATAGCATTTCAAACTATGTATAAAAATCAGAACCAGTAAATGCATCTCTTTACTAGATGCCACGCAAATATAAAATGATCATTTATATCTATCAACTTCCTCAAAGCTTTACAGAGATAGCAAACCTAATGCACATACACACATATAGATGCCCATGACACATAGAATGCAGACCAAATCAAGTTTAGCATTTTTTTTATCAGACAGTCAGCCCATAGCTGAGTCAGCTATCTATTCATTATTGACTGGTAATATACATTTAGCTACTCTTAAATGAAATATCAAAAAAAGATAGAAAAATGCTCAAATTTTCATCATTTGGCAAGCCTGGTGAATAATGCATTCTCTCTGATTATTCCTCTATGGGAGAAGTTGGAATTTTCATCCTGCTATGAGCTATTTAAAGACTGATTAACTTTTGAATATATGTGATCAAATTGGTGTAGGACAATAATTCCTTAAAGCATGCCAAATAAATATTTAGATTTAATATATAATTCCTGAAAAGACTTTAGTAAAAACAATCTCTATTTTCAGAATTTCTTTAAATCCAAGACAAAGGATAACACTAACTATGATTAGATTTAAATTCTAATGAACAGTGGATCATATTTTTTACATTAATGCAATAAGAAATCATTTAAAGTTTGGGAAGAAAAAATTCAATATCATTCATTTAAAGGTGATAAAATATAATTGAACACTTATGCTTATTATAAAAGGAATGAAAAAAAAAAAAATGTTCTAATATTTTTTTTTGCAATGAATAAAGATTAGATCATAAACTATAATTTCACTTCGGATATAATAATCAAATATAAAGTCAAATGTTATTGCCCATTATCATACACAAAAAGCTGTCCACATTTTAAATGAAGTTAGCATTAAAGATATCTCAAATGATTATCAAATATCATAAGATGGAGACTACTTCTGATATCCAAAGAATTACATGTGGTAAAAACTAGCAATAAAGGCATTTCATAAATAATTCCAAACACATACTTAATGGAGCTTATTATCCAAAGAATCACTGCTAAAAAAATCATAAATTTTGAATGTGACATCATTATCCAATTAATATCTAAGTAGAACTTCTAGAAATTAATTTTCTTTAAATTCTTTTTTTTTTTATTATGTTATCATGATCATTAATATATGTTCTCCATTTCATAATCAATAATGGTAAATTTTATATATCCTTATTTTCAAAGAAATTTAATTTAGCTTTTCAGCATGTGACTTATCTTCATTATGAAAAAATCTAAATATCTGTATTAAATTGCAAAGTTAATTCTTTAATTATTGCAACCATAATATCTAATAAGACAGCTAGCATCTATTTCTTTAGTAACTCTCATAATTGAAGAAATTGCTTTTTTAATAAATTCATTATCATTTCCATTAATATTTTAAACATATTAAAATAATTTAAAAAGGAAAATAAAACCAGAAGAATTAATAAATCACTATGAGTATATAACAAACTAAAAAAAAAAGGTTAGTCTTTTTTATTTACAATAAAAAATAAAACTATTGTTTAAATCTTAATATATTGCTTGTACTTAATTAGGAGATGTGTAATCTGAATCTATCTGTACTTCTACAAAAATTAATGTCAAACAGTTAGAAAACTGACAATGAAAGTCTTAAGCCATTGATTCAACCACTGTTTGAATATATTGTATTATCATCAGTTTTATACCTTAGTGAAGACTTTCTTATTTGGAAGAAAACTACAGTCTCAGAAAGCAAATTGCTATGGATTAATTTGTAAAAAAAAAAACCCTCTCTCAAAAACTTGATTAAATTGTTTCTTCTTATCAAGCCATCAACCCCCCCTCCCCCCACAGATATCCTTTAAAAAATTACAATGACTAATGAAATTTATTGGACCAAATGCTAATTCTCTCTTTAATGTAATCTTTCCTGGAAATTCTATCCACTATGGTTTCAAAAAATTGTCTAAATCAATATGATATAAATCCAGATTTGAGTTTTAATTTTATATATATATTGAAAAGCTTATAATTTGATTTGTGACTTGAGAAACATTAGATAAATGATTTTTCTTTGCATAAAGATCTTTTGATTAGATAAAATATTGGAATAACAATTTACAGCATGTTTTTTTAATTTTTGCAAAATACTCTCATCAACTTTCAAAAGTTTGCAGATGACCTTCAATTCAAGATCTTAGATTTGATAATTAATAGACTTTCTGCCAGGTCGCTCTCTAATCATAAAAATGAAGGATCCACAAATTTGATTTTGAAAAAAACTTAGTTCAATGTAGATATTTATAAAGGTTCAAATAAAAATATTAACATGTTCAGATGAAAAATGGTAGACAAATATACTCTGCATTCTCAGTTCTTCTATGCATATAAATATAAATTCAGTGTACATACACATAATTTTTTAATTAAATAATTAAACTTACCAATTAAATGCTCATCCTCAACTGTAAATGTAATTTTTTCTTCTGGAAATTCCATCCATAATGGTCTCATTGGAGGTACACCTGTTTTGTAAGCTTCAAAAAATAATGTATACCAATATGGTAGAAAAGCATATCGAGCCCTGATTGCATCTCGAATAATTTTTAGAGCTTCATCTCCAAATAACCAAGGTTCTCGACGAGCTGTATCCATATGTGCATGAGCTCTAAAAAAAGGCTGGTAAGCTCCTGCCTACAAAAACAAAACGTATATTAGCAATTTTTTTAAGCAGTAATGATGATATATATATGCAATTTATCCACTACTTTCAACACTTTTTAGCAAAAACTTTTTATTGTATCTATATGCATACACAATCTTACGTTTCGACTGTTCTGCAGTCTTCTTCAGAGCTATGATATAATGAACAACACAAAATAAAATACCTTTTATTTATTTATTTTATTTTTACTAAAAAGTGTACAAGGTAATAGATAAATTGCATTTATATAATATTACAGCAAAATAAAGGAAATGGTGAATTTGGTAATATTTCAGTAATGATGATACTGATGGTAATAAAAAAATATATTGCATTATTATACCAGATCATAGAGCAAAAAGATTTTAATTGTTAGTAATATTTACATCAACATTTTTTTCTTTTACAACTTATTTGAATATTAATTTAAAAAGTTATTTTATTTACAAACAATATAAGAAAAATAAATTATTCATTTGCTCATTAAGCTCACTGTTATATATTTTTATTTAAATTATCAATTATATTTATTACAAATTTAGAATTCAAGTTATCAAAAATTAGTATATATTGCTGTATTTAAATAATTCATTAACTATAAATTAATATTAGTAAATTAATAAAATATTAATATGCCATTAAAACAGGATAAACAAACAATTTGAAATTATTAATAGTGGCTAAAGGTTAAATACAGATCAGTCATACATTATATGAATGTTGGATCTCTGAATCATATGTATTTGATTTAAAACTCACATTGATCAAAACAGTTAATTACCACAGAAATGAAGTAACTCTAGACAAGTGAAGTAGATATTTATGTTAAATTTTCATTTTATTCTAATGTCATAACATTAATTTGATTTGATCACACTAAAATTTCTGAAATTTTATCAACACACAGTTAATCCTGTGTGCAAGTAGAGATCTCTCTGATCAAAAATTCCAATTACAAATCAAGAAGAAAAATATAAACTTTATAAAATATATACAGACTAATAAATTTGGATATTAAAAAAAGTAAATATTAATTGAAGATATAGATGAAATATTTTTTATTTTTAAAATATAAATTTATTTAAACATTAAAACTGACAGTCTGGTGAATCACTACAATTAATTGTTATAATTAAGTAATAAAAAAAAAAAAATAAAGAAAAATATAATCTACAATAAATGTAAATACCAAAGAAATTTATGACTTTCTCTACTTACTTTCATAAAATCTGCATTAAAAGTAATAATTCATTTTATTTATTATAGAACCATCTATTACAAGTGAATCCATATATACAAAAATTAAATTCAGTAGAATAATAAACTGCTATAATAAATTTCATAGATAACAAGAAATGGTAGTGATAAATTACCATGAATCACCATATTATAATTACCAATTTGAAATTTAGGTTTTAGAAGAAATAAGATAAGCTTTATCTTATATTAATAGCTATCTATATTCTTCAAGCCATTAAATTATGAAGAGGTATAATATACATCAATTTTACCAACAACATACATTATCTAAAATGATATAATAAAGTCCACCCACAAAATGAGTTCTAAAGACCGGCCCAATGTTTCTCCAATTTCAGACCCAAGATTGTGAAGACCTTTTTAATAAAAGTTTTTCAAAAGTTTGTGAGTATAAAAGAAATGTTGATCCCCATATCTTAAAATAGTAGCTCATATATTTTGGGCAAAGAAATATAATGAAAAATTTAAAAACCTTTATCTCACAGTGCAAGGACACTGCTTAAGATCAATATAACAATCATAGTTTAGAAATATAGAAAAAAATTTATAGTGATAATAATTAACTTAATGTCGCTTTATTTTTTTGGATTAATATTTTATTTCAAAATTGAATACTATACTTTGATTTTTTTTAAATTTGAATTTATCTGCTATGGCTACTTTCATTACTTTCTACAATATTGACCATACTGAATTTAAATATTTCCCTTCTTAAAAGGTTCAAATAATTAATATTATAAATGACATTCTGGTGATCACAAAATCCAAAAATTAATTAAATTTTCTTCATTTGATGTATCAACAAAGAGTATACAAAGTAAAAAAATTCAGGCAAAAAAGATCCTTGAATAAAATATTGAACATATCTTTATTTACTTTTACTATTTAAATGTAAATGTTTATTTTGAAAGAACATATAAATAATAGTTAGAAATATTTAAATTTATAGCAATCAAATGAAGTTCCTTATTCTTCAATTGAATAATTTTCTTCTATCAAATTCAAATAAGAGAAATAAAAACTTAAGTTAAAAAAAGTAAAAATTATCCAAGATGTTAATAAATATTTAATTAATTAGATAGACTTAGATTTAAAACCAAATAATTTTGCAATCTAATAATTATACTTCAATGAATTATTTAATTTGTTTTTGTTATTTCATGTCAATTTATATATAAAAGAATAATAATTAAAAAAATAATATCTCGATTATAGAAAATAAAATAAATCATTAAAGAATGCAAGTATTTTTCTAATGTGCTTTTGGAATATAAATAGCAAAAAAAAAAAAAAAATTATTCTCTCTATAATAACTGTTTTTTTTTATTAACATACAATTGTAAAGTTTTTATTTATATACTTCTATCTAATGAATTAGATATATATATTGTACCGGTATAAATCCACCACGCTTACTCATACACAGTACCCGAGTTCAAACCCAGTCCACGCTTAAGAATACATTCCCAAAACGCCAACTGAATTCAAACCCAAACCCCGGCATGACCAACCGATGATGACTTTACACCAGCACAGGGTTATCCCTTTTCTAGCTCAGCTCAGAACATAGACTAAATTCTTACAGTTAATGATATATAGATTTATTAGACTATAGATATTGGAACGGTCATTTATGTAACGTATATATTTAAGTTGCCAATACAGACAGAAAGTGGCTAAATAAACTTAGAGAGTAATAAGGTGGAGGACACAAAAATTTAGATTAAATAAAGTGTTTAATAAGCAAAATATAAAGCATATAAATATAGTGTTAAATAAGACAAATAGAAAGCACATGAATATAGTGTTATATAATAGAAATATACAGCATATAAATATAGTGTTATACAGTACGGTAAGACTTCATAAATCCTCTTGTATTTGGCTACTAGTCTTTAGTGAACGTTTTATTTAATGAACAAACTCATGCCAATAGCTGTGTGATTGAAGGATTGACGGGTGGTTAAAAGAATCAGAGTATTAGAGCATTGGAAAAAATATTTATCTAAAGATTTTTGTTTACTTATTTTATTTGAATAGGCTCGAGCCGGAACGTAGACGAACAGTGGAGGTGGTTTTATATAAATACGACATAAGAGATAGATGTACTGGTGGTTTTATATATATACGACATGGAAGATAGATGAACTGGTGGTTTTATATAATTACGACATGGAAGATAGACGAACTGGTGGTTTTATATAAATACGACATGGAAGATAGATGAACTGGTGGTTTTATATAAATACGACATGGAAGATAGATGAACTGGTGGTTGCCTATATTCAAAAGCCCTACAGTAATCAATTGCGGTGCATTAACGGAATACCGGGCGGCTTGTACTTTGACAAGGCTTAATGCCCCCAAGTAGTTCCGGGACACGACAACCAGCCGGGATCATTTCGAACCCCGGTGATCCAAGAGATTACCGGGAAAGAAAAACTGCTTTCATTCCCCAATGGTAGAATGGCGAGACGCTGACTTCAGCGAAGGGAAGGCATTGCCACAGACGTGAAGGACGAATACTTGAAGCGGATTTTTTAAAAGAAATTATATAAAACCTGGAATCTATTAGTCTGTTTCTACGCCACAGGCTGAGATCCTTACCCCAAT
Source organism: Epiperipatus broadwayi (assembly GCA_028023455.1). Classification (NCBI taxonomy): domain Eukaryota; kingdom Metazoa; phylum Onychophora; class Udeonychophora; order Euonychophora; family Peripatidae; genus Epiperipatus; species Epiperipatus broadwayi. The sequence continues at coordinate 6,522,739 of JAQFVV010012408.1, read as the reverse complement.
AAAACGTAGCGGACTTAAACTGACGGTGACAACAATAATTAGTTAAATTTACTCTGAAACTCTAACCCTTCGGGTTGACAGGCGGTAGCGATAGTATCAAATTATGCAATGAATTATTTCTCATATTATACATAACATTAATGAACACTTTGAAACGATTATATATATATTTAAGATTGAAACTTAGATTGTAATTTTATAACAACTTAACATAGAATAATAAAGTGATTTAACATTTACTAACTCGGAATGTGAAAGAATATTTAATTCAGAACATGAAATTACTTTTAAATTAAATTGATCATTATTACACACTAGTTTACACAGATTTGGAAATATTACTATTGGCAATGTTTGTTTATGAAATAAGCAACATAAGAAAATATAAATGCATTCAGTTGAAATATTATTACTATTAATTACAATTTTATAAATGATTTCTAAAGACTAGAGCAGAGGGTAAAAAAAAAAGAAAAGAAAATTTACTGACAGATTAAACAATAGCATTATAAATGATATAAAGACTTACATATGATTCACTTGATTGATAATATTAAGCACGTAAGAAAGTTAAAGTTCGTGTAACAAAGTTCTCTTCTTTCTTCATCCAGCTTGGCTTGTGACGTAGGCGCGCATTTTTGAAAGTTATTTGTAAGGCATAGTAAATTTTGAGATTGGAAGTTGGAAATTCTGAAGTATATGAAACATGATCAAACAGCGGCACGAGGATCCATATTGGCGGGCAGAGATCAGCTCCTGGCACTTAGCCCATGAACATGGCGATTCACTGGTAAACTTCTTAATAAGATATTTGAATTATTATTAACTGCTGTGTTGTCTCGAGACTACCTCTCTCAAACACGACCAAAGTTAGAATGCAAGTTTTTTCTAGAATTTGCCACTGCTGACCTTTCCGACTTGTTTTTGTTTTAGGCTCCGCCTACTTTCTCTAGCCTCTAGCGATGCAGCTTGACCAACAATCAATTATCTGTTTTTAGCAATCTTTTAATTTAATACGTTATTTTTAAATTGACATAATAATTACATATAAAAATTCCTTACTAATTTTGAATACAACTTAATTGCTCTGAACATTTGTGCAATTAGATTTTAATTAAAAACACTGATCAAAGGAATGTGATTTTTGATCAGTATTTTTAGACGACTTTATACAATTTTAAAACTAAAATTTAAAACAAATACGCCCGCACTGAAACTTTAAATTAAATGATATAAATTCACAAACCACGCACACACGAATATTATTTCATGGTTTGTGACATTTATATACGGAAACTTTACATATTTATTTATAAACTATAGAATATATAACTAATTTATATTATAACTTAAAATAGACAAAATCTCACTGCGGGCGAACAGTAGTTTGAATTACCGTACATAAAAACACCTGAAACGAAGATCGGTTCTCCGATCTGTCTGTTTCATTTCTTGTCACTTTATAAAAAAAAACAACAAAAAAAAATGATTATACATAATTTCTGATTAACAGTTTTTCTTTTTCTTTTTTTACATAATTGATTGACCTTGGAGAACAGTCTGGGTGAGGGTTTGAACTTAACATTTACAAAGGTGGGTATATTGCCGTAATTCCTTTTCTCATCATCATGTGCATGTCATAGTGGTCATTTCCCGGGTTATCATTTTGTATATCTCTACCTTCTCCCTGGGTCGGGAGGTATATAAGGGTTATAGGTATGTCTTTTTAGATCTCTTAGTAAAATAGCAAAAGCGGTCACCATATTGTGCTTTGGTATATTATTATATTGTTCATTATTAAAAGTATCTTGCTTTAAAAGAATTTCTCTAACTTTCTGTGATCTAATGGCATCCATTATAACATTTTCACTTTGGGAGTTGAGAAGTTTTTCCCCATTTTTTATGAAACTATTTTTTTTAACATATGTCCATGCTTTAAAACAAAGTTTATCATTTCTGTTTAAAGAGTTCAGTTCCTCATCAATTTTGTTCAGATCACATTTCATAAATAAATAATCATGGAATTTATTAAAATGGGCAGTATTGCACACAACTAAAGATCTGTCCACTTTCTTCATTTTCATATCAGGAGGCCATTCAGCATCATTTCTAAACTTTAACTTTGATGACTTCATTAATCTTTCATCATCACTTTTCCACAGAACATCTTTATCATTATTATGAAAAGATAACTCAGAATTATTAATTATGATTTCAGAAGATTTATTCAAAACAGTATCTTTTGTTCTATTGATATCTTTCAACATCGATACAGCCACTCCATTAGAAGGTACTAAACTGGTGTCATCACTTTGAGATGGGCTGGCTTGCATTAGATTTGAAACGACCATTTCCTCAGTAATTACTTCATCTTTAGCTAAATCTGCTAGAGTAAAACTTTGACTCTGAGTAATTTCTGTCACATCTAATTCTTTACATTTTTGTTGAGTAGAGTTGGCATTTGTATTCACTAATCTAATCTCATGAGGTTCCAACCTTATTTTAGTTGGTTGAGGTTCTGTGTCCTCTGCTCCACTCCTCGCACTAATAATTTCTTTACCTTCCCTAACTGTTTTAACGTCCGACCCCATATACCATTCTTCAATCTGTACCATACGCGCCAACATGGCCATCATGATCTTTCTGTCCTCTCTCCCCTCTCTGAGGATCGCGTTAAACTTCGCATCGCGATCGTGCTCCCTCTGTTTGTTTCCTTCTATTTCTGCCATTTCTGCTTCGTTTTTCCTTAGAAATGTTTTTAGCATAAGACTTTGATTCGTACAACGCTTTGATTTGTATATATCATAAAAGGTTACTGATCCCTGCTCCTTGTGCCAAATCCTCCTCCGCTGCTGATACTGTTTGTGTGGCTTACTTCCTTTCTCTCTTTTCTTCCTTCGCCTACGTTCAGTCTGGTTTTTGTTATCTACGTTTTTTTTCTTTATTTAGGAATATCATATGACATGTCTAAAATCATTACTAAAAATATACAGGGAAAAAAAAACTTTCTTTCACCCAGTTCGCACTGTTCTCCTCAGTCCTATAATACATACATTTTCATAATGGGTACATAACATAGTATTTTTTTTTTTATTTCTGTCAGTAATTCTCTCTTTTTATATATGCCACCCTACTCTCTTTTAAAACAACACTCGCCACTGCTGTATGGACAAACATGTTTGCTGACAAATTTATTTGATAGGCGCCAGCCAGCAACATGTGACCAATAGATAATTTAATCTACTGATCCCCAAATATATACTTTTATATGACCTAATAATTTTTGATTTAAGATTTATATAGGCAAAAAAAAATTTAATACTGACTCCGGTAAGGTTTTTTTTTTTTTTATATTACAACATATATATGCACACACGTTTTTATTTTTAAAACACAAGAATAATCCTACTTCTTTCTTCTTTTTTCAAAAAAATATTTTTCACAACAAACGAAAATATATATATACGTACACAAATATATATACGCGTACACGTTTTTATTTTTTTTTAGAACTGGACTTAATTCTACTTCTTTATTTTTTTCATATGATTTAAACGACAAGAATGAACTCACAAAAACATTATGGAATAACTCATTTATTTTAATTAATTACACTCACGAATTGCTTCTGCTCTCTTTTCAAAAAAAAAATCTTCACTCTGACTTAACAATATTTGGGAGTACTATATACTGAACCTTTGTGTGAGGGAAAAAAAAAATTTTATACATTTGTTTTCTTACTATAGTTTTCACTTGCGCATTTTAATACGCCAAATACGTATCAATATTATGACAAACGACAAAAAAAAATTGAATATTTTTATCATTTAACTGTTTCCTTCCGTTCACTCTGCAGGGTGTGGGAGATTTCTTCCATCGAGCACCACGGAGGGCGTCCAAAAATATAATAACTGTACCGGTATAAATCCACCACGCTTACTCATACACAGTACCCGGGTTCAAACCCAGTCCACGTTTAAGAATAAATTCCCAAAACGCCAACTGAATTCAAACCCAAACCCCGGCATGACCAACCGATGATGACTTTACACCAGCACAGGGTTATCCCTTTTCTAGCTCAGCTTAGAACATGGACTAAATTCTTACAGTTAATGATATATAGGTTTATTAGACTATAGATATTGGAACGGTCATTCATGTAACGTATATATTTAAGTTGCCAATACAGACAGAAAGTGGCTAAATAGACTTAGAGAGTAATAAGGTGGAGGACACAAAAATTTAGATTAAATAAAGTGTTTAATAAGCAAAATATAAAGCATATAAATATAGTGTTAAATAAGACAAATAGAAAGCACATGAATATAGTGTTATATAATAGAAATATACAGCATATAAATATAGTGTTATACAGTACGGTAAGACTTCATAAATCCTCTTGTATTTGGCTACTAGTCTTTAGTGAACGTTTTATTTAATGAACAAACTCATGCCAATAGCTGTGTGATTGAAGGATTGACGGGTGGTTAAAAGAATCAGAGTATTAGAGCATTGGAAAAAATATTTATCTAAAGATTTTTATTAACTTATTTTATTAGAATAGGCTCGAGCCGGAACGTAGACGAACAGTGGAGGTGGTTTTATATAAATACGACATAAGAGATAGATGTACTGGTGGTTTTATATATATACGACATGGAAGATAGATGAACTGGTGGTTTTATATAATTACGACATGGAAGATAGATGAACTGGTGGTTTTATATAAATACGACATGGAAGATAGATGAACTGGTGGTTTTATATAAATACGACATGGAAGATAGATGAACTGGTGGTTGCCTATATTCAAAAGCCCTACAGTAATCAATTGCGGTGCATTAACGGAATACCGGGCGGCTTGTACTTTGACAAGGCTTAATGCCCCCAAGTAGTTCCGGGACACGACAACCAGCCGGGGTCATTTCGAACCCCGGTGATCCAAGAGATTACCGGGAAAGAAAAACTGCTTTCATTCCCCAATGGTAGAATGGCGAGACGCTGACTTCAGCGAAGGGAAGGCATTGCCACAGACGTGAAGGACGAATACTTGAAGCGGATTTTTTAAAAGAAATTATATAAAACCTGGAATCTATTAGTCTGTTTCTACGCCACAGGCTGAGATCCTTACCCCAATAAAACGTAGCGGACTTAAACTGACGGTGACAACAATAATTAGTTAAATTTACTCTGAAACTCTAACCCTTCGGGTTGACAGGCGGTAGCGATAGTATCAAATTATGCAATGAATTATTTCTCATATTATACATAACATTAATGAACACTTTGAAACGATTATATATATATTTAAGATTGAAACTTAGATTGTAATTTTATAACAACTTAACATAGAATAATAAAGTGATTTAACATTTACTAACTCGGAATGTGAAAGAATATTTAATTCAGAACATGAAATTACTTTTAAATTAAATTGATCATTATTACACACTAGTTTACACAGATTTGGAAATATTACTATTGGCAATGTTTGTTTATGAAATAAGCAACATAAGAAAATATAAATGCATTCAGTTGAAATATTATTACTATTAATTACAATTTTATAAATGATTTCTAAAGACTAGAGCAGAGGGTAAAAAAAAAGAAAAGAAAATTTACTGACAGATTAAACAATAGCATTATAAATGATATAAAGACTTACATATGATTCACTTGATTGATAACATTAAGCACGGAAGAAAATTAAAGTTCGTGTAACAAAGTTCTCTTCTTTCTTCATCCAGCTTGGCTTGTGACGTAGGCGCGCATTTTTGAAAGTTATTTGTAAGGCATAGTAAATTTTGAGATTGGAAGTTGGAAATTCTGAAGTATATGAAACATGATCAAACAGCGGCACGAGGATCCATATTGGCGGGCAGAGACCAGCTCCTGGCAATTAGCCCATGAACATGGCGATTCACTGGTAAACTTCTTAATAAGATATTTGAATTATTATTAACTGCTGTGTTGTCTCGAGACTACCTCTCTCAAACACGACCAAAGTTAGAATGCAAGTTTTTTCTAGAATTTGCCACTGCTGACCTTTCCGACTTGTTTTTGTTTTAGGCTCCGCCTACTTCCTCGTAGCGATGCAGCTTGACCAACAATCAATTATCTGTTTTTAGCAATCTTTTAATTTAATACGCTATTTTTAAATTGACATAATAATTACATATAAAAATTCCTTACTAATTTTGAATACAACTTAATTGCTCTGAACATTTGTGCAATTAGATTTTAATTAAAAACACTGATCAAAGGAATGTGATTTTTGATCAGTATTTTTAGACGACTTTATACAATTTTAAAACTAAAATTTAAAACAAATACGCCCGCACTGAAACTTTAAATTAAATGATATAAATTCACAAACCACGCACACACGAATATTATTTCATGGTTTGTGACATTTATATACGGAAACTTTACATATTTATTTATAAACTATAGAATATATAACTAATTTATATTATAACTTAAAATAGACAAAATCTCACTGCGGGCGAACAGTAGTTTGAATTACCGTACATAAAAACACCTGAAACGAAGATCGGTTCTCCGATCTGTCTGTTTCAATATATGATCACTCTCTTTTTTTCTCTCTATATTGGAATGATAACTGCCTCTTTTCACAATTGATAATAATAAAATGAACAATATGAAAAATAACATATTTAAAAATTAATTTTTGTCTAGGGGAACAAAGATAACTAATGGGTGACCAAATACATGGTGGAGTGATTAAATAATTTTATTTTTAGTTGTCAGATCTATAATAGTCACAAATAACAATCAAATTGAATACATATAAAAAACAAGATTCCACGCAAATTCAATTATAATTCGTGATCACAACTTCCTTCCACATTAATATTATTATTAAATGACAAAATAAATAATTGGCTTGAACTTCAGATGAGAAATAAACAAGCAACAAAATTATTAACAATAACTTTAATTAACAAATAGAATAATAATATTAAAAAAAATGCACATATTCACATTTAAAATTATATGAAGGGCATGCATGAGAGGAAAAATATTCGTGGCTTTATAATAATTCATCAAGAAAAGCTAATAGTAAATTCAGTTAATTACCTTGATATCTTAGAGAGCTTGTGTATATTTCTGTCTCCATGAATGTAGATATATGACCATTAAAATTATTAATTTTAAATGTCTGCTAGCAATATTAACATTGTAACTTCTTTTGATTTATTTCATGGTAGTTTTCTATGAGGGTTTTCCAGATATTTAGAGCATCGAAATAATTTAGATTTTCAAACTAATTCAGAGAAAAATATTTCTATGCAATAATCAATTCAGATGGCAAGTTTTCTTCTTATAGCAAATAAATGTCACACATTTTAGCTTCAGCATTGGACAGTAATGAAAGATCAGCAGAATCAAAGTAAATTTGAAGGCATTCCTTTGTTTACAGCTCCATAGTCAGCTACATCATTGGAAAGATCAGGAAGGCATTCTGAAGTTTTACTCCAAATATTGCATAATTTTTACTTAAATAATCATTACAATTTTACTGAATTCTATCCAGTAAGTGACACAATGAAGAAGTAACAATAATTTCCACCCTTTTCTTAAAAACACAGGCGATTGAAGAAACTTCAGTTGGTTCCCATAGCAATGTTCTTTTTTATTTTAATAATAATTCTTTATTTTAAAATAAAAATTATAATACATTTTACTTTTAAAAATTATTATCATTTTCAAAACACATTATAATTTATTTACAGATGACTTTTAATATTTTATAATGTATAATAAAGAAACATATTCACATAAAAGATGTGCCTGCAAACTCAGCCAGGAGGGTTACTATATATATATATTTCATAGAAAATTATATAACATTAAATGCTAGCTAAAAAAAAAATTTATAATAAAATTCATAACAATGGTTCTGTCTATAATTTTAATATAAATTTGCTTTTTAGTTAATATTTAATGTTATATGATTTTCTATTTATTTATAATTACTAATACAGTGTTAGGCAGTTTAGTATGTATTTCTGTCTATTAGCAAGTTGGTAAAGTGTTGGAATTGAGATGTGAAAAACTTAGCTCAAAGCTCAACCCACAATTCAGGTGTTTGAAAAAACAGATAATCTTTTGAGCAATTAATTGATTGATTATTTTATGCCTTGTATAAACTAGTGCAATGGTAATGACAGATCCAAAAATTAAAGATTTCTAAATCAAAATTCAACTAGTCATTTCCAGTAGTTGAACATCACATAATTTCTTAAGTGACTAATCATTTCAGTTTCTAAAGATTTTAATACTGTTATAAATTAGACTGCAGAATTATTTCTCACAGAACAAATAGAAAAATTACAGTATTATAGATTAATATTTGAAAACCAGACATTCTTCACAAACCTGGGAGATTAATTGTAAGTATAGAGAATTTGAACTCAGATTTTCAAGCACCCTTCAACTATAGACACTATCTCATACAACTGATACACACAACCTACACACATGTAGAAAAGATAAATAATCACCAATATATGTATTTCGTGCTAAACCAGCACTCATCAGTTGGTCCAGATTATCATCTCCCACACACATATATAATCAGTGCTCAGTTTATATTAAGATAGCAAATCCTCATACTTTAATGGACAGGCTTCAATCAACTCCAACCTCCAACTTTTCAGCCATCCATATCATTGAAAATCTGATGATGAAAACTCAAATCCCATGCATATGCTAATATTATTGCCATGCCCATGTTGACCTGAAGTTACTCTGACCCCTCATGCATAAGACCATATCCATTTAAATACATAAAAGAGGGATGGACAAGATACAAGCATGATGTGTAAATATTTGAAAACCAGGCACTCTTCACTAATCTGGGAGCTTAATTGTAAGTAAAGGGGATTTGAACTCACTATTAAGCTCCCAGGTCAGTGAAGAGTGCCTGGTTTTCAAATATTTACACATCAAGCTTGTATTCTGTTCATCTCTCTTCTATGTATTTAAAGGGATAAGTTCCTATACATGGGTCAGAGTGATTTGAGGTCAACAAGGGCATGGCAATAACATTGGCATCAGCATGGGATTCGGGTTTTCATCATCAGATTTTCCATAATACGGATGGCTAAAAAGTTGAAGGTTGGAATAGATTGAAGCCTGTCCATTAAAGTATAAAGATTTGCTATCTTAATATAAACTGAGCTCTGATTATATATATGTGTGGGAGATGATAGTCTGGACCAAATGATGAGTGCTGGTTTAGCATAAAATACTTATATTGGTGGTTATTTATCTTTTCTACATGTGTGTGGTCGTGTGTATCAGTGGTATGAGTTAGTGTCTATGGTTGAAGGGTGCTTGAAAATCTGAGTTCAAATTCCCTTATACTTATAGTATTATAGATTTCTTTCATTCCTATTAAGAATTTTTCAGATTAGTTTCTATATAAAAACTATAGTCCCTGTAAATAAAATATAGTTGCTAATATAATCGAAAAGAATATTAATCCAAAAAATACAGAAATAAATAGTAGTTAATGAAATAACCTATATATATTTTCGGTGCTGAGAACCCTTATCAAAAGCAATAGTTAATAAAAAAAATTTTTAAAAATGTAAAAAAAAAAAACCATTATATATATAAAATAATTATATAGGAGTCATAAAATTGTCATTCTAATTGCACATATTCCAAACAGGACTCAACTGAACACTAAGACTTTCTAGTCATTACAAACTTACCATTATTAATAAACCAAGCATCCCTAATTTTACATTTCCTACCATAATATCAATGCAAACCATAATGACAAAACTATGTCTTAAAACCGAAAAAACTAACTATGATTCCAAAAAGTTTTTACTTAAAATCATTATTATGTGTTCCTTGAAAGCTTTTGGAAAAAATCATATTAACAAGAATTTTTCCAATCTTTGATAGTCATCATCTTATAAGGCAAAATGGATATAGGTCAGGAAGAAATTGTTATGAACAAGTCTTTGACAATTCAGTTTAAAATACATTTTCAAATAAATTAAAAATTGGTGCTATTTCATTGAGTTAATGATTTTCAAATATATGATTACAGTGGTTGAATTAAAGGATTTAATAAAACCATTAGTGAATCTATTTGTAGTAAAACTTGCTATTTTTTTTTAAAAAATAACATTTAATAAATCCATGCGCTAAATAAATAAATAAATTTGAAAATGTAAAATTATTAATTTTTAATTAGAAGAACATTATGAAAATTTTTTTTGCAGTCTCCTGTGATCCCCCCCCCCCCAAATCGTTGGTAGACAATGATTGGTTATAAAATACTGGTAGTGTTTTCCCAACCTAGAATAAATTGCTTTCAATATACTTGAGGTATAACAGTTGTTCTTGAGTTTATTAAACCTATTATAGAAAGTGAAAACTGAAAAGATTCTACTAATATTCCATTCAAGATATATAGTATATTAATTTCAGTTACCTTTTCTTAAATTATATCTAGAAATAGGATAACTTTCAACTATAAAATGATTACATGTGGTTTATGATAGCTATAAGAAAAACCATCTAATAGCAATAGATCAATAGATGATGATCCATTTTTTTGTTGCAATAAAACATAAATCAGAAGTTATCTCTCTTCTTTCCCCATCTGCCTGAATGACATGTTGCTACTTGCTTGGCATTGCAATGTAAGTGCATGTTGTTTAAATCCTTCTATTCTAAAAGTTGAGAAGATATTTGATCCTTATTTGCATACCCTCAAAGCTTATTATGAAAATTGAAATCTGCTAAACTACTGAAAATGTAGGAAGATGTGGAAGAGGAGAATAGGATCAGTTTGTATTAACAGATTCGCAATAGTATATATGGTAATATCATTTGATTGCTTCTTTTACAAAGTAATTTTGAAATAAAGGTAATTATACATTTTATAAAGAATCAATGTAAATCCAGATATTTTAAGAAGATGCACATTATTAGAAGAATGATGAGTCTTCTGAAATGCAATTACATCAGTGTTGTACTGAATAATTAATTTGTAGAGGATCTCCATGTTTACATTTGATAGACCCTCAATATTAAGTTGAAGTAATTTTATTGTGTTCCTTTGAAAAGACAAGATTGCTTTGTAGAGAGTATACCTGGCACTTGAGATGTTTCATGGTTCCCATAACCTTGCCGTCAATTTTCAAGTGTCTAGGATCCTCATTTCAGTAATCCTGGCATAACTAACACTCATAATATTGTTGAATAATAGCCTTCTCAATTCATGAATGTAGCAAGCATTAATATGTGAAACTAATAGATTTCTAAATAGAAATCAAATTTCATCTTTGATGAAAATGATTTTCAAAAATATGTTTCCAATCAGTATCATTTACACAATACTTTATATCCAGCACTTGTAGCTGAATTGCCAAGATGCCCAATTTGAAATTAAAAAGCCAATTTCTATGTAAATAAAAATTCTGCTAAATGCATGGTTTTTTCTTTAGTAGTCACTAATAATATGTTTATTCATTTTCAATGAAAAAAAATTATATTTGACTAAAGAAAAGAAAAAATCATGAGAGCATTAGCAGCCATTTATTTTAGACAATTATTAAATAATAATAAATAAGAAGAAATTATATGAACAGCAAATAATACTGTAATACTTGTTTTTATTATTTCTTCTAACATCTGCTGAACTAAATAATGACTGATGTGAAAAAAAAAAAGTATTTAATATTTATATGCTTATATGAGTATCAATATGAATGATTCAATTTGTTTCCAAGTAAGGAAAAATAATAACTATCAAACTTCGACATATTGTAACATATCCATATATTATACTATGTTATGTCTAGAACTTAATATCTTCAAAAAAATTTATTCAATTTTTTTATATATTTAATGTTTTATATGAATGCTTTTTTGACTTAATTTTAATAGGAAAGCTTATCATTTTACTACTGAATGATACAAGTGTGCTAAGATAAAATTGGCTACATGCAATAAACTCTAATGAATTGTGTCTCGGTAACATATAAAAGCTATCAAAATAAAATATTTTAATACCCAAAAATACAAAAATAAAATATTTTTGTAGAAATAGACATAAAAAGTTATTCCTTAAAATATAAATTAAAAATATTTTTATTAAAATTATATTTTGTGTTTCTGCAAATAAAGAATATTTGTTTTCAGTATAAATAATATATAAATATTGATATATTAAAATGTAATAATAGATTTTAAATATATCTAAAAACATTTTTAATCATTAACATACATTCAATTCATTTCAAAAACACCTCAAAATTTAGGCATGAATTTTACCAAATTTAGAGGAATGCATGCATACACACATTTAAATATAAGGAACATATTAGGATAAAAAATATAAGGTACTGTACACTCTACCCATTGGTAGAGCCACTGCTGACATATTACTGTAGCAAAGAAAAAGTAAATCAATAAGTGACATATTTTTTGTAAACAATTAAATAGATTAAAATAATATTGGAAAACACAAAAATAATAAAATTTATTTAGAAAACAAACTATAAATATGATAAATGTAAGCACTCCACAAAAAAGTTTATTAGCAATAATAACAACTATATTTGAAAACAAAAAAATAAATATATTTATCAAGAATACAATGATTAAAAACAAATATTTTTAATAAGTATCATCAACTGAAACATTCTGGAAGAAATTAAGTTAGTGTTTGCCATCATTGATTACTTAACTTCTTATAGAATGTTTGCACTTATCATACTCATTGAAAATATTTGCTTTTCAATCATTGTATTTTTACTAAACATATTATTTTCAGGTTTGTTTTCTAAATAAATTATATTATTTATGTATTTTCATTTTTCTACAAAAAATATCAAACTTATCTTTATTATATTGCTATGTGGATGGCAGCTATATCTATGAGGAAAGCATATACTCTACTGTAGCAAATATTATTTCATTTATATATATATATATACACACACACATATCAAGTAATACCTACAAATCCTTTTTAGTGATATTCTGTCATTAAAAACTTGAGAATGTATACATAGAAAATAAGCAAATAAATGCCAGAAAGTAATAATGTTACACAAACACCGATATATCCTTATTGTAAATCAAGAGAAATACAAATATATATGACTATTGTAAGAGTTATTTCAATTTTTATTTTTTAAAAAAAGTTATTTTGGAAATTATACAAATATTGTTTTATTTTTATTTATTACTAATTTTTGTATAATTCTATTTATTATTAAAAATCTATAGAAATGCGGAAAAATTGTATGAATAGGATTATAAAACACGTGAAGATGTCAAATGCCTATTCAGATTTCTGGATGATAAACACTTCTCACTACAATGGTATTTTTAAATTTCTTCTGCAGCGACTTTACTGCATACAATATTTTAAAGTGCTTAGCAATTTTTAATATCTTTAACAATTCAAAGCATAAATTATTAAGTTGGATTAAAAACACAATAAGAGTATTTAAATAATTACATGCGTTCTTGTAAATCACATTGCAAGTAGCATGCTTTAGCATATAAAACAAGTTATCTCCACATGAAAAACAATTTCATTTTAATGAATTCCTAGTTAAACATAAATTATAAATATACACTATAAAGCTATTAATGAGAACTCTGGTGGTGTTACGGGGAGTAGCTGTGACAGAAATACAGATGTAAGGATCTGAGGCTCTCGAAATGATAAATGATTACATGGAGCTAGCCAAAGAATCATTTCAAGGGCCAGGTATACTATCTACAAAGCGATTTTCTTTATCTTCACTTAGAAAACACAATAAAATTAGTTCAACTTGACCTTAATAGAATCATCTACAAATTAACTGATCTGCACAATGCTGATGTAATTATACTTTAGGAGATTTCATTATTCTTTATCTTTCTCAAATGTACAGATTTACATTGCTCACTGATAGAATACATTTCAAACACGATAAGGTTACTTTTGATTAAAACCATTTTGTAAAGCAATCAACTTCTACTAGAGATAGTCCAAATAATATTGTAATCATTATTCAGTTGAAATTTTTTACATATGTAATATTTACAATCTTTCAATATAAATTGGCTCTATTCTTTTGTTTTAGATCTTCTTAAATGTTCATATATATAGATTACAATGTTCATAGTAGCTTTTGCGGATATACAAATATTAAATTGATTATCAACCTTTAGAATGGATGGACTTAAACCAACATATACTTACTCTACAATGCCAAGCAAGAAGGAACATTCCATTTGAGTAGATGGGAAATAAAAATAACTCCTGAATTATGTTTTGTTTCAACAAAAAATAATTCACCAATGCCTGCTAAGTTATTGATATTGAATCATTTCCATAGCCAACATAAACCAAGTTTAATCAATCTCAAAATCCATATTCCTATAATTGAAAGTTAACCCATTCTGAGATGGAATTTAAGGAAAGCTAATTCGTGTTGATATATTGCATATCTTAAACAAAATATAAATAGAATCTCTTCAATTCTTTTTTGCTATGATAAGTTTAATAAACTCTTAATAATATTTGTCAAAGAGTCCATTCCTTATGGATATTAAAACAATTTATTCCAGATCGGAATAAACTCAAGAGTGCTTTTTATAGTCCAATTTTTGTCTACCAAAAATCTGGAAATTGCTAACAAACTGGATGATGCCAGATAAAAAAAAAATATTAAAATTGCATTTGACTGTGATTTGCTAATAAAAGTTCAGGGATTCCTAATTTTATAAATAGTTATTATCTCTGAGAAATTCCATAATATATAAAAAAAAATTAATATACTAAAGAAATAAAAAAAAAAATTGTAATCAAAAAATTTAGTCTACATACCTGATACCAACGAATTAACAATTCTTTATCAGAGTTTTTAAAGAATCCTCCTACATCTGCACCTGCAAAGCTTAAGCCTGTTATACTTAAGGAAAGAATCATTGGAATACTTATTTGTAAATGTTCCCAATTAGCTGTATTATCACCTGTCCACACAGCAGCTGAAAGAAGAAGTAGTATATATATGAAAAACAAAACAAGTTTTATATACGTAAAAACCTGCTATCGCTTGTATTAATGATCAATAGATGGAGCTTTACCAAGACCTCCAAACAAGCATATTTGTTTACATAAACGTCAGAGTCAATATTCACTGTCTCTTTCATTTTGTTCCACCCTCAGATCAGCTGATTTCAAGCTGATTTGCTCTCATCAGTGAAGGGATAGGAATTAGAAACTAAAGCTAAATATTAACTCCAAGCATTTATGCAAAACGTTTCTATCAGTTTGCAAGCATGAATTTTTTAGACACCTAAATGTCTCAAACTCAGCCTATCAAAGTAGATAGCTATGTGGGTCTGATAACAGTTCAGTTTCTCCACATAATCAAAGCTTCTGCAATCTATATCATTGCAAGAAAACTTTAAAGGTACATTTATGAAAAACAAAACAAGTTTTATATACGTAAAAACCTGCTATCGCTTGTATTAATGATCAATAGATGGAGCTTTACCAAGACCTCCAAACAAGCGTATTTGTTTACATAAACGTCAGAGTCAATATATATATATATATATTATAATAAATTGATTAATGCATTTGATAAATATTTATAACTAATCAAATCTTTGATGTTTGCAATGCCCTCCTTCAAAGCTTATTATAAATATTAAATTACTGTTCAGTGTAAAATTTCTCAAACAATCTCTCCCATAAATGCATTTCACAAAAAAACCCCATTTATCAAATGAGTTAAAGACTTAAAACACTTGTACATCCACCCAGATATGATAGTGAGATTTTTCTATATATATTTTCATTACAATCAATTTGATTTTGAAATGTAAAAATTTCAACAATCAATTGTAT
Organism: Epiperipatus broadwayi; assembly: GCA_028023455.1. NCBI lineage: Eukaryota > Metazoa > Onychophora > Udeonychophora > Euonychophora > Peripatidae > Epiperipatus > Epiperipatus broadwayi. The sequence continues at coordinate 6,506,829 of JAQFVV010012408.1, read as the reverse complement.
GTATATATGGTATTTAACTATCAATGCTTCAATATTCATATCTCATAATAGACGAAAATAATTTATACAACATTACAACCCACAACACAATAATATATATATATATGTAATAAATGTAATATAACTATTATAAAAAATTTTAAAAATGTGAAATTTGTCATTAATTTTGCTTTAACTTTTTCAAAATCTACATGAAATGTATAAGATTTTTCTGTCTCCTAAGTACTTTTAATGATTGAAATATATAAATTACTTTTGCAAAATTTAAATGAGAAAATTATAAAAAGCAAAAATTTAGTAAATAGACTTGGTAACATACAATTACAAGACATTTGATGATAATCCAATCAACAGTATTAACATCTTTTGACATTCAAATTGCTTACTAGGAAATATATGGGATAAATCTGAATATTTCTTCCAATCAAAATTCCGTTTTTTTTACTGTTTTAATACTTGTTTTTCTGTAATGTATTAATAAATAGTATTTTATTTGTTATCAGCTTCAATCAAAATTTTCTATTCCATTAATACTTTTTATATACAATAACCCCCCCCTCCCCCAAAAAAAGAGACTTTCAATGACAGCTGAAGATTATATGCTAAAATAAATGGATTATAATTTATTCCACTTATAATATGGCTGTCATTTGAGGTTCAATATTTCTATTTTTTTCTAATACTAAAAATTAAAAAAATAAGTTTATTAACAGTATCAACAACATCTAATATATTGCCTTTTAATTATAATAATTATGAACTTAATTGATCTGGTGAAGTATTCTATTCATTTCATTAATCTATATTATTAATGAAGCCTATAATATCATATAGGCATTCTAGCACACTCTAATAATTGTTGAATACTGTATATATATTTTTCTACTACAAAATTTGTAATATACGTAAAATCCATATATACCTAATTCTCTTTTTACATAAGATTGATTCTTGAAAATTATGTGTAAAAGAAATACATTCTATATATGGAAAATCTGATCCAAGAAGTTAACGAAAATAATTAAATAAACCATATGAAAAATGTTTATATTTTTTGTGTACTATCAAATTTTAATTCATATACATTAAACAAATAAAAAATGAGTGATAAAAACATAAATTTCTTTTGAAAAATAAAAAAAATTTGAAATTGATAACACACTGAAACAATCATTTGTTTCTCTACACAAGCCATCGAAACTTTAAAGTTCAAAGCATATTGCCACTTCCATGTTACATGTAAAAAAAAAAAATTGATTAATTTACTTTATTGGAATTTATTAGTTTTATTTCATTTAACTTATTAATTTTTTTTTAATTTAACAACTAACACATTCGGGAAAAAAATTGTAGCCCCATGGAACTATACATTTATCAAAAATACAGGCCACATCTTGCTTGTCCGTAAAACAGAAAAGTGCCCAAGATTTTTATTTGCTGTTACTTTATGACAATAAATTCGTACATTTGCGCATGATTGGAATATCATTGCTATTACTAAAACTTGCAATGTATAACTTACCATGTATTGATTTTTGAAAAAATTAATAAATATAAATTTAAACTAATTAATCAATTAAATTTAAACAAAATTACATTTTTTTAACATCAATACCGACAAGAAATTAAAAAAAAAAAAAAAAACAAATGTCAAAATGCAAACAATTGCTGAAAAAAGGATTTTTGTTTCTAAAATAATGAGAAATAAAGAGATGAACTTTTTTTTTTCTTAAACTAGATGATAATAACAATTTTTTTTTTTTTTAGTTTTGTGATGAAATTGACCTCAGAAACAAATCTAAATAAACACTGAATTAAAAACATGTACAATCTTCTAAAAAATAAAATAAATTATTTTATATTACTTACATGAAATTAATTACAATTAAAAAAAAGTTTAATAACAATTTAAGACAATCTAAGAATTACTTTGAGAATGTAAAATGAATTTTTTTAAGCCTTCCAGACACTAATGTTCATTTCTTCATTCCAATCATGAATATGTTACAGCAACTCTAATCCCAAAGTACTGTTTGTTTTTAAATTTGTGTTATTTCAAAATCATGCAAAAAAAAATTCATGTTGAATTAGATTTATATATATTTCAAGGTTTGTATTTTTTAAAAAAATTGACATGAGTGAATGTTATAAATCATATTGGATCCTATGGTTTATGTATTTTAGTTCCTTCAGATAACAACAATTAGAATATTTAAATATTTTTTTTATTTTTTTTTTTGATGAAACTTACAATTCTAATGATTTTTATATTTATACAACAAACTTGATATTTTCTTAAAATTAATATAAATTTATATAAATTTTTAATATCTTTAAATCATAACATTTTTTATTGATTGCAGAAGATCAGCTATAATTATGGTGAATAGTACTAAAGATATATTAAACTGAAAGAAAAACCAAAACACATTGAAGAAAAAATAATATTGAAAAACATATCAACATACTTATAAGGGTAAAATTTATTAACATTTATTTAACGAAATTTAAAGTAAAATTATAGATTAGTATGATAAAAAAAATAGATTATATGGCTTAACAGATATAAAAGTCAAAAATAACTTAATATTTACTCATAATAAATCGTATCTACATAGAATATTATGAAAACATCAGATAAAAGTATTTAATGTCCAGATTAGAAAAAATAATAACAGAGCTATACAAATACAATTATACAGATTGTAACAATCAATACTTACACTATCAACAATCTCAACCTGTAGTCAAGGCACCTTCTTTTAAACAATAAAGGTGATACCACCTTTATCTATGGTCTGATATGTTTATATAGACACTAAAGATTGCAATTTGACCAAGGAGTGTGAGATTAATAATTCAAAAAAGTTTAAACTAATCTCATTAATCAGGCAAATATAACCTGTTTTGAAAGCAGACTAATAAATAGTCATTTAAACTTCCAGGTTCCGAAAGCAGACTAATAAATAATCGTTTATAACTTCCAAATTCCATATAAATTATGTATTTACTAAGACAATAAATATCTATAAAACATATCAGACCATATGTAAAGGTGGTATCACCTTTATTGTTAAAAGAGGTTGCCTTGACTACAGGTTGAGATTATTGATAACTTAAGGGTTGCTTGTTATTATCTACATTTATAAACCTACTAAAGCTTTGAGTAATTATACAGATTATACAAAAAAATTTGTAATCCCTTGTTTGAAAATAATGCTCAAATAAAGATGAATAATTTGAATATTTCATATATAATGATAAAATTTGGTTCCTTTAAATAAATGAATGATTTGTTCTTTTTTTTTTTTATATGTCAAAGCGTTGACCAGGAAGCGAACCTGGGCCGGCTGCTTGCAAGGTAGTTATGCTGACCGCTAGGCCACAAATGCTTGACAATGATTTGTTTTTTTTCAAGAACAAATAAATTTAATTAAAAATTCTAACTACATTTATTTAAATGTTTTGTTGGTTTGATATTCAATTACAGAAGTGATAATTTGAGTTTCAATCTGGAAAACAGGTGATATTCAAGCATTAAATTCACAAGTTGAGTCAAAACTTGAGTGGAAAACATTAACTCTAAAATCTATCACCTTAATGTGGAAATAAACTGATCACATGACATTCGAGCATTAAAATGATAAGCTGAGTTTTGATTTAGTAACCTCTAACTCTTAAGTTTGGACTAAATTGTGGTTTATTATAATGATAAGAGTCATCATTTCTAATGCCAGAAAATAATTTCCAGAGCAACTAAAAAATTAATAATTTTTTTTTTAAAACTTACATTTAGGTACTGGCAAAAATAAATAAATAATAGCTCCATTGCCTAAAGAGATATAGAAAAAAAAACTTACTTTCAGATATATACCATATGGTATAAAAATTTCACAGAATATCACTCAAGACATTATCTCAATCAATGTCTTTCTTAATACTAAAATCTATTTCAAAAAATACATTAATGAAAGTTTATCTTTCAGATATTCATTTTTTATCTGATATTTGATATGGTAAAATAATAGAATTGAAATCTTATTAAAAAATTTTTTTGTAGTTAACTAAAACACCCAGATGTATATAAAACTGGAAAAAATAAATAAGGACAAAAATTTAGCATAATAATTAAAAAAAGTTGTCCCGGGTTAGCGGGTTCGCTTCCTGGCTGATGCTATGACACATGAGAAAAAAAAGAAAATGAATGCAATGATAAGTCTATTAACAACAGCTTTAGGCAAAAAACATTAACTAGCATCGGATTAATTTATAAAGTGCTGATCTTTGTTTTTTTCAATGCTTGAAGTAAAAAAAGAAAATAAAAAGCCAAAATAAATAAACTATGAAAAAAATTAATTCAAGTATTGTGCTTAATTAGAACATAAAAGTTACATCATGAACTAAAAATACTGATAAGAATATGGTATCTCTTTCACCACTGGAGAAGATTTTTGTCATTTTAAATTTAAAATATTATTTTTCTTTGTAGTTAGTGTATCAGCATTTTATCTGATCTATAAAGATCAACCTAGGGGCATTACCTTCAATTATAAGTAATTAATATACAAATATCAACCAGCAAATAAACAATTAATGATTTTTTGCTAAACCACTGTACATATTAAGTATAATTTAACTGTAACTTCTAAACATTCTAGATCTATTACCTGCAAAATATGTTAAGTATAAATATATACACAATAGTTATACCTATAGCCTTGAGCATTGTTATCTAAGTAATACATGGCTGTAGTGCAATTTGAAAGTTTTTTAATTGATTATTTGTTATTCTGCTTTCAGAACCATGTTTAATAAGATTTATTTAAACTTCTTTGAATTAATAATTTCACTCTAGTCAAGTGGCAACCTTTAGTGGAGGTTGCCTTGGTAACAGATTGAGATTGTAAATAATATTGGTATTGTTTAAGTGCTAACTGCTTTAATGCATTTACATTGAATACCCATCCTAGCCTTGAGCATTATTATTATCTAAGTAATATATGTGGATGGAGTGCAATTTGAAAATTGTAATTGGACTATTTGTTATTCTACTTTCAGAACAGGTTATATTTATCTGTCTAATGAAATTTATTTAAATATCTTTGAATTAATAATTTTACCCTCTGTAGTCAAGTTCAATCTTCAGTGTCTATATAAACTTATCAGACTGTAGATAAAAATAGATATCCACCTTTATTATTTAAAAGAGGTTGCCTTTGTAACAGATTGAGATTGTTAATAATATTGTGCAAGTGTTTTTTTTTTCTCATATGTCAAAGCGTTGACCGAGAAGCAAACCTGGGCCAGCTGCTTGGAAGGCAGCTATGCTAACCACTAGGCCACCAATACTAGGCTATTGTTTAAGTGTTGACTGTTTTCATGTATTCACATCAAATACCTATCTAGCCTTGAGTATTATTAGCTTCATTATCTAAGTCAGTGACCTTCAACCTTTTCACACCTGCTAACTGGCAAAAATAAGGATAAGATTTCGTGGACCGGCAGAAGTCTACAGATAAATTTTCTTAAAGATTTAAACTGTTTAGCCTTAAATGAGCATAATTGTTATAACCGACCAAAACAACACACTAGTTACTGTGTATTGTAATGATGTTGCTTATCTTCACATGCTGAACACTCTTTCTGGAGTTGCGAAGTCATACTGCAATAGAAAACAGTACATTTTCATTAATGTGGCTGCATTGATACATTTATTATTTCATTGTTAAAACATGTCTAAAATAAAATGTTATTCACCTGAATGTTGGGAAATATCACAGCTAGTGTAATTACATGATAATGATTATGATAAATGTAATATCTGTATTTAATGTTAAATATACAAGATGAAGTTATATATATATGGAGTTTGTATAATAAAAAACTTTCTTTTTTTCTAATTTTGAATCTGGTGTTATTTTAATCTCATTTTTACCCAATTTAAAAAAACAAACAGAACAAAAAGTTGTTTTGGTAAAGTGTCACATAGAAATAAAACAATCATTATAAATATAAATATGTCATTTTGCTAAAAAAAAAAAAAAAAAAAAGATAATAGATTTAAGTTCTCGATGAAGAGAAATCATCATCAATGATCTGTCTCCATTTTGTGAAGTTTACAATTTCAAAAAGAAATGACATACATAAAATAAAAAGATGATACAAATGCAATAAAAAATTTTGCTATATGTGACCAATAAATGAGCTGACGCAATACAGAAATGCCTACTAGGTATAGAAATTGATCATGAGATTAACGCTTTGTCTTTTAAAGATTGCATTTTCAGATAAATTCCTTTGATTATTATTTTGTAATATAGTATTGTCTAATAATTTAAATAAAATTTTGATTTATAATTAATTTTATTTAAATAATTGTGATGAAAAAATATATAAAAATTGTTTATATTAATTAAAAGTTTAAAATTGTATTATTTTGTTATTACAAACTTTCCTGCCAGTCTAGCGCGGACCGGCAGAAAACTTCTGCGGACCAGCGTCTGTCCGCAGACCAAGGATTGAAGACCACTGATCTAAGTAATACTTGGTTGGAGTGCAATTTGAAAGTTATAATAGCATTTGAAAGTTATGATTGATTGATTATTATTCTGCTTCCAAACCTGTTTAATGAGGTTTATTTAAATTTCTTTGAATTAATAATTTCAATGTTTGTAGTCAAGTTGCAATCTTTAGTTTATATAAATTTATTAGACCATAAATAAATGAATTATTACTTTTATTGTTTAAAGGTTGCCTTGAAAGCAGATTGAGATTGTTAACGATATTGGTATTGTTTAAGGTGTTGACTGCTTTCATGTATTTAGTCATATATATATAATTTTACAATTCCACAACTATTATTTGTAAAATATATAAGTGTATAAATATACACTACAGTTTTGTGTATATATAATTTTAATATCACAATAAAAAATCATTTAAAAAGTAGAAGTTAATATTATATTATTATAATGATTAAATAAGAAATATTACTTTTATAAGAAATTTAATCTTATCATTTATTTATATCTCAAATAATCTGTCAATATCTATGTCATTATTTGAGTCCAAATTTTTCAAGTTAATCAATTCTTAAATCATTTCCAATTTTTAAAAAAATCTACTTATATAAGAAAAATTAAAAAAAAAAGAGAGATTTAGTTGTGTGCATGTGTAGGGGAGGAAGAAGTGGCTTTAATTTTTAAAGCAAAAAAAAAAGGGGGGAAAGTACTTCGGGATTAGCGCTGCTGTGACATAAATATCTTCCACCCATAATTATTCTAAATTTGCAAATATATTTTCATTGCTTATGAAGTATCTCTAGATTTAGCAAACATATTTAAAAAATGAATTTTTGAATTCAAGTTAATTTTAAAAAACTATTATGAATACGATATAAATAAAAGATTTGAATTAAATTAACTGAATATCAAAAATTGCTTTTGTTGTAATCTTTTATGTATATCATATTCATAATATTTTAAAATTAACTTGGATTCAAATTTTTATAACTAGAAAGTCTATATTCATAATAATTTTTTAAAATTTAGTTGAATTCAAAAACTCATTTTCTTGCAAAGTCACTGTTTATTTTTATAACTTATGTTATTAACTTGCCGGAAATTTATTAATTCTAATTTTTTGATGAATTATTAAAAATAATAATTATTTTACATTATATATATAATTTAAATAAAGAAATATTAAATGAAGTATACCATATCGCTGGCTTCCAGCAAAAAATGCTCTAGTCAAAATGAATGTTCTTTCCTTGTTATCAGATCGTCTCAATTGACCATTGTAAGTAGACATATGAAGCAACAAACCATAAATATTATGAATCTCTCGGTGCTCTAAACCATTATAGTGCTTACAGTCTTTTGGCATAGTAATTTCTGGACCATTAAAAACTGAAGGTTCATTCATATCATTCCAAGTAAAAAGATCAAGTGTTGAACCTGTATATTCTTCAAGTGAAAACTTACTAGCCCACCAGTCACGAGCTTCAGGATTCAAGCTGTCAATATAACTGGAAGATCCTAAAAAAAAAAAAAAAAAAAGATAGATTATAAGTTGAATATTCTAGCCAAAAAAGATCACACTGATTTTAAGAAAAGTAGCAACAAAATGTAGGTACATTATATAAGAATGATTATTCCAATAATCCAATGAATATTCATACAAATCATTACATTTATAATACATACATGCATGTTCTCTACCAAAACAGATGTACAGATTTCAAAGACGTGATAATATGACCACATAAAAATCATTATATATAAAGACGATTTTTGAATATAATAAATGTATATATATTTAGAATTATTAACAAAACATGACTACACTTATAAAGTACATAGCACTAACACAAATTTCAAATGCAGCATATTATAACAATTTCTTTGTCAGTAATTTCTTAATCAATTTGGTCCTTTTAAATTGAACATTTTCATCTAATCCTCTATAGAAAAAATTTATTAAAAAATTTATTTGATTTAAGATTCTAAAAATGAGATAATTCACAAAGTACATCAGTAACAAGAGCATAATATTAACAATTACTACACAAGGCATTTGAACCAGATGACCATGCTTAATTATAAAATATTTAAAAAAAAAAAAAAATGGCAGAATGTCTTTATAAAGAAACTCAATATGTAACTAAAAATCGCAACTAAACATATTGTGATGGAACAGATTGGTTTCACAATAACAAAAAAATTAGGTAAGGTTGCATACTGTCACCCTAACTATTCCATTGGTCTATTAATATATATATATATATATAAGAAATCAGATAAAAGTAAAATTAGATAAGAGCAATATTAATGCTTATAAAGCAAAGAGTTCTGAAAATATCATAAATGGCAACAGAAATGATCCATTGGCTATTCAAACAGATTAGATGTTAATTTTCAGTTTATAAGGAATTATATTAAAATTATTGTAGGCATTTCATTATATAAAGATCTAATGCTTAAAAATATTAAAGATAGGAAAAAAAAGAATGATCAATAATGAAATGGTTAAAGTCTATGATCACAATGATAGATGTTGAACATATAATAGATCATTCCTTATCATTCTTTAGATGTACATTTAGCTGATGAATGATTTGATAAGACCAACAACAATAAACAAATTCTATGATTGGCAAAGGTAAAGATTTGCAGTTGCTGGTGAAAAATATTCTCAGATGACATTGGCAAAAATCTGGATAATAATGAGGATATTGTTAATAATTCAAATAAAAATGCTTTATTTTTATAATTTATATATAAAAGATTAAAATGTAAAAAAATCTAAATCATCATTAAAAATTTAATGGCATCATTTCAGATAAATTTTTTACTTAGTTTAATTCACAAGCAGGGCTGGATTCAGTTGGTGCAGGACCCAATTGCATTTTTTTTTTTGTGGGGCTCTTCAAAATATGGCTTTTAATTTTTATAAACACACATTTTAAATATAAAACAATTAGTAATTGAATAGTATAATGTAAACAAAGTATTTATCATCTACATTGAAGCAATATAAAATATTATTTAAAAACATTTTCTAACATTTTGCTCAAAGAAGTCTTCTAAAAGTGAATAAAAATCCAGCTGCTGTGCTTCTTGATTTTCAACGCATAGGAGTGCCAAACAGTTTAGCCTATTCTGGGTTATAGTTGACCGTAAATAATTTTTTCAGTTTAACCTAGAAAATGTCCTTTCTCTTGAAAAAAGAGACTGATATGGATTAAATATATTCAAAGAGCAATGAAGAGATTAGGAAAAGCTGTAGCTCTATCATTTTCTGCTAGAAATTGAAACATTTTAGAAGGCTTTCCATAATAATCTATTAGAACTTCCATTTCATCAGCCAATATATTGCCATCTAAATCCACCTTCTTTACAAAATCAGCAGATTTTGTGCACTTTTAATATCAATTTGTAATTATGCCACATGCTTTTTTAGTTCATCTTTTACCATTTTTTTTCAATTTTCTCAAAAATCCCAATAAATCCATGATTTTTCAATTGTTTACATCAAGTTTGTAATTATTGTTTTGCTTTCTTCAAACTTACATTACAAAAATTTATTTTGAACATTTCTGCAGGATTAACAATCGTCAACATGAAACTAAAATATTTATTTTACTCAAACTTTTTTTTTTGGAAAAAATCATGTGCGAGTATTTTTGTCTCAACTAATACTTGTTCGAACCCAGTATTCCTGTATATGGCCAACCAACATAATAGTTTTTCAGATGAATAAAGTACTACTGAAATAATCAAGGAATCACTTTGAAGTTCCTTGCTAACAAAATTTATCTGAAAAAGTAAATCATGCCAAAAAGTGAGGGCTACTATAAACTTAATAATTTTTTATTGAGAGTGCAAGTAATTCTGCATTACTTTTAAATTGAGGATCTTCTGTTTTTGATATTTCAAGAAGTGCATCAATGATTTTATCTATTTGACTTATTGTCTTAATACTTTGAATGTGACATTACTACCTTCTATCACAAAGAGGTTTCATAATAAGACCTTTAACATATTTACAGAGAATTTATTATCACTTTGTGGATGATGATAATAAAACATAAAGGCATTGAAGTATACCAAAGAAAGTTAATGCATCAGGGCAAATTTTAGGTGTATCTGCCAAAACAATAACAAGCACAGGGCATAAAAAATGTTCTTGAATTTTTCTTTAAGAGTCTAGTCTGAACTTCAGAAATTTTTCCCCTCATATTTGAACTATCATCATACCCTTTACTCCTTGATATTATTACTATTTAATCCTAGTTAATTAATTTCTCGCTTCAACACAGCATATAAATTTTCTTCGGAACTGCTTTCTACATTTATAAATTTAATAAATTGTTCAGAAACACTAATGATTGAATCATGTTTTTTTTATCATCAATATCTGAATGTAAGGGACATGAGTTCTTGGTGGTTGATACCTGGAATATGGTCAAAAATTACAGAAAAATACTTTCCTGATTTTATTCAATTTATAATCTGGTTCTGAATTTACTTCCCATTGAATTCACTAGTTCATTTTGAATTGCTGATCTTAGATAATGTCCTTGACCTTGTTTATTACTGATTCATCAAAAATGATCTTGAATTATTGGATCAAATTTTCCAAAGCAGTTCAATAATTCCTAAAAAAATTTCCATTATACAAATCACCTTTGATTTTGATAGAATCTTGAAATGCCAGAATCAGTTAGAAATTGTATCATTGATAATAATCTTTCAAAAATTTGATGTAATAGCAATTTTTCTTGATGCAATAATTTCTATTGTATCCTGTTTGACTTTCCACAGCTAAAAATCTCTTAAAGTTTCGTATATTTTAACATTGTAATTAAATGATGCTTTGATTTTTCATATTCCGCCAGTTTGATATAGAAATTTGTCAAATTATTGAATCCTGATGTGGACAAAGCAATTATCATATCTTTATGGAAAAACCTACAATATTTTATCTTTTTTATTAGAATATATCAAGGGAAATATAAAATTTTCCCATTTGGAAGTTTTCCTTTAATATGAACTTTTGAAAAATGAATTTTATTATTTTGGTAGAGAAATTCACCTACAAGAATTTTTGGTGGTTCCTTTTTACTAAATAATCTATTATTTTCTGGCTTCTTTTCTCTGGCTAAGTAGCATGATCATCTCTTATATTTACTAATTATTATCTATTTTCACCACACTGAGTATTTCCATGATATTATTTTCTTCTTGTATTATCTTATTATTCTGAAATTCTTTTCTGGAGACATTTTCATTTATGTGAATATTTTCATCTTTTTAACTGGTCACTTCTGATTCTATATTATCACTGTGAATTTTAAAAAAATTGTGCAAAGTGACTTTATTTTTCAGCTGTAATTTTTCTTATTTCACTTAATTTTCTTTTGGTACTACTTTGGTATTTTTTGTCCACATCTTTTTCTCATTTTGAATTGGGCATCTTATGAAAAAATAACTAGAATATTAAGATTTCTTTGGAAAGGCAGATAATGAAAGAAAATAAATATTTTTATATTGGTTTAAAGTTTTTAAATTTGCATTAAAATAATCAAAAATATTTTCATTATTTTCTATTAATCAAAAAGTCATGAAAAATTGGAACAAACAATGTAAATTAGCAGTTTAGAGTTTTAAATTTTTTGAATATTTACAATTTTAAATCAATTAATTGAACAATAAAGATTTTTTAAAAAATATTTTATGTAAAAATAAATAAATAATGAGTTTAATATGGATAAGTTTATTAAAATTAAATATCTTGCTGTAGAAATATTATTCACATATACTTAAATAATTTAATTCACAATTTTAAATGGTAACAATTTATTTGGCCAAAATAATTTTTTTTAAAGATAATACAAGATATATCTTTATTTTCTGTGACTGTGCATAAGACAAGTTTCTATATGCATATTAAGTGCTGCAAGAGCTGTTAAAAGCTGTAAAAGACATCATGATCAAATATTGCATTAAAGTTATTTTAAATATATATATATTTAGTAAAAGTCTTATTTTAGTTGTTTTTTTTTAATATAATAATTATATTTTTAATTAATGTGTTGTTTTTTTACTATTGTATAATCTATAAATTATCTTTTTTTTAAAAAAAATATGTTCATCAATATTTTTATTGTTAATTTTATTGCTAAGTCATTTTATATTAATGATTTTAGTGTTCGATAAAAAAATTTTATAATCAAAAATGCAATGCAACGAACATCTTACTATAATGTCTTTAAAATATCATCAGAAAGATTTGCTACAGTTGATCTTTTCTTGGAGAAGATAATGATCTATTTCTATTGTATTAAAAGAAAGATGACTATGTAACCTAACTATTTAGTAAGAAAGCAGAAATGTCAGAGGCTAAAATTGTTAGCATTTTATTTCTGTAACTGCTATTAACATTTCAATAAAAATTCTTCAGAATTTGACAATATACTGAGTCTATATCTTGAAGTTCAAAAGCTTTAATTACTTCAGAAATGCTTATAGATCAAATGACTTTTCATAATCAAATCCAATGCAAAAAGCTAAGAATGCATATTGATTCCTTATTTAATTTCTCTTAATACTTGATGTGCCAATAACAAATTTTATATCCACCTTATTTTTTGGTTAAATGGATTAAAATATTTTCTGCAGATAATTTATAATTTAATAGAAATAACACATATAGAACTGACAAAAACTAGTATGCCTACAATTTCTAATACATTCTCCCCTATCCCTTTCTTAAATATCAACATAATTATTGCATTCTTTCAACAATTTCTCTATTTCTTCATATTTTGTAAAATGTCTATTTATTGTATCATTTTTTGGAGTTTTTTTTTCAGTTAGAATAATTAGCAGGTTAAAAAAAAAAAAAAATTGGAACTGTAATGTTATTTTATTTTCTTATTCTTCATTCAACATAAATTCTTTGTAGAATTCTTTTATACCTCATGAAGTCACCTCCATTTATATTAATAGTGCCATTTTTTTTCTTACTGTTTCCTTCCAATATCAAGATTTTGTTTTGCATCTCTGAGACTTTTATTCTCTTCTATACTTTTTTTATTATTTAACATTTATATTTTGTTATGCCAACATTATCTTTTTGTACCATTTTACAGAATTCTAAATTTTTCATTTCTAAATACATAATTTTTAAATATTTTGATATTTCCTTTTCTCTTCACACATTGTCTTAAAAATCAATTAAAAATCTGCTAGTAAATTGGTACTTTGTTTTTGTATCTTAGAATTGGTCTTGGTAAAGTATTTATTACCTTCTTATTGATATAAATAGATGTGATTTTAAAAACTAAATTACATGCAATTCAAAAATTCTGGCTGGTAGAGAAACTTTATAACTATATTTAGACCCATTAGAAAAATATACTGCAAGAATCAAGTTGTTTCAATATCAAAACATGCAAATTTTTTTTTTGTTTCATTGGTGACTTAACTTTAAAAATCCAAACAAAATCTTAAATTCAAAATAATAAGCCATGAGTAATATGCACTTTTATCACTCTGCTTAACTAAGACAAATAATTTATATATATTATATTAATATTTTCACAGTTATATGATGATACAGTTCCTTATTAAGACTTTAACCTTGACAAAAATAAATGTTATTTCACCAAAACTTGAAAATTTAAACAAAATAATATACAATATTATCCATATAAGACTTTATCTTCAATATATATATATATAATAATATTTCAAATCGATGTCTGTATTTCTTCAAAATAATATACGTAACTTTATAAATAAATATTTGAAAATACAGTAATTAAAAATCTATAAAAATTATATGTATAACTATAACTTGGAAGCGCTTTCACTACCTTGTAGCTTTGTCAACTATCACATTTAAAATGTCAACTTTCCCATAATTCAATGTCAACCTTCCCATAATTCTGTGATCTTAACGTTTGCTGCTTGCCGATTAATTAAATTTTGCTTGTATTTATATATTAACATCGCCTCTTTAATTTTTCTTTTATTATTATTTCTTTCAGTTTCCAAACTGTATTTTCAAATATTTATATATATATATTGTACTGGACGATGCCTATCCTGTAAATTCATATGATGCACACAAGATATAACATTATGTCAATATCACACATCAGAATAAGGCATATATATAAACCCAATATCAAACTAAAAAAAAAAAAAAAAGAATTAAAGTTATTTAAGTTAAGTTTAAAGAAGAGAAATCAAACTAATAAAAGTTGGTTATATTTCCTGATTTCTCCCTACTAAAACTCTATTACCATGCTAATTGGTACAATGAAGTTTTATACGATATATCTTTGAAAGGATGAACTCAAACCTTGCCTTTATGTGCCACTTTCGGGAAGAGAAAACCACTTCCAGAAAAGATATACCACCACCAACAAAAAAACAAAACAAAATCAGCAAGTCAATAAATTTTCAATAATCATGATAAAGTAGTTTCCCATGGGCTTTGCTCAGTCAACTCTTATCTCAGGAAAACAGTGGATTGCTACATTATCCAAACCCTTGCATAATTTTGTTGGAGAAAGAAATGAGATGAAACAACTGCGAATTAATAATTTAAAAGAAAAATATTTATTTCCTCAAATAAACTCATCACCAGTTGAACATATAAATAAGAAATACTTTAATGAGATAAACAAAACAATAAAAAAAAAAAAAAAATCAATAGGTAAAACAATTTAATTACACACGGAACTCCCCTCCTTCTTGTTTCCTATGAATACCCCTAAATAATGTGATCTGAGTTTTACCTACACACCGGTTAAATATTTTGACAAATAAATAAAAAAAAAACAAAATCTCATAAAGGTAAAATCAATAGTTATTAATTCTTTTAACGCGCTGTCTAAACCCCTCCAACTTTTTCTTTCTTTTTTTCTTTTATCATATTATAAATGTGCATTAATTATACATACAAAGCATATACATAGGTTTTAAAAAAAAAACAATCCAAAGAAATGTAATTTTAAAATAGACCAAATGCGTATGCATAAACAACAGCTTTATATATATTTGTTTGGAGAACTGTTTTAAAGAAAGAAAACTAAATAACAATTTATATGGGAAACAATATAAAAAATTATACTTCAGCTTCTTCCCATAGATGATCTCCGGGCAATGTAATTTTTCAGGGCATTATAAGACATGATAACAAGGGGGCGAGGACTTCTCTTCTTTATAGCAAAACATAGGCGGCAAAGTGTTCATCATGAGCAGTTGGCATCTGTAGCTACATAGTGACGGCTCAAAAGAAGGATGCTGTGGCAAGGTGTTTATTCCATTTTAATGACTAATTTAGGCATTTTCATTTTTTATTCAGCTTTCTATAAATATCTTTTTTTTTTTTTTCACTATTCCTGCAACAGCAAACTACCGACTAATCACATAATTCTCAATGACTTTAATTTGTAGCCAGGTTCAGCTCTGCTCTCTTTCTACAAATTTCTTCATCGCTTAATGATCAGAATATTTCTCTTAATTCTGTAGATGGGTTCTTAAACAGGGCCTTAATAAAACAACCTTGGTAATCTACCACAACCAGGGAACATCAGTAAGATGGTCTTCATATACCCATAGTCCAAAATTTTACAACCTAAGTACTTCACAGTAGGAACCAGCACAGTAGACCAAAATGTAGCCAGAGAAGAAGAAAACCTGGAAGAATCTCCCCAGCACATGCTAAACACTTCTTATAGCCTACCCATAACAATACAAATTGAATACCCCTCTACATTCATTACTTCCAATTTCTTGGCTAATTGAGGGTAACACAATTGATATAGCTTTTAAATCTTTTATCTCTCACTTCTATCTTTCATTTCCCCTTCAGACCTTTTTAATTCATCAAGGAGTTTGTTTACATATAATTTCTGATTTCAATACAATAAAAATAACTTTTTTTTTTCTTTTCCATCTGTTACAAATGATTCAAAACAAATAACAACTTTGAGATAAAACAAATCTTTGGATTTTCTCCATGGATATTTGCATTAGATTCCTTTATTTTTTTAAAAAAATGTATAATGCACAGTATGAACATTTCTATACATTCATAAAATTTAAAATTGACCATACAATAATAATCGGCATTCCTTTTAACTTGTTAACAGAAAAACAAACAATAAACATCAAAACCATGTAGAATATTTACAATTACTCTGCCTATTCCCTTCTTACATTCTTGCACATGAACACCTTAAAAACACGAATTAGGAAACTTTGTAATAAAAAAATAATTATAAATCATACTTCTATTAATCATTATTTTTCTATTGTGATATTTATTCAACCATGTGCATAGGCAAAAATATCTGTACAGACCACTGTTATTATTTAGTTAATTGTACAATCTTATATAAGGCTGACCATCAGTATATTACTATACTCTACATAACAAAATATATCTATAAGTAAGGGTAGCTTTAACCAGCACCACCTTGTACATGGCCACTCTAACAGTGCCTGTCACAATATATATATATATACCATTTTTATTTATTTATATAAATTAGCAAAAACAACAACAATAACAAAAAACTCACAAAGTTTACTTATATAAATTTAAAAACATATATATTTAAAAACTTTCTTACCTGGCCAACACCAACCTTCAAAATCTTGGTCATCTTTATTTTTCACATAATAATTTTTTGCTCTGGCTTCTTGATGAATAATATAATTATCATCTCTCTTAATGTGAGGATCTACAATTGTTACCATTTTACGACCTTTTGCAGAAATATTATTGATCATCTGAATAGGATCAGAAAATTTTATAGAATCCCAAGTAAAATAACTAAAAACAATAATAAGATTAATTTTAACTGATATAATCCATTTGCAATAAATGTTTTAAAACAAATAACTAATTTGTAAGCAATTTATTTATTATCTAGAATAAAAAATAAACAATAACAAACAAATTTAATGAATAAATGAGTAATCAATCACATGATTAGCTGATGGGAGATCATGTGACATTCTAGTACCCTAGTTGGCAGCTTGAGTGCTACAGTTCCATTCAAATAAATGAAGTGATTTTTTTTTTAAAATTTACAATCTTGGAATCTTTAGCTATAGACATTGTCATCTTATCACTGGGCTAAATTGCACAAGATAATCAAATTTAATATGAAATTACAAATTAAACAAAATTAAATGCAATTACCATTAACAAATATAAATAATAAATTAATAGGAAAAAGACTGATGAAAACTGCAGATTTATTATATATAAAAGTTTAAGTTAATATTATTAAATATAAAAATATACAGTTAACAATATAAACAATTATATTAAATCAGATTTATTCCGATATGAATTACAATCTCTTGAAAACTACTTTAGCAAATCGAGTTTTCATTACTTCTACAATTTTTTACTCATAATTAGAAAAACAGATAAATATTTTACAAAGTTAGTTCCCCAAATGTGATTGAAAAACTAAAAGTTGCATTTATTGATAACACAGAACAATAAAAAAAACTGAGAATTAGAAGAATCAGATTGAAAAATAAGCAATCCTAGAAGATAAGCAACGGAATCCCAGTAACTAAAAAATTATTAAGAATAAATTAACAAAAGTTGTTATAGAGATATAAAAAACTATTTAATTAATGCAAAAAAACATTGAAAATGAAACCTTAATAAAAGGTTAAGAAGAGAAAATGATGATAATAATGTATAATAAAGCAAAAGATTTATAAAGAAAAGATATATGTGATTAATAAAATTAGACATTGAGTTAAGGAATAACTAGTTATAAAAATAAAATATTTTAAAAAAATTAGATGCAAAAAAGGCATCAACAAAATCAACTGTATCAGATTAATAACACCTGGAAAAAATGATTAGAAATTTAAAAAAAAATTGCATATTGAAAACAAAATATTGTATTGACAAACTGAATTAAATGGAATAAGGCATGGCTGTATTTTCTGAAAAAATAATTCAATGCTGATATGATTATTGTTGAAGATAATTAAAAATATTTTAAAAGAACAATAAACAAAATAAAGTATTAAATTTATTAACTAAAATAGGGTGGAAAAAACATAAAAATGAAAGACTGTATTACAAATTTAAAGCAAATTCCAGAAAAAAACCCCAATTAAATTATCATATTTGGGGTAGATGAATAATGTAGCTGAAGAAAGTAAAACTAAAATTCAATGTACCACTGCAATACTAAACATACTTTTAATCAAAAAATAATTAAAAAAACTACGAATATGAAATAATCTAATTGTAACTGAAATAAGACAAGTAAAATATTTAATTTCGAATGTGGTGCATAATAAAACAAATATGGGTAATTAAACAAGAGAACTATTCGAAATGTTTTAATGAAATGGAAAAGACTAAGTTGAAAGAAATTTAAAATGAAGTTTAAAAAGAATGAAAGAAAAGATAAATTATTAAAAAAATAATGAAATTAGATAAAAGAAATAATTATTAGATTACTTGGACAAAGAAACAAATTTATTCAAAGATAAGAACAGAAAATAAACAGATTGAATAGTCTTGGAAAGTATATAAAACTTGTCTTGATTTCATAACTCTTTTAAAAATTTTTAAAACAGAGTAACTATAAAATAATTTACTTCAACATTCTCTTGATATTTTGTAAAGTTTTATATAATTTAAATGTGTATAGACATATATAATATATTTGTTACATTTTTGCCCGAAGGCATGTTGGAATAATTAGACAATAGGGTATTAAATCAAAAGTTGACATTTAAGTGTATTTAATAGAAGATTGTTTTTTTTTAGCAATTATTTTTTTCAAATTCTATCTTTTCAAATTTGGTACAACATGACAAAATAATGAAACTTCATAGATAGACTAGATACATATATACGATGAAGTGATATATTGAACCATGTCCATAATATGAGATTTGAAACCAGATTGGGTAAGATTTGAAAGTTTTTTCACATTATGAACAAGTTTAGGATTTTTCTTTCAGGTACCCATATTTATATTCAAATCAATTATCCATTAAAAATTGATTGAAAATAAATATTCAGTTATTGTTAGCAAAAAATAAATCAAAACTGGAAAACTGATAAAATTCTCAACCATCTTGTGTTTGACAACAAGTCATGTGACTAATACCTTTATCCTGCAATGGGCTGTTTAAAGCCAGGCATGGGTTTATGTATATGCAAATTTCACAACCATTAATCAATCTATAATTAGTAAAAACTGTAATCAAATTTTTTAAAAGTATAAAAAATATTCAATCTTTTTTTAATATAAACAAATTAAAGTGATACAACCTTCAGTCACAGTATTAGAAATATTTGTTTGATCACATAGTCCATTTAAAAAAAATGTTTAATAGAATAAACTTTCTCATTCTAACTTTCACACTTTGTAAATATAAATTTAAAAATCATAAACAATCCTTAGCAAGCTTATTCTAATAAAAATCATAAAAGGTCACATAGAAGTTTCTTAACAATTACTTAATTACCTTTCTAACTCTGTTTTTCTGACTCAAAAAATTATATGTATATTTAACAAAATAATAATAATAAAAATTACATTATAGTATTTTCACTAAGAAAGAACCAATATGTGGAAACAAAGAATAAATAGAATTTATTATTGGATGATTCAATGATTAGAAAATGTGATTATTACTAAATAAATAAAAAACAGAACAAAACTGCAAGGTATGCCTGACATGCTGAGATTTGGGATATTGTTAGGCTGACAAAAAAAAAAAAAGATAATAGGGTTGATGATGACAAATGTTTTAAATAGACATATTGCAATAACTATCAGGATATGATTATGGGTTTCAAAAACATAAACGGGCAAATAGGGGATGGTAAGATTATAACCAAGATTTGCTAATGTGTATATTTAAACAAGATTTAGTTGTTTTGCAAGATCGTATGATGCACAAGCAGCCAAGTGGCAAGTTAAACACATGTATGTTCAATTGATTAAAATGTGATCTTTTTTTACTTTGTTTGCTGAGAATTAATCAAGGAATCATTATTTATTTCTTGAGTTTATGATACCAACACTACAGAGTAACAATATCACGCACAAAGGACTGTCAATGAATGTAAATAATAAATATGATTATCAATAGGAAGCTATGAAAAAATTATCTATAGTTAAAGACTTTGATAATCTAGATTCAGAATAATATTCATTAAATTATTATCATACAAATCACTTGGAAATATTGAAGCAGTCGGATCTAAGTTTGATCCTAGCTTCATGATATCTCACCTGAAGCCCACTTCAAACTCTTGCACTAACCTTGAATTTCCGATGCAATGGGGCTTTATACGTTCAGTCCACGCTAGTTTCCTTAAAGAAAAACTATTACATAAATGTGTGTTAAAATTAACTCGTTTGAGATTTAAATTAATCATTTCTATTAATAAATTCATGATAAAATTATTCATGAATTTATATATATTATAACTGCGTGGATTGTGCATATATATTTATAAATATTTAAATGTACATATTCGTTCTAAAGTTTCATTGCATCGGGAATGTTTTATTTTACTTTAAATAGTTTGTTCAAATTTTTAGTGATTAAAAGCTACATTCTTTCGATAAGCTTTCAGATTGTCCCTTTCCAAAAACAATGGGTAAAGTTTTTATTAATTAGAAAAAAGATAAGTATTTAAAATGTAAGGATGGTCGCTAATTAAAATCATTTTTCTGATTTTAAAAATTCATTTTCTAATTAGAAAATGAATTCAAGTTAATGAGTTTGAAAGCCTTATCGAAGGAATGTATCTAAAAACAACTAGTAAATTTTTGTAAGATTGATAATGAAAGAAGCGCTCACCTGAAGGCATCAGAGGACAGTATAAATAGCCCAGAAAAAGTTTCCAAGCAGCTATTATTCCTCATTAAGAGAAGCCATATATATTTCATTAGAGAAGAAGCCGCCTAGTTAAATTATGAAATTTCAATAGTGTCTCCATCATGGTGAGGAACTAAACTTCGGCAGTCTGATTACTGGGCCCGAAGTCCCCTGAAAATCTTCAATGTGGCTGCTAAATTAAACTTTTTCCATGCCAATCGTACTGCCAAAATCGAAAGAATCAAAATGCTATTCACATAATTTTCAAAATGCGCGCCTACGTTTCATCCAACTGGACTCTGCCCTGTGGAAACTCAGGAACCAGCCAAGGAAGAAATGGTAATATCTTTCCTTTTGAACCTGGCCAGTTCTGAACTTTAAGTTAAAACATCTTTAAGCTATCTACTGTAAAATTGTCTTTTTATTAATGCTATTTTAAATTATGTAGTAATTCTCTATCTATCTCTAGTCTTTAAACTTAATATCTGTTAACTTTCCTTTCTTACGATGGCGGTTCATTTATTTAACCTTATTATATATTTGAGATGATTATTAATGTCATTTATTTTTATTATATGCCAGTAAAACTTCGACTCGATAATAATTTCCTTCATTACATTTACCTTTTTAAAATAATATATTAAGTTTTATAGTAATTCTTGCCCATTAGAACTAATTTAATACAGTTCTATTAATTATCGAGTCGAAGAATTTATACAATTTTTGCTATTTTTATTAATGGCTAATAATAATAAATTATTAGCTCAGTTTCTAACATATGCCCCCGGCTACTTTATTTATTTTACACATATTCATAATGTTAAAATGTTTCGCAAAAAGGTCGATAAAGGAATGAATGTCAATATATTCTTATTTAAACATTATACTTTATATTAGTATTCAGGGAGAGCATGATGTTTGGGGCATAGTTATATAATTGTGTTAGTACTTTTAGTTAAAGCATGTTTGACTTTAATTTAACTTGATCAGGTCATCACGTAGAGCATTCTTTATATAAATGGGTTTTATTCATTAACCATGATGATTACCAAGTCATCATTTCTCCGAACGTTGCTGACGCAAGCCATCTCCTGTTTCGTAGGCTTGTTCTCGGTGATATTATTATTACTTTAATTCCATAGGAAGAAAGCACTTCCTCACTTGCTCATATTATAATTGGAACACCAAAGGTTCGTGGCTATGACCCGGCCTGGTTTTCCTTATGTTCCTCATCTCCTTCATAGGGCATTAAAGACTTGTAAAACACAAGCCGCCCTCCTTCTTAAATCACCGGCAAGCCATTATTTTTCATATTCATTTTTTTATAGCTCATAAGACGTCAGTACCGTTTACTTCTCAGTTCCAGTAAAGCCCGCTCTAATGCTCGTAAATCGTGATGAATTGATTTTATTAAAGTCGAACAAATTCATATTCATTTATAATTAAGTTTCCTATTAAATATTAAAGATGCCCTAAACACGTATCTTGCTCTTCATGAATGGATTTGCGAATGTGAAAATAAATCTCACATTCTTTCCTTTAGAATTTGAATCATAATTTCTGTCACAGCCAAATACCTTTATCTACCTTTACTTCCTCGTCAGGGCATAGATATATATAATTCTCCATAGAATTGCATAATAGTATTGGCATATAATAAGGACTGCCATTCTTATTGTAATTATAAACTCCGTTTAAAGACTAGAGATAATCTATATCATAATCTAAAAGTTGAACAAAATTATTATTATTATTAAACATTTTATTAACACATTTGGTTTTTAACTTTCTTTCTTATTCAATAATTATTTTTAATATTAATGCTCGCTGTCTGTATTGGCAACCCGAACATATATATATGAGTTGACTTAGAAATATCATTAGTTATTTTGTTATACTTTGTTAGAGTCAGATCAGGAGTCTCATTAATCATCATCATCCGTTGAGCTAGTTTCTTGGTGCATAGTCATGTACCATCGACTTATGTCATCCATTGATTTGATCTGAGCTCGTGAGTCGGGTTTGAATTCAGTTTGGACTGACTGAGTTTGAATCCGACTTTGGGTTGGGTCTTGTTATATTGTGTTGGCGTCTTTTGACCGGTACAATATGTAACTGGTAAATTTCTTGCCATTAAGTTGGAGCACGTATCACATCATCTAATTGGCACAATTCATTTATACCAAAAATAGTGACCATATGATCTATTTACACTGTATTGAAAATGAGTAAAAAGAGTACAAAAAATAAGTTACTGTATATTAAATAAAAAAGTTTCAATAGCTATACTATATTAAATTCAAAAAATCCAATTACCGTTTTCCATCAGTATGTTCAATATCTAACCATAATACATCATATGGTATGTCATTTTCATCAAATCCTGCATCAACATTACGAACATCATCTTGATCTAAATAATTCCAGCGACATTGATGGTAACTGATAGCAAAAAGCTTGAAAAAATAAAAAAGTTTTTCAATAGATTGCAAAAATATTTTTGTAAACAAAAAAAAACAACAATAATCATTCATGCAAGTAATGAACTTCTAAACATGATATATAAATGCACAGACTAAAACTAGCTTAATTTGAAGTACAAAAAAAAAAAAAATGTACAAAGCAAGCAATTGTTCAAATTAAAAATTTTTTAAACTCAAAATTAAAAAAATGATGGGAAATAAAAAAGCAAAATAAAATAAAATTAAAAAATATCATAATTCACACACACACACATTTTGCAACTCTTGTTTTACTTTATATTATTACTATGCTTTTTTTATTATGTTTACACCAAAAAATGGTGTTTTTTTTGTTCCATTAACTAACTTTAATTCTAATTACTCATCAATAATTATCCATGCAATAATTGCATTAAGTATTATTTTTTATAATAAAAATCTGCTTTATTTTACAATTAATAAACATATTAAAAGGTCATATTCAAACAAGTTAAAAATGAACTATAAACAAACATATAGTTGGAGCCTTGCTAAATTTAAATTGTTTTAGATAAATTAAATCTAAAATATGTAAAAGTTAAATTTATTTTTAATTATTATACATATATAATTAAAATCCTACTGGAGGAAATTCTTGAGTTCCTGTTATGCGTGCATATTGTCTCATAATATCTTTAGGGCGCGGTCCTAGGAAAATAAATACATCGATAATGCCACTTTCAGAAAACCAGTGAGTATCTGTCTGAGGTATTTTCTGACTCCCTTTGACAATGCCCATTAATGTATCAACTACTCCCTAAAATTAATATATAAAAAAAAATTATATTTAAATATATAGATATTCATAAATATTTATATATATATATTTTATAACTATCTATCTATAAATAATTTAATACATATAAAGATGGTTGGATAAAATACAAAAACACTTGCCATATGAATAGTATATTTGTTATAGCTTACAGTAAAGTATATATATATGAAAATACACAACAAAGTAACATGTTTTTTTTCCTTTTACAAATAGAAAGCTAAGAAATTGTAGAAAACATATGATAGAAAATTAAAGTCAGTTTCATAAGCTTAATAGAATAAAAGTCAAACCTGTTTGAGTTAAAAAGAAATCAAATTAATGCATCAATATCCGAAACTGCTTGACAACTTAATGTTTTAAGACAGATAATCTCAAAATATGGAAGGTCTAATTCTTTGAAAACCCATACATCAATGCCTCTTAAAAGGATCTAAATTAATTTTTAAAAGACTTTTAAAAGTGAAATGGGTTTAATACTTATCTCATTTCGTTTAAAATCTAAATTAACTTCTTAATAAGTATGATTTTTATAAGGATGGAGTGACTATTTTATTGATAATGTGATTTGCTTGTGAGGGAAAATAATTAGAATCCAGATTTAAAAATTTATAAGTGATAGGAATAAAAGATTAAGAGTGACATGTGAATGGAAAGGAAATTTTAGAATTAGATTGATACTTTTAAATATTTATTGAAAATAACAAAAAGGTATTTCAATAAAAGAAATGTAATGGTTAAATAGACTATTAATAAAATAAGAAATTCAAATTAAGAAGACTTGCTTAATGTTTTGTTTGGAATGTGACTTCACATGAACAGTCTTAGATAATGTGAAAAAAACAGAGGCTTTTGAATTATGGACTTGGAGAAGAATAAAAAAAAAAAAAGATAAGTTGAAATGACAGGATTTGCTACAATGAAGTATTGAAAAAAATGAAAAATAAAATGTTAATGAGACAACTGTATAAAAATACTTGATTGGTTATATAACTGGAAGCACAGAAATTATGAAAGATATGAAGGAAAAAACTATGGCAAGTAAAAAGAAGAGAATAGGGAAAGAAAGTGACAACTTAGAAAAAAAGATTATAGAGATACCTAAAAAAGGTTTGAGGAAGACTGATGTGCATAATCTGTTTTTTAAACAAATAATTAATATACTGCACTGGTATGGAGAGAAGAGGTTTATATGAGAGGTATGAAAATAACAAACAATTGCTATTTCACTGAAAAAAATATGAAAAGAGCAAAGAATCATCAGAAGCAAACATAAGATAATTAAATAATACCAACAGTCATCTTTTGAGATTGGATTTCAACTTAATTTTTTGTTACACGTACCCATAAATATGATAAAAAGGCTATAAAACTAATGTATCAAAAGATGCTGAGATCATTATATCAATGCTGATAATAATCAGTGCTCAGGGTCACCTGGTAACATGATTGTATTGGCTATTAATAAACTAATAACTATCATCATGAAACGTATAAAGTAAAATGTATAGATTCTCATCTCCTTAGCACCATCTATAGAAATCTAAAAAGAAATACATAGATGCCCATATGCACATATCCCAAATGCCATTATATCCGGAATTAGTTTGGAACAATAATCAAACTTGCTGAACATATGTGAACAGTAAAAACACAAAATACTTAAAGTATTCTAGTATTAAATAAATTCATTGTGATAATTCAAAATAATAATTAATAAATTTATTAATTAACTAATAGTGAAATAATAAAAATTAAAGATTTGATAAATATTCTCAATAATACAAACAGATTATTTCCAGTTTTAGCTTATTTATAAATATCAGAAATTGTTTCAATAAATTAAAAAGAAAATAAGAAAGGTTTAAAACTGTTTAAACTGTAATTTTCATATATATATATATATTGTATTTTAAATAAACACTTTTGTATAGTTACATGTGCCTATTAATATAAAATATTACAATTATTATTATTTTCCTTAACATTTATAAGACTAAAATATTCACAAATATATAAATTATAAAGGACTAATACATATAAATATGCATTTGTACACACATGTGCATGTTCTTCAAAATATTTCATTAATTACTATTACAACAAAATTCTTTCAATTTTTGTCTGTATAAACAAATTAATTGTAACATTTATATTTTAAGTTTTCCTTTAATCTATAAAATCACTTAAAATTTTTAATAAAAACAAATTTTTTCTGATCAAAAGTTAGCTATTCAGAACTTGTCCTCCCTCCCTTGAACCCTTGCTAATTTATTTAAAAAAAAATTATTTCGTTTTATAAGAATAAGTTCTCTTTTTTAAAACAAGAAAAAATATTAGTTTTTTTATATATTCAAGGGGCAAATTTTGCTTGCATTTTCTTTTATTTGTCAACAAATCTTTTCTTTATCTGCTTCATACATATGTGTAACAGTTTCACCTATACATGATAATATGCTTTCATTCACAATAACTAATATTTAAAATAATATTTTGCACAGCATAAATGTATCTTTTTCAACAGTTGGATTCTTGTCTGTGTACACTGTATATGTATTAATACTTTTCCCAACATTAGGATTTTTTTGTCTATACATCAATACATATATGTCTTAGCTTAATATATATACTGAAATCTCTCAAGATGGTTTTCTTAATTGATTTGTAAATGCAGATTACCTGTATAACATGTCCTGGTTAACAGATAGACAAGGTAAATGCTGAGTCTTTTACTCAGATTCTATTTCTATAATTTCTGAACTTCAAATACAATAAGTAGAGCTTGCTATAAACATATTAGGCTATGAGACACCATCCAGAAACTCCATGCATAGTTTTCTGGGAGGCTCAGATTTAATTGAAATGGAGACTAAGAGTAACTGCCATTTATTTTGAAGCTACTTCCTTTTTTAGTTAAACCAGCCCTACTGTGTATAATAGATACTATAAAATGAACAAAAATTGATAAGCAAATGATTAAGTAAGACTTTTTAATTAATAAAAATAAATTATAATTATAAACTACTATTAATGTTTTTTTTAAACTTACATTCATCAAAACTGAATTGGGTTCACCTTAGTTTCTTAATTAAAATTTCTTTCTTAATCTTCTTAAGTGTAAACTAGATTGAAAACAACTTGTATAATCATATGTATCTCAAAAAAAAAATATTTGTTTAAATAAATGTGTTTTCTTTCTTTATTACATTAAAAAGTTTAAATTTTATCCAAGCCAGAAATAAATCAAATAACAATCCATTTATATCTGAGATCTATAAATTTAATTATTAACTTATAGCATTTCAAATGATCAATAATTAGTATTACTTAATTAATATTCAAATCATTCCACAATTTATTTTAAATACTTATATAAATAACTTTTGTCTGTATTTATTTCTACTTTTCATTTAAGCTATATATATATATACACACACACATACTATCAAAGCTTCACATTCACTGTATTAATCTGTTTCAGTATATATACATCAAGATCAATTTCTTTAAAAATATATTTGATAAAAGTTATTAAGTTTTTTTTATTAAAGTTCTAAAAGTAATTATGTGATAAGCACAGGAAAGTTACGTGTTATGCATAGGAAAATATTTAGTTAGTGAAGCTTTTAATGTTTTTTTTAGCAGTAATTAAGTAATTTTCCTTCAAGAGACTTCACAGATAATTTCAATAATAAATTAATGTAGATTTCTATATATCATAAAAAAACATGGTATTCATCTTAAAGTTTATTTTAATAATAAAATTATTAAACAAAACAATATGGTGCTTGTCTTATAGATAAAGATTCCGTTGAATGGCGCCGTTTTCAAGCTAAAACTATAAAATATGACCATTCCGGGGCCGTTGATTATAATAATTTTGCTGTGCTTTTTTGTAATGTGAAAATAAAAACAAAACAAAATCGTCTTTTATAAATATTATTTTTTATTAACGTATACAATTTAAATGATAATAATAAATGTAAAATAAAATCAACAAATTACAATTTGATTCGTGTTTTTTCTATCGTATATTTTTTTAATTGTGTTACGGCTTTTTTTTATCAATTTTCTATCGGATATTTTTTTACTTGTGTTACGGCTTTTTTTATCAATTTTCTATCGGATATTTTTTTACTTGTGTTACGACTTTTGTTGTTGTTTAACTAAAAAATAATAATCGTAATAAAAAGTAAAATTTCTTAGTCTATTTTTTATTTTTTTAATCTTCGTTTTACATTTCTTTTTTTTTTTTTTACACACAAAGAGATATTACGGCTATTTTTTACTTGAAATAGAATGACAATAAAAAGTAAAAATTGTTACTGTTAGTTTTAGGTTTAGTTTTATAGTTAGGGTTAGTGTTCTGTTGTTTGTAATGCTAAAATAAAAAAATTCAAAATCGTAACCGTACTCGGACAAAATAAAGAAAGTCAAACTTTTTTAAACAACAACAAACACAATAAATGTCTTCTTTACTTACTAAACATGTTTATAATATTTGCTTTTTATGAAATTTACAAAAAAACTGTATATTTGTACTTTTCTTACTGTATATTTTTTTGGTACCGCTCTTTTTACTTCAAAAATATACACACAGTGTCTCGTGGAATGTTACGAACAGTACGTTACTCTACGCGTTATCCAATTGCAACTCACTAAAAACATAGATATTTAACATTTTCCCAATTAAAACTTCAATACAGTTTGTTGTAAAAAATCTTAGAATTATTACTTTAAAAAATTTGAACATTTCAATACTTTAAAATAAAAAAAAATCCAATGAAAACAACATTTCCATCCAATTTAAATACAAACTCTCTTATCAAGCCGTAACTATTTTATAAACTGTGCGAATTCGGAAAATGTAATTGCTGCAATGCGACATACATGCTGTACTGCGACGCGACATAGCGGCCTGCATTCTGTAGCACAACAAAAAAGTTGTATTATAGAAAATGCGGGTTCGAACGTGTCGGCCGCGGAAACAGCATTTTTATGTGTTTTGGCGCGCCATAGAACGGCATCTTTAGCTATAAGATGAGTACCAACAATATTTTTTTAAAAAAAATATAATCATTAATAGTAAACATGATAATTTATAATAAATATTAATTCATAAGTTATCACAATAAGGATTAGATTAATTCCTACAATATTTTTTTTTTTTTATATTAACAAAAAAAAAATTATGGGCATAATCTAAATAGTTAAAGAAAAAAAACTAGTATCTGTCAAGGAATTCATCATAACTCTTAGAAGCTGTGGTTTATTCATCATAAATGATAGAGCTTTAGCAAATGATCATTAATTAGCCTTTTTCTAAAATTATTTACATTAAATATTATTTTGATTTATTTCTATTTCTTTGATTAATAATTTTTTTTTTTTTAAATAGCAAAAGAATACATTAACTTTAAAATTAGCTATCTTAGGATTAAAATAATTAAAGATGTCTGTAAACTGTAACAAAAATGTTAGAATCTTTTATTACGCATTATAAATACTGTCAATATATACATAATTTAATAAAATGAAACAAAAATTAATCTTATAGAATTTATTACAACCAAAATAAATAAATATTAAATTGTAAATAATTTATTGCACATTATTCATAACCAATAGTATAAAATATATATATATCAAATTATCACTGCTGTTAAACAAACTTTTAACAACCACAATAAGAAAACTTCCTTTTTTCTTTAAAATATATATGTTTTATAAACTATAATGTTCTTTTCACTGAATTCATTTAAAATTATATACTCTCCTTCTTTTCTTTTTAAAAATTTTATTTCTTCCCATCTTTAATACTAACATTTTGACCACTTTTTTCTGTAGTTATTCTCAAGGATTCATAAAGAAATGTGTATGTTAAAAAAAAGGAAAAAGATTTAAAAAAAAAAAATCTTTGAGAATGACTACAGAAAAAAGTGGTTGAAACTTTGGGTGTTAAAGATGTGAATATGTATATATGGTTGATGAGAAGAAATAAGGTTTTTTTAAAAAAGAAAACTTTATAATTTTGATTGAATTCAATAAAAAGAACATTATAACCAATAACATATACATTCTACTTTAAAATCCACATATCAGATCTCTTAACCAAACCAAATGTAACAACTTTATTTGTAGTTTTTAAATATTTAAGAGTGTATGTATAAGTAAGAAAGAGGTGAATAACTGAAAAGAAAATGGCTCTGATATAAGTTTTTAAAAAGTAGTGAATATATTTGATCTTTAATTAAAAATTTGATGTCTAAACCCTAAGATAAAGAGAAATATAAATTTCCAATCGAATAAAACAGATTGAAATAACTGTTATATACTGAAAAATCTTGAGAGCTATGACAAAAGATCTGGAATTTTTCTTTCAAGTAGCTAGTTTATAGCCAATGTAGTTAAGCATCTAAGAGTGATCATTAAATGGACATCTAACTATTCTTAACCAAAGTGTATAATAATATTTAAAATTTCTCAATACTTTCCACCCTACAAATGATAAGTTTGATAAATGTTGCTTCTCCTTTATTGTCTTTCTACGTGAAGATGTTGGAGAAGCTTTTGCCTTACATTGGGCTATTTAAACATTTTATCTAAGTACTTACTGAAGGATTGTTTATTATAAATAAATGGTAGCTAGTCTAAGAAATATATATGCATGCAATAACTTCAGCATAAATTAAAATGTAAATAATTTAAATTTCAGTATTATAATTAAATTGAAAAATGTATGATTAACATAAACTCAACCTGATCATTAGGCTTGACATCAATCCAAGTCTCTGCAACATTGTTCCAAAACAGTCCAATAGTATTATGAACACTAAAATCAATAACAAAGTTAAAAATAAATACATAAAAGGAAAAAATAAAATTATTTACAATTTTCAAAATATTACCCATGTCCAACCATCACAGGTACAGAACCATAGAGAGCCATTGGATTATTGACTTCATATTCAAATACATCCAAATTATATAACCGATAAGGATCACCACCACTAGAAGGGGAAAAAATAATTGTGATCACATCAAATGAATTATATAAAAAGTATTGATTTATATGCTAAAAATTTTTTATTTGAAGATCATAGATTAATTATATCATATGTCTTTATCTTCCCAATTATTACAAATTATTTACTATATATATTGGCAATTAGTCTATAGAAATAGATCAAAACACTTACATCACTAAATTACATAACTTTTAAGCGAATTTTGCATAATAAATATTTAGTATATCAAGCTGTTTATTACTAGTTTACAAAAATATTAAAGCCCAAATTTCTTGACAACACAACAAATATCTATTAACAACATGATTTCCTATTCTCATATAGACAAAAAAAAATTGACTATAAACATGTTTCAAGTTTACAGTAAATCCATATTTATGAGTACTAATCCAATGATAAATTGTAAGATTTAATTTTATAATTAGTATATATACATGTATGTAAATAGTTTTAGACTTTTGTATATATGGTTGCTTGTTATTATAATTATAGCAATAATAATTAAAATGAATTTAATTTTCCATCACTAATTAGTATAAATGAAAACACTAACAATTATAAAATCACCCACACTTCTCGGATGATGGCAATAAAAAGTGATATTCAGCTGAAATGTCAATGTTATAATAATAAAAGTAATAAATTTTACTGATGAAAAAAAATCTAAAAATTGTATTCAAATCTTTCACCTGTGAAAATCATTTAAATATATATACATGTAATGGATTTTTCTGATTGTCCTGGATGTATTTAGAGGGTTCTAAAGACTGGTCACATAAAAATTTAGTGAATCTGATTTTTCTTGGATATATAACTAGACCAATTAAAGAGAAAAGTATGGGCATTTCTAAGATAAATAAAAATATCCATATAATATTAATATAGGTAGTCTTTTTTCAAGATTATTAATTTTAAAAAGGGTCTTAAAATAACATTAAAATGATCAAAAAAGATGATTGGATAAAGCTGGACAGGAAGTCATATGGTGTTTAAGCACAGGAATCGCAGAACATTGCGATCTACAGACTTTTTATGTTTCAAGTCTGTTCAATCACTGCACTAAAACATGAGCAATACAAAAAGGATTAATTTTTTTGAGTTTATTAATATTAAACCTTTCATTTTCATCACAATGATAATATATATTAAATTAGCCACTTTGATTTTGTGTTAAAGCAATAAGTTACAACTTTACAACAATTCCTGATTTATTTTCTTTCTTAGATTGAATTATTCTTATCCTTGAAGTTTTGTATTTTTTAGCACTCTTAATTTTTTTTTTTTTTTTGATATTTTATTTCTTAACTCTGATGACTCCATTTCTAAAAGCTATAGCCATTATATAATAGCATATCAAAAAACTCAACACGTTTGTCTATTATAAAGTCAAATAACTTATGACTCAATAGCATTACAAGTTCAAATGGGAAAAGACAGACAGGAAACATATATTTCTATTTTTTGACTTATTAATTTTTTTGTAAGATTTCAAGGCACAATTTTAAAAAAGTAGTAATATCATTCACTTTAATAAAGTGAGATTTTTTCCCACTTTATTTAGCTGAAAATTGATTCAGAAAGCTTTAATAATTGATCTACAGCTCTATTATTCCACTAAGTTATAACTTCCTAAAAGGAATTGACCAACTTTGTTAAAGCATTTTCACATATAGTATTTACTTTCAACGTAATATATTCTAATCATACTTTTTTTTAAAAAAAAAAAAATTTTTTTTGAAGAATCTTTTCCAAATCATCACATACATTCTGTAAAAAAAAAAAAAATCAATTGTTTTCACAGAAATAAACTCATAAAAAAATGAGATATGCTGAAAAAATACCATTTTTAAATTATTTTAAAAGTCTTGCTTTGAAATCATTTGCACGAATGTTTTTCAGTAGAATACAAGAATAGTTAAAATTTTCTTGCTAGTAACAATACAAAAAGCATTTTTTTTTTGTCAGATAAACCTCAAAGCATAATGGTTAAAATTTAAAAATGTCAGGTCTACAATCTGGAGTTCGAATGGTGACTGGGTAAATTTTAGGATTTTTTTAGATCAGAGAACTTATATATTTTTTTCAATTGCCATCCAATAAGGTTGGTATAAAAGTATGCAACTACTATTGCCTAATAAATTAATAGAGTATAAATCTAGATTGATCAGATGGATAACAGACAGAATATAAAGCAAACAATATGTCATATATATATGCTTTTCATTAAAGTAAAAGGTGTTATAAAATCACTAAAACATCACATGATCAACATTTCCTATGTTTTTACATCAGTAGCAAACTCTCCATACAGTAGTTACCCAGTGCAAGTCTTGGTAATTAATGGATACAAGAAGATTTGTGCATAAAATCCTTATCTAATGCTTACCCATCCAATATTCTCAGACTAGTTTACTGTGTGAAGATTTGCTACTGTTTTGAAAAGTGTTAGGCCATAATTTAATTTTTTAGTTTTTGCTACATATAACATTTGTTCTTTTCATTGATTTTTGTTTTTACTTTATCATCAACTAAATGATAAATAATTAAATAGTCTTACATTATTATTTATCAATGTAAAAATGATCAGTGTTCTGACTAAAATATTTGTAAACAGACGTAATTTATTAGCAAAACCATATATAAAAAATATATGAGTTTTATAGAAAGTAAATTCATTTGTTAGACCATCATCATTTTCAACAACAGTCATGACTACTAATTGTATACCTCAACTATGTATGTATGATGAAATATTTGGCCAAAGGCAGATTGAGTTTACTAGGCAGTAGAATATAATGTACTGGTTTAAAGTAATAATAACAAATCATAGCCAGACATAGTTTACTGTTGCTTGCTAAATGTCTAAAAAACAATTTATTTTAGTACTTGACATTAAGAATTACATTATAGACTTTAATGAATTCTAATATTAGAGTTATAATTTTCTATGCAAAAAAATTCAATAATGTATGTTTTAAACAAACCAGTTCAATAAGATGTTGGGAGCTAAGATCTTAGTTTATATTGTGACATTCTTAAACATTTAAAAAATATTTTACATTATTTCTACCTATAAAATGAAGCAAGCAAAGTGTCAGGATGATTTTCTCTCCTTACTTTTAGCATCCGCATTAGGAGCAATAATTATCTATTTAATCTTCTCCTGGGCCATTTAATTTAAACTAAACTAATAAATACACCTAATTACTTTCTGGTTATTCACTGCCTTCAGCGATGAACCAGAAATTAATCTAGCAACATACATGTAGCATTACTATTAATTCAAATTGATAATAAAAAGTTCTCAAATAGAGAAAATAAAATAAATTACCATTCCTTTAATATATTACTTGAAAAAAGTTAAATTATTTGCTTTACTTTTCATATAACAACTAACTACCTTGCCAAGTTTCTTCTCAACTTAATTTTTTAGTGAATAAATTTCTGGAAATGACTCTTCAATGAGTTTAGAAAATCCTCAAACAGAAAAGAAAATTGATTAGTCAGTCTTTTCTGTAAATTATTATATTTATATTGGTTTAGCATTTTTGATTATAATTATTACTATATAAAATTGTTAACATTTTATGAAACAATTTTCAAATTACTTCCTACCATACTGTCAATACCCAATAAATTTTCTATAGAATATCATCTAGCTTAACTGCATGCTTGATAACAGAATAAGAATGTTGTTAAAACACAGTACTATGTTTTCCTTTTATGGTGTTTTAGAGTAAATAAATATATTAAAAAAGATTGCTGTTTTTTCAACAATAATGTAACCCCTATAAGTTCTTAATTACCATCTACTTTGATTCTTGTAAAAAGATACTGTTTCTTTTTATTAAGAGTTGCCCTATATAGTTATAGAGGACTCAAAAGTTAATAATTAAGAACAATTTGCAACTGGTTTTTTAAAAAAACAAAAGAAGAAACTTTAATTAATTAAATGGAATTTTTATACACAATCTGCCATTTGAAAGCTTCAATATCGTAAGACACTAGAACAACTAATCACATTTATTAAAAGATATATCTAACAAATAAATTACATCATCAAATCAATTTTTAAATACCTATAGCATTTAGAAACTGCATTTTATTAATAAAAGCTAATCTTTTAATACTAACATTTTATTACTCCATTTCTCTTTATAATATATTGACTGCTAGACATTAAAAAATTTGATAAATAGGCTAATCTATCTGACAAAAGCAAGCTATTTAATTTCTGTTACAGCATTCATATTTTTTTCTATTATCTAGATATTCAATTAATAATAATCAACGTTTTTCTTATTATTATTATGCGAAATATATAGTTTGGTGTTGCAAAATTTTTATCCACTCTTGAACTTTAAAACCATATTTACATATATAAAAAATATACTGAGAATATATATTTTTAATATATATGTAAATATATAGAACTGCTCTTTTGTTTTTAAACAAAATTATTTGCATAATGTTTTTTTTGAACAAAAAATAGAACAATATGTCATTTATATTTATTATTAGGCCCTTCAATTCATGAAGAACTATCTAATTTAGAACTGAGGCAATAATTATTAAATTAATAAAATTGCTAAAAAAATTTATAAACGAAATAGTATATTGTAACCTAAAACAATGAATTTTTTTTAAACTTTTAATTTCTTTTTTATGAACCTAAGCTCAAATAAAGATCTGATTTTCCAGAATATTTTAAGTCAATTATTTAATTGCAAAATAAACTTATAGAATATACATTTTACTACTTTCTATTATATTCAACTTCTTGTGGCAAAAGAAACATAAAATAAACAATTTCCCATAAAATATTTTAAAAACTCATTTTAACTACACAAACCTAGTAGACTTTAGTGAAAATGAATCTGCATGTTCAGGAATACCATAAACATTTTCTATATCAACAAAAGTAAAATCTAGCCCAACTGAAGAAGGACCTAAAAGAAAAAAAATGACCAATTTTACTTAAAAATAACCTGAAAATAATAATAAAATTACAGAACAATCATTTAAAAATGATGTTAAAAAAAAGAATACAAGCAGAATATTGTTAAATGGAAACCCTTGGTTTCTTAGCTTTTCTGATTTCATCAAAAGACTTTTTACCCTCTTATTATAAATCACTTGTTTTTTTTTTAAAGCATCCAAAATCTGCAGAAAAATTTAAATAAATATTAATTTTACTATCTATAATTTTATACATAAATAAAAACAAATTTTAATAACTATATAAAATTGAAAATACAATATATCGATATAAAATTTTTATTCAACTATAATTGAAATAAATCAAAATAATAATTTACTTTTATTGATTAATCCTCTACCTTTTTTATTTCTTTGTTTAAAATACAGATCAGATCATTCAATGATGTCTTTTCCCCCTTCATTTGATATGTAGGATGTAATTTTTTTTTAAAATTTAAAAGACTGAAGAACTTTATCTTTGTTTTTCAATAATTTTTCTCTCTCACTCTTCACTTAACAATTAGATATAATCTTTTTTAAAGATTAATTATGGAACTGATGAAAAAATAAATAAAGCTTTAAATTAAAATAGAAAAAATAAACAAGCAGCAGATTGCAATTAGGCTTATTAATTTATAGATACTTACTGAACTTGTTTTTTTTTTTAAATTTTTATTAATTTCTTGTTTAAGGGGAAAGGTCATTTCTGCAATTTTGTCTGCATAAATAGAAATTTTCTAATTATAAATATTCATATTCATCTTATTCTATCTGTAATATATTAAAAAAAAATTGGAAGCATAAAAATATTTTAAAAAACTCCATCTTCTTCTCGTAGTACATTCTGTGAAAAATCATTCCAAATAATACTAATTATGAATTACAAACTTTAAATGAATTTTTTATTTTATGATAACAACATGTAAAACAGTGATGGGTTGTACTGACAGTCAATTACATTGACAAATACAGCGCTGCAATAATAATAACAATAAATGTATATTGCAAACAATTTTTCATCAACAATCAAAAATCTTCTCATAATAGAAAGCAATTATTATATATTATTTTAAAATTATGCAAATGTATTAACTATTTTGATAAAAATATCTTTTTTCAATGAATACCAAATCTACAGAAGCTTATCATATATGTTATGAGTTCTTACTTTATAATTAAAAAATATAAAATTATATAACTTAATATTATTATAGAATTTTTTCAAAAACTAATGAAGAAAATAAATGATCATTCCCTAAACTTTATTTAATACATACGAATGCTACATATATGTAATTTATTCAAAGAATAATATAATTCTTCTATGCTTAAATTTAACATTCATCAATTGTCAAATAATAATGTGACTTAACATGATTGTGTTTGCTT
Source organism: Epiperipatus broadwayi (assembly GCA_028023455.1). NCBI lineage: Eukaryota > Metazoa > Onychophora > Udeonychophora > Euonychophora > Peripatidae > Epiperipatus > Epiperipatus broadwayi. The sequence goes on along the minus strand of JAQFVV010012408.1, from coordinate 6,468,746 downwards.
TGCTGAGCACGAATTCCTTTAACACACACATCTTGAAAATATTTGGCTTATTCTTTTGCAGTGTTATTGGAGAGGCTACAAAGACTATTTCAAATTTGGATTTTTGGTGCCTCGCAATGTGTGAGTTGATTAATTGATCATTGCAAGGTACACTACTGCAATGTGTGGGCTGATTTGTTGATCGGTGGTTGTAAAATCCTGTTTAATCAGATCTAATCATATAAGAGACAAGTTTGAAAATAAAAACTACTGCAAAATAAAGATTACTTTTGTTATAATTACATATATAATATTTATCACTTTTGCAGAACAGTGACAATAGGTAACTTAAATTTAAATAAAATTTATTTGCATCAACAAACTACTTTTTGTTTCTTATGTAATTTTTTTCAAGATGTCCACTTTTACTTATCATATAATATAAATTATTTCAATGGCAAATTATTAATAATAAAATACACTAAAATAAAATATATAATTAAGAAATAAATTCAAACATTATTTTTTTATTTTATAAATATTCATGTTTAGCCTTGGATAAACTATACTATATTAAGCAATTATTTGGCAGATATATATTATTTGAAGTTATTAATTTATTTCCAAATGTATGTATTTCACATGAAAAGCACGTATATCAATTTTCTCTGAAGTTTGTTGGCAAAAATATATGTGAATATTTAATTATTATCAATAATTTGTTACTGCTTCCTATTCAAATAATTGGTAATCCTAATACACACATCATATCAATGCTCAAAAAATGCAATGAAATATTTGCAGTTATATAATAGATCACACTGAATTCATTAATGGATATTAAAAATAATTAATTTAAAACAAAATTCAAATAGACAACTGACTATAAATAAAAATATTATTTAATACATCAATCCGGCTTTCATTCCTTAATAAATGGAATCTTTTCAAGATATTTCTTTTTTACACAATCACATGACCAATTACCCTACAGAAACTTGCCCCAATGAGTTATTATTTACATTACTCATTACAATAAATATTATTAAAATAAATGCATTAAATATAATTAGTAAAATACATACCTGTACATAAAAATGATTAAACTTACTGCAGCCCTTTTTTTTTCTCATAATATATACATTTACATATAATTAAAAAAAAAATAATACTAACAATAATTCCTTTCTTTTATTTTTAAAATTATAACTCTAAAATTTCCAATAATCTAACAATGCACATTTCCCCCCTACTTGTGATGGACCTTTAACCATATTTACACATTTGTTTAAATTTTCTTGAATATATCAAGTTTCATAACATTTTCTTTCTTTGTAATTTTTAATATTCTTTATTACCTAAATATTTTTTTCACAATTCATTTTATATCTAGTATATATGCCTCTAATCTTATACCCTTTCTATTAACTGCCCTATCATGCTTCTTACCTCTTTCCATGGTAGTCTTTCCTGGCTGATTTATATATATCATATTACAAAGGTCACAACAAATTTTATAAACCAACTCTACCCTATTTTTAAGATTACCCATTTTTTTTGAATTGCACATTCATTTTTCTAAAGATTTACTATTTTTCCATCCAATATTAATATCATCAGGTAGCTTTTCTTTTATCAATGTCTTATATAAATGCTCGGAATATGGAACTGAAACCTACTTCCTATTTTTATACCTATATCTTACACTATCTTTTGTATTATTATTATTTCTGAAAATCTTTTTAATATCTTTTCTTTTCTATCTAGTGGCTGAGCGATTCCTAACTCTGAATAAGAAGAAGTCACAATGCATCACATCGTATGTGATTGTGTAAAAAATAAACATCTTGAAAAGATTCCATTAATTAAGAAATGAAAGCCGGATTGATGTATTAAATAATATTTTTATTTCTAGTGAGTTGTCTATTTCAATTTTGTTTTAAATTAATTATTTTTAATATCCATTAATAAATTCAGTGTGATCTATTATATAATTGCAAATATTTCATTGCATTTTTTGAGCATTGATTTGATATGTGTACTAGGATTACCAATCATAGTGCTATTTAGTAATTGATTTCCATTTGAATAGAAAGCAATAACAAATTATTGATAATAATTAAATGTTCACACATATCTTTGCCAACAAACTTTAGAGAAAATGGTTATCCTTGCTTTTCATATGAAATATATATATTTGGAAATAAATGAATAGCATCAAATAATATATATGTGCCAAATATAGAAAGCAACATTATGGACAAATTTTAACATTAAAATTTGATCATTTAAAGTATTAATGAATATCTATAAAGACTTTTGTTCATTAATGTGTTTGATTTGATCATATTGGCTATAATAATTGATTAATAATTTTGTAAATATGCTGTGATTTATGATACTGTTTAATGTTTAGAATGCAAAGTTTTAAAAATTGTTATTCCTTTAACTCATTTATCACAAGATTATTTTTTATTGAATGTGTAGATTTTACCACTTTAATTATTTATAGAGTTTTTAATAATTGTGAGTCAAAAATGATGCTAGATAAATGAATGTTACCATAATTCTAATATAAAATAACACATGCTGAATATAACAATGAAAATTTAGCAAGCATTCCAAAATATTCTATGTATAGTCTATTATATTCCAAAGACCAATTTGGAGACAGAGTGGGAAAAAATCCACCAATGTGAATCAAGTAATTATAAAAATATGATATTAGTATTCATTTTGTAAGAAGAGCTTAAAATATAAAACCCAAACAAAAAAAAGTTCTACTATCTCTCTCAAAGAATATGCTTGTCAAAATGAAAAAATTTCCAAGAAAAAATTATAAATCATATATATGGACCTATACTATTATTTTAAAATGCATTTGAAATAATGATAATACATAGAATTAAAGAGTATATCCATCCTGCTTAGAATGCTTATTTAATGCAACAAAATACATAGCAGTCATATATTTTTATATATAAACAAGTTTTTTTTACAGCTCCCTTGGCCATCTTTTCCATAATCTTTTTCAAGTTTATCTATTTTTCCAGAGGTCAAATTTTATTTGCATCTCCTAATATTTGTTTCACCCATTTTCCTGGTCTTCCACATTTCTTGCATAAAATATTTGCAGTCTAATATCTTTTGTGGATAATGATAGTCCGCATGTTTTATACATCCAAATAACTTTAATCATCTTTTTTCATTATTTCTATCATACTTTTATTTTTTTTTATTTCTTCCTCTATAAAAGCACTAAAATTTCATATAGCTCGAGTTCTCTTCATTCTACTTCAGGACAACAGATGACAATTCTATCATAACTACATCCCCAGACTAGTTATAACTTTATGGCCTTCATAAATGAAAACTTTTAAGGATCTAATGCAACCAATTTTTATTTATTTTTCTTTACTATCAAACTTAGAATAGCTGGCTCTAGCATAAAGTGAAAACTTCTAAAAACATATATTAAATGTAAGCAGAAAAAAAAGTGAAATGCTTCTACCACAATATAAATTAATTCTCACACTTAATAGGAATGCTCAATATTTTTTCACTTGGTCATTCTTTTGAAACTGTTACTCCTAAGCAATTTTTTTTGTGCTAAATTCTGATGGGTTCTTAGATCAATTCCAATTGGGATAAAAAATTTCTAATTTGGATCTAATGATCTTATGCTAAACCTGTAATTTTAAACTAAGATGTTACATGATTTCATAAGCAATTATCCATATGGTTTAATTGTTTACTGTGATCTAATACAAACAAACATTTAGTTTTTTTGTAGTTTTACTTTCATGCTATTTCAACTGTATATGTTTTCAAGTGCTTAAATTCCATATTCTATATCGCAATTAGCAACAGCAATTAGAATGATTGCCTACAAAAAGTGGCAACAAATCTCCATTTGTGATTAGTTATTTTATTATTCCTAAAAATATTTGTTTTCTTATAATATAAATTTGCTCATCAAGTTTATTAAATTACTTATGACTAAATTTAGCTAATTTTAATAACTTATTTATTTTATGTTTGAAATAAGAATTTAAGTTTAATCAGTTTATTTACCTAGGGCTCAATATGTTATTGCTTAATGTTTTCAGATATATTATGTTTTGTATTAATACATACCTGACTAGTTTCTCATACAATCTTTATAGAATTGTATTTGCAAAAATTGATATCATTATTAAAATCATTATATAAGGTTAAAATAGTTTCTCAAGAGACATTTATATTATTTAAAACCACTGACATATTTCTACTGCATTACTGCTATTAGAGAACTTGAGGATAATCAATCATTTGATTAGAGCTAAATTTATATCTCATTATGAAAAATGAAAATCAGTAATTTGACAAATCATTTTTAATTGTTCTAATGTACTTAGCATATGTATGAAATTTCTAATGTTGGAGTGAAATTGTGAAGGAATTATATTAATTGTTTGCTTTTGATTTTATTACTCAATTATATAAGACCTACAACAAAAAATTAATTTTGGATAAATTATATTCCTATAATGCAAAATAAATAAATAAATAAATTAAATCAGTTACTGTGAATGTTTTTAAAACGAGTGTTTACAGATATGTTAAAAATTATAAATATATATATAGGAAAGAGATCGTGTCTAAATATATGCTCATTCAAACCATACTTTATTCAAAATATAATGTTAAAATAATAAAAACTTAATTGAAACAAAGATTTTCTTATTTCAAGAATAGCCAATGGAAACTGGAAAATAATATATTGATAGATGCTTTTATTTGTAAACAGAAACATTTACATTTTAATGCAAAATGTTATGATGCTATTTACAAAAATAAAAATCAGTGTGATATTTTTTGTTATTTTTACTATATAAAAACTAATATTTATTTTTTAAAATCCAAATAACAAATATCTAAAACCAATGATATATATTATATTAAAAAAATTTGAATATGAGTTCACTATTTTATATATATAAAATAGTGAACACATATAACTACATTTTTTAGATACCTCACTAGGAGCAATTAAATTTTAAATTAATTTCCCTATTTCACAACTGTATGATTCATGAATTAAGAAAAATTTTATTCTGGTTAATAATTTTTTTATTTTAATGCACTGTTTTGAAACAAGGTGTTTTATATGTGTGTATAAAAGTATTTTATTTTATTATTTTTTTTAAAAACACATTTTTAAACAGTCAATTTCATAATTAAAAAAAAAGTTAAATGCAGTCTATTAATAATTTTAAAATTTACCATTAGGTTTACTATCAGTAAATCCTTTAAAATGCTCTTCCCACATATCAGACTCATTTTCTTCTTCTGGCTGTTGATGCTCTTGAGCTTCTTTAGGTTCATTTTCATCTGCCTATATAAAAGAATTTAAGATTTTTACAATAGCAAATAAATGATATTTTAAGGAAATAAAATCTTCTAATTAAAGTATCTTTCTATTACAACATTTAACATTTTATAGTATGCTAAATACAGCTAATAAGAGAGGAATATACACAGAGTAGTAATACTTAAATTCAGAAATACACTATTAAAGTGTCCATGTGAAATGAACAAATGGCAACAGACTTCATGGTGAACTTGGCCTTGCTTTTTATGGGAAATGCAGATCCTATGACAGAATACAATAGAGAGTTACAATTAGACAAGGTACTTAAGACTATCAAAGAGAAAAGTTTATTTACAGATGAAGTTGAAAGATGGCATCATTAGATATCAATTAAACAATGTAAAGATGTGTATTTGTATCTCTTAGGTTGTATTATATTTAATGCAAAAGCCATCTTTAAATTTTAATTTGCTTTTGTCTCTTTTTTTAATTCTAGAGTTAGAATGCCAAGAATGACTGCTAATAAATGAATGAATGAAAATCAAGTACATACATCTTAGATAAGAAAGAGATACATCACTGAACTGAGCTGGTTAAATAAAAAAGAAATATTTTCTATTAATTAAATTTTTTAATATCTAGTTTAAAAAATATTTTTGTTTAATAATACACTAAATATTTTAATTAAACTTATTTAAAATATTTATGATCAAATATTATTTTTCATTATTTTCGTAAAACTACCAAATTTCATACTTCATTATTTTCAGTGCTTTTAAAATTGATATTTTCTTTTTACCCATGTTTTGAATAACTAGAAATCTTTATCAGGATTTCTTTTTGTTTGTTTGGATTGTACTAGAAATTCAAATAAAATTGATAATCCATAAAATGATTGTATAATTAAATATGAGGCTTGGAATGTCTACACATATAAAATTGTATATGTAAAATAAAGATTATTTTTTTTGTAAATAAGCACGGATTTCTTCAATTAAATAACATTGCCTTTATTGGAGAAATTTACTCTGGAAATTCGCTGGAGAGATCATCCCAAAATTATAAATTAAATCAGAATAGAATCTGTATACAAATAAAACTAGTTGCAAACAAATTAGATATATTTATTCTCTGGATAAATGAAGAAGAGGGAAAAAGCAGCTAAACTGGTTAGATGGGATTATTAAAGTTAGTGATAATTTGATTAGATAACAGATCAGCATTAAAGAATGGTTAATGATAGATTAATAGATTGACTAACAGTGAATAAAGGCTAAAATGGAATATTTGCAAGCCAGAAGGAGTTACTTGTTTGAGTATTGAAAAGATTATTACAAGTGAAGATTAATTGATTGAAGCTTAACCAAACCACAAGAATCAAGTTGGAAATGGTTAATATGTAACGTATAAAGTGGGTGTGCCGAAGTAAATCATAATATTGTGATCTTTAATAGATTTATTCTATATGTGAAATTAGATATGCTTATTTGTGTTTTAAGAGACATTTGATTTGAAAGCATAAATATAATAACTGGACTACTCCTGGTGTGAAAGAAGAATATTTTTACTGAAGAAAAATAAACAGTGTATAAATATTAATGGACTATTACCTTTTTATGTTGTATTACTGTTATTAAATAAATCTTATTATATATACATTTCGAATTATAGTTTATTTATTTAGCTTCCTGATTGGTCTTCAGAGACCCTCAGACACAGCAATAGTAAAAAATTAAATTTATATTTACTAATTTAGTTAATTAATCAACAATTAATAATATGAAGAAATCAACAAAATACTTAATAAGATTAACATTTATTCCAATTTAAATTATAATACTATTTAATAATAAAAAAATCACAGATAATTATTAACAAAAAAATTGTTTTAGTATGGTATCAAAATGAGATATATTGCAATAGGTAAATTCATATCAAAAAAATGTGAACAATCAAAATTCAAATTTATCATGCAAAAAAAAAAAAAAATTTCTAGAACATTTTCCATTGAATTCTCTTGAATATAATTCTAACATCTTTAAAATGTAAAATAATATAAAAAAGTTTGAAATTTCATCTTAATTATCAGTCTTGTAAAAAAAAAAAAAAAAATGAATGAGGAAATAAAAAATAACCAAATCAATCTTAACAAATGTTCATTCTGCAGATAAACCATGTCAATTTATCTCTATTAAGGTAATCATTTCATAATGATGGCCGAACCAGATAAAAAACTTATAAAGTTAAACAAAATTAATGAGAAAAAAAAAAGCAACTAAAAATTAAACAGTAATATTTAAGTAATTATACATAAATTTGAAACCAGATACACAAACACTATATTAAATTATATTACATATATGTGAGAATGTCGCAAATATATAATTTGTTTACAGTTTAAATTTATTTTAAATAAAACTTCTTTTAAAAAGTCTATTGAGCATTTCTATATAAACAATTTAAACATTTTTTAGACAGATTTAAATCAATTTACATTTTTAAGTTAATCTTTTGTTTAAAAAACTAGAATATTTTTATAAGGATTGGTCATAATTTTAAAGCCTAGAAAAATAATTAAAATGGTAACTAGAAGGCAGAAGCATGGAACAACAATTGACTTTCTTTAATTAGATAAAAATTTTAAAGCAAGAAATGTTAATTAAAACAAAATCACCATCTCTTATGCTAGCACATAACTGTTATTAAACACTACTTTATGGAGAGTTTTGTCTGTTTAAAAATTAGAAAACAAGAATCTTTTGTTCAGTGTTTCCATATGGCTAAGATTTACTTTTATATATTTTTAATTTATATTGTAACGGTAAGAAAAGTAGAGCTGCTTTAACCTAACCTAGAGATGCAGATAGAGGGGGTTCGAACCTCACCTATTCCTCTAGATTGCTACTAAGCGACTTACTCCCCAAACCTCACTAGAATTTAATCTTAATGTATGCCCGGTGGTCAGGGAGAGAAGAGACCACGAAAAGGAATTTTTACATATATAATGATCAGATGTACATACGTATGTCACAAAAGAAAAACAATACTAAGTGGTTTTATTTATAGTGAATGAAAGATAACACAAACTTTTATTATTTACATTAAAAGAATTCATACAATGTTTTATTAATAGTGTCACAGGCTATTTTCACTGCAACCGGATAGACATATTTGAAAGATCCATTGATCGTAATGATAAGAACAGACAAAATTTTACATTATCATTTCTTTCTTTAAAATATTCCAGCCAATGGAAGTGTTACGTAAAAGAAATCAAGAGAGAGAGAGAGATGATTCATTAACTCTGTGGTTGGAGAACATAGAAATAAATAGGTGGTCAAACTCAACTAAACACTTTGGACAGGTTTAAATCACCGCCCTACTTATGATTTAAGAAGAATGATAAAGTGACCCCAACAGGAATTTCCAGCTATAATTGAAACATTTCGATGATATTTTGAGAAAGATTTCCTAATAAATATAAATATATAAGACCATGCACACAGGAGATAGCATATAGTGAGCTGCGAGGCTCGAGACATAACAGTTACCAAGAGGTTAACACAAGACAGGATAGCTCTCCGTCTCTAAACTAGGTTAGAGAGAAAATGGAATCCGTTCGCTAAACGCGTGACCCGGATTCAGGATCGGAGTTTTTGTTGCTTATGTCCAGTTACGTACATTTAAGGAACTGAGATCGACATGAGATCCCGAACAATTTATTTATTTTTCAGAAGGTCTGAATGTAGGTATGTTAACCTAAGCAAACTTGGCAAAAGAAGCACTGTATTTTATGCTGAGCGGCCCAGTAGATCACCCGAGGCACGATACCATATAAATACGGTCAACGACCTTTAAATTTAAAAAAGAAACCCTCTGCAAAATATATATCTTAGGAAAGCTCAACTATCACTGAAAATCCACAGAAAAATAGTAACTTCACCTTTATAAAATTTGAATTAATAAAAAGAACAAGTGGGCGGATATTTTATTTATTTAGTTGAAATTTAACCCATTCACCACTAAGCCAATGCTATTTAATAATTTTTTAATACATATTGTCAAAATGTACTCTCTCTTAGTACTAAAATATAAATGCGAACGTTTTATTTCACGCTCTTTAAAATATAACTTTAAATTTGTAACCCTTCATTGACTAAAATATACTGGCATTTGATAAGGATCTTTCTTTTATATGTATATAAAAAAAACTAAGTTAAAGTTTGGAAAGTTTTATAATAGAATATCTAGCAATTTAAATCTTGATTTTAAAATAGAGTTTTGCACTTTCTATGATTTGCTTCCTTTTCTTTCTAAATAAATATTTATATAAAATAAATAACTTGATTACGGGAGTATAATGGCAGAAAGTTAAACGAAGCATTTTTCAATTAAATTAATAAGAATTACCGCCACCATTATATGTAATAACCCTACCACCCATTAAAGTATTTAAAGAAAAAAGAAAGCAATTAATGAAATATAATTTCACAAGACTCGAATACATAGATTTAAAAAAAAACAGATATATATAGAAAAGCATAAATATACATTGAATTTGCAAATTGCAAAGATATTTTAATAATTTATGGGAATGTTACCGGTAACTAGATGGGTGGGTCAAAATGAGTTCATTTGATGTTTCCCCGCAGGTCTTCTCGGTTCTTCAAATTTGTTTTTCCATGTTTTTGAGGGCAGATTTTTTTCACGGATACAGGGCAGATACTTTTGTTCTCTGGCTGGCTTACATGATTACAACTCCAACCTCAGGAACAGCTCAGGAGAGCGAAGGCAAAAGAGGTTACTCCCGTATTTTTGCAGAGCAACACATTTCTGGATTTTTATTTATATGCCGAAAAATAGAGTGCAGCTTGAAGTAAGTACAGCAAGCAAGAGTTCGCTATATTGTCTAATTTTTCAGCAAAATTTCTTCCAACTAAATTCTTAAGATTTTCTCTCTGACCTTCAGCACTGGTTACCCGCAAGCATAAGACCAAGAACAAAAGAAAAGTTCTTTATTTATACCCTTTTTCCATTATGTTTTTAATCTGCTAATTAGTAGCGAATCATGCCCGTTGTTTCAAATTTTTCCTGTTATCTATTTTTATCTAATTCAGAAAAATGTTTTACTAATTAAATTCCTTTTCTTAATGGATTCTATTTAATTAAGAAATTCATCGAATTCTACCAAATATATTTTAAAAATAATTACAATTATAATTTTAACTTTCTATGTTTTATTTTATTAAATCTTTTAATTTAGGCAACTATTTGAGAAAACGATAAATTTAGTTTGAAAAAGAAACATACATTCACTGTGGTTGGACTTAGGGTCTTAGTTAGTCCACAGTGAATGGTGAAGCCAGCATATATATTTATATATATATATATGCACAGCTTCAATATGTTTAAACTATTTATTTCAGATTAAAACTTAAAATTAAATTTTAATTGGATAAAGTTTTGAAAAGCACTGTGAAAAAAATAGAAATCTTTTGTTTAGAAAGATTACAAATTGAGGCAGAGATTGAAATCAGACTGAAACTGGATCAATTCAAATTGAAAGCAGAATAAATCAAAAAATAAAGTATCTTCATCCTTTGTTAAGCAAAAATAAAATTGTGCCTGTCTATTCTAAATGCCAACATATTGAAAATTAAATAGTAATTTCACAAAACTTTTAATTTCTAAGTAAGTAGTCTAAAAATCTTCTGACAGTGGTTCTTTTCTAATTACCAAGTGACCAATATATCTTATGTGGTGAAGTTGAAAGTGCTTTTTATAACTAGTCTACATAATAACCTCACAACTTTACTAAACAATAAAATGTCAATTCAGTTCCATTACACCAATAAAAAAAAGTTCATTCAGATGAGAGTTAACTGCTTAAAACAACTCACCTTCAAAGCTGGAAACATATATTTCTTATAATTTTGCTTGCAAGTCAATAATTTGTATCAAATTATTAAATAAGTCTTTAACTCCATGGACAATATACTATGTACCAGCACTTTTAATAGTGGGAAATTGAAGGAATTTTAAAATTATATAAAATCTTCATTTCAACAATATACATGACATTTGTATTCAGAGAAAAAAAAAACTTTAAAGAAAAAACATTATAAATATAACTTTTTTTTTTCCTCTCTTCATTCTTTTCTCTTAAGGGTAACATATATTATATATATATATTTAACGTTTGATTTAAATATATATCTTATTTATAGTTGCAAACAAAAAATAGTTTATTATAATGAAATTAAAAAAGTATTTATCTAAATGCTGATTTTATATTTCTTGCAAAATATTCTACGTATATTTGTATTAAGTTAAATAAATCACATTTATTATAAATTTGTTATCTTTTAGATATTTTTATATGTCTCTATTCTTCTAAAAAAATTACAAGCATAATTAAAATAATGTATTATTTTGGATGTTGCTTTTTTTAATGATAAAGAATGTACTATGTATTAGATTTACAAATCTGCTTATAAATAAAATGGTCTACATAGTCAAGATAAAATTAAATCCTGAAAATCGCAATAAGTAGTTATGTGCTAATAATTTATTTAAGTTAAAATAATTGCATTCATTTATGAAAATATATACATATAATTCAGAAGGTAAAAATAATTATTTAATAGAAATTTGAGAATCTTAAATAAAATGAGTTTTATTAGTAAAAGAAAAGTTAAAGCCATAATCGCCTCCCACACCTGTTTTTTTATGGGCTAAATTAAATACTACTATATAACAGCTTAGTATAGTTGGGTGTGTGATTATTTTTAAGCATAGTAGTGTGCAGGAAAAATAGATATAGAACATCAGAAATGCTTAATTATTAATCTCTCAATTGCTTATACTCATTTCATTCTTTAAGTAAATAAACTAAAATGTTAGCTATTACAATAATTAGAAGATATGACTGTTTTAAAATCATTCTTAATTTAAAATTATTTATTAAAATTTCAATTCAAATTTCGTTATGTGCAATTTAATAATGTGAATTGTATACCATAGTGGAGAGTTGCTTTCACATTATAAATTAATAAGTGTTACGCATAGGTATTACATTGATTGAGGTAACAGCAAAGTGCATTAAATTTAACTGATTGTGTGTTGAAAATACTTATGTTATGATGAAGATTGAACATTTGATTTTCACATATGGGTATGATTATATCATTATGATGATATATTGGTTATTCTCTTTTACTATTTCATTGCCATTAAGTTTGTGTCTCTAATAAATTTTATTTTTTAATATATTTAGCTTGTTATATGAAATTCATATTAAACCAGCATGACATTTCATTAATTCTGTTTTTGTTAAAAATATTAATATTTTTATTCTTGATTTTCCAATGATCCATCATTCACCAGACAAATATAATTTTGATTCTTCTTCATCAAGAGTCTTCCTTCTAAGACCACTTATACACTACATAATATATAAACTAACTAAATTAATAAGTCAAAAGACTCTTTTAAGGACTTCTACCAGAGTTTTATATTTATAAAAATAAAAAGAATTCAATATGATTGAGTATATGTTATTCATGAGATTATTATATGCTGCCCAAAAGTATTTCAATAGGGGTTGTCATTGTAACTGTTAATTGAGTTTTACAGTAAAAACTTTATTTTCCTCCTAGATGATTTCTCAGGTTACAAAGAACAGTGACATTGTTTGACTAAGTTACAGGAACACTAATGAAGAACATCTGCTATTATAATGATGGTCAAACAACAGAGGTCACAGATGTTCCTTTACTCTAAAGATTACATATGAAATAAGTTTATATTTACAATAATTGTTTTGTGGATGTAGATAATATAACTTTTCATATATTTTAACAACGTATTTTATATTAATTCATATTGACCAATGTATTTTACAACATAAATTTAAATTATCTTGATGTAAAGTTGCATGGAGAAAGGATTAATCGTACAAAATTTCAGCAAAGAAAGATATACTCTAGGTAAAATTTGACAGATCCAAATTTCGTTAAAAGATGATTATATCTAAATGCAATTAATGTATTTATGTTATCATGCTTGCTAAGATTTTTAGTACTAAAAGTTTGTTCAAATGAACATGTCAAATGTAATAAAGTTGTTTTGTTTAAAATATACATGTAAGTATAATCCTAAATATATTAACCCAAACAATGTATAAGAATAAAAAATTGAAAACAAATTAATTACCAATTTAAATATGATCATTTCATCTTGTGAAAGAAATATTAATAAAGCAGATATTTTGTTAAAATTATACTTAATTTCAGTTCTTAATATCTGAAGTTTATTTCTAATTACTATATGTGAGAAAAATACTGGTAAATAAAGCATTAAAAGCAAATTTTATAAATCACAGAATCTATAGCAATTATCTAATCCTATGAATATTGTCTATTGCATAAGTTTAAATTATTATTTATTTATAAAACTATACATGTTAATTCTATTTTACAACATTTATTAAATAGGATAAACGCTAAGAATCAATGTAAATATATTACGATCAAGGTATAGAGTATATGCTCAATGCTGATTGAATAAGGATATTAAATGAGCTGCAATAATTGTAAGTCATGATAGGACAAAAAAAAAAGGGGGGGGGGAGAGCAATACCATAAGTCAATGGGTGAGATAAAAATATAAACATGAAGGTGAACCATGCTTATACTTTAATAACATGTTTAGTATATAGATGTATATTTCTGGTTTTAGATCAAAATAAAACTTGATAATAATTAAAGTATGACTAAGATAATCTATGTATAAGATTATAGATGTTTTCAAAAACAATTTGAATTTATATATTTAGAGAAAATAGGTCTGCATATTATGTACAATTTCATCTGAACAAAAGTTTCTTATATTTTTTCTAATTAAAATATATGCATACATTTATCTTGTTAATAAGATAATAGCAAAATGTTTTGAATTATAATATTTGAGCTATGCAGAAAGCTAATAATTAAGTTATACTTATGTATAGTCTATTTCTGTGAAATCAAATTGCTTATTTATAATTTTAATAGTCTTGCTTTCTAATTATTTGTATATATTTATCATTTATTTTTTCTGATTCCTTGAAAATGATGGAATGTTATATGTAAGTTAAAACAAAAAGCACCCAATAATAGAAGCACAATCAGAGAAAAAGTTAAATGTGCTGTGGTATTTGTGAAACACTCTCTGGTGACATTACATTAAACACCAAAGCATAATTAAGTTAGAAGTTTGATCTCTGATTATATAAATTATATACTTGGCGACTATATAATTAGTCTAATAGATTGAAATTTAGTTATTTATTCACCGTTTTAATCTTATCATGCAAAAAAATTACTATTTAATATATATTATACATATACAGGGTGTCGACAACTGGTTCCTCTTCAAGCTGCTTGCATAGTTTAGTTATTCAACACAAAAATTTTAACCACTAATAACCTGGATCACTAGTCACAACATGAAATGTGATATTGTCTTTCTTATGTTTGTACATTGTTTTCAAAGTTCTCCCTACCATCACAATCTATATTAAACAATTCAAATACAAACTCTATATAATCCATTTTCAGATAAATCAATGGATGCCAGAAGGCTTGTCATAAATCTATCATCAATAAGACTATTCTCTGTGCCCTCAACAAAGAGGAAGTTGGATTGGAGAGCACTGCACCTAGATCTTAGGATCTAATGCAACCCTCCAGTACCCACCTTTTAACTCTATTTAACTACAAAACTATGAGATTGAAATTGAAAACACTATTAATATTTTCAACCCAAGCTCAATAGCTTATATAGTCATATGGGTCTGAACTCAATTCAGTACCCATACATTTTGGTGTCTTTGGCTCTTGTTAGCACAAGATGGCACTACTATATGGAGAGTTTTGCTGTATTTTGAATTGTTTAATAACAATTATTGTGCTAGTATGAGATAGTGATCATGTGATGTTGAGTGGTTTAACACCAAACCTGCCTAATAGGATAGTGGTGGCTATGGTTGTTAAAGAGCCAAAGACACCAAAATGTATGGGTACTGAATTGAGTTCAGACCCATATGACTATATAAGCTATTGAGCTTGGGTTGAAAATATTAATAGTGTTTTCAATTTCAATCTCATAGTTTTGTAGTTAAATAGAGTTAAAAGGTGGGTGCTGGAGGGTTGCATTAGATCCTAAGATCTAGGTGCAGTGCTCTCCAATCCAAGGCTCCTCACTGATGAAGGCCACAAGTCAGAAACTAGTCTGGGGATATTGGATGAGTAGGCACTAGATAGGGATTTTATGCACAAGCCTTCTGGCATCCATTGATTTGCTCTCGTTAGCACAAGATGGCACTACTATATGGAGAGTTTTGCTGTATTTTGAATTGTTTAATAACAATTATTGTGCTAGTATGAGATAGTAATCATGTGATATTGAGTGGTTTAACACCAATCCTGCCTAATAGGATAGTGGTGGCTATGGTTGTTAAAGAGCCAAAGACAACAAAATGTATGGGTACTGAATTGAGTTCAGACCCATATGACTATATAAGCTATTGAGCTTGGGTTGAAAATATTAATAGTGTTTTCAATTTCAATCTCATAGTTTTGTAGTTAAATAGAGTTAAAAGGTGGGTGCTGGAGGGTTGCATTAGATCCTAAAATCTAGGTGCAGTGCTATCCAAGGCTCCTCACTGATGAAGGCCACAAGTCAGAAACTAGTCTGGGGATATTGGATGAGTAGGCACTAGATAGGGATTTTATGCACAAGCCTTCTGGCATCCATTGATTTGCTCTCGTTAGCACAAGATGGCACTACTATATGGAGAGTTTTGCTGTATTTTGAATTGTTTAATAACAATTATTGTGCTAGTATGAGATAGTAATCATGTGATGTTGAGTGGTTTAACACCAATCCTGCCTAATAGGATAGTGGTGGCTATGGTTGTTAAAGAGCCAAAGACACCAAAATGTATGGGTACTGAATTGAGTTCAGACCCATATGACTATATAAGCTATTGAGCTTGGGTTGAAAATATTAATAGTGTTTTCAATTTCAATCTCATAGTTTTGTAGTTAAATAGAGTTAAAAGGTGGGTGCTGGAGGGTTGCATTAGATCCTAAGATCTAGGTGCAGTGCTCTCCAATCCAAGGCTCCTCACTGATGAAGGCCACAAACCAGAAACTAGTCTGGGGATATTGGATGAGTAGGCACTAGATAGGGATTTTATGCACAAGCCTTCTGGCATCCATTGATTTGCTCTTGTTAGCACAAGATAGCACTACTATATGGAGAGTTTTGCTGTATTTTGAATTGTTTAATAACAATTATTGTGCTAGTATGAGATAGTGATCATGTGATGTTGAGTGGTTTAACAATCTATATTACTACCTATATTCTTTCGATTTTTTTCTTCTGTTAATTCATATTTTTAAAGCATCCAATTATTTCTCCTTCCTCTTTCTAATCATCCAAATGTTGATCAAACATAGTTTTTCTCTTTCAAGATAATTTTATTTGACCTATAAGTGAGTTACAAAATTAAAAAAAATAACAAGAAGTATCTAGTCGATGTTACAGGGTGGTATATACAGAGAAGAAATGATTCAAAAGTCAGTAGAATATAACCTGTGGATGCACGGTGAATATTAATCATCTAGTCTATAACAAAATACCTTTATTTTCATATAAATTATTTAAGGGTTGGTTGGAGAGGTGCTGTTTAGACCAGTTGTGAATTGCCATGTTAATATGGCCAGGTATGGATCGGCCTCTCTCTTGTCTGTTTCTTGGATATTTTTGATTATGCTGAGAAAGCAGTTAATGATTTCGTTAAGCGGTGTAATTATCACTATATGCATCAGCAGTTAAACACCTTCTCAAATATTTTCAACATTAATTTGCTTTCTAATTTCCTGAGCAACAAATTATTTATCACTCTAAATTCTCTATAATTTTCATTAACCCTATTTATCCTCACAATTGTAAACCATATTATCATTAAATTTAGTGCAATGATCACTACTTTTTCCAATGTTATGTATGCATGAACACATTTTTTTGATTATTGAAAATTATTGCAATTAATGTTTATTGTCTCACAATGATTGAATACGTGCATTCGTATATTTCCTCATGTCTATTGTATTTGATTCCAAATCTTCCCATAGATACCTAAAGCTATAAATGATAACAAACCTTACATAATACACATATTTAACATATGTATAGACCCCTACAATATAATCTTACTTTAAAAAATGTACGTATCAACAAAAATAATTAAGAAAAGAATAAAATAATGCAATTATGAAAAATACAGTACAGTAATAAACCGAGAGAGAGAGAGAGAGAGCAAGCTAACTGAATATACATTTTACAAAATGTGAGGTGCATGCTATCAAAAGATATATGAAATGAATTTTTTTTTTTTTTTTTGTAGTTTATTTATTTAATAATTAAATGTATCTTACTGAAATTGTAGTTGATGAGTTTCTGAATAATGAGAACTATTGTGTTGGTTTGTATATATATATGTATGAAAATACTTTTTTTACAGAAATTCAAGCTTTCTCCACATTGAGAAATTCGTGTGATCAGCAGTCAAAGATTCCTATTTAAAGTCTTTAAAGGAACTCTATCCACAGATACGGAAATCCTCCCTGTAGAAATAGGCTGCCAATGTTTCAATAAAATCTCATTTATCCATGCCAAGTCTATTATGGTGTCCTGAAAAATTGTTATGTCTAAAATTTTAATGAAATTTGTGTATGAAGTATAATTTTTTATTAGACATTTTATCATATATTTGTCCAATCATAGACAGACAAAGATTAACAAAAGTTTCTGCATTTTCTTTTTTATTTCATGGTTAACTTACTTTTTTAAAATATTGCTAAAAAGTTGAGCAGCATAAAATGCTTTCAGTCAAATATCAATTGCATCAACTTTTACACTGCACTTATTAGATATTGGTACTGCTTTGAATGTGATAATATGATTTAAGAGTTAGAAGAATCTGTTAAAACTTTGAAAAGATCTAACAATTTAATCAAGTGTGAAATAACACCATCCAACCTTATAGAAATTCATTATTTTATCTTTCTCCTTACCCTGTAACAATATGTTTAAAAAATCAGTTAACCATGAAATAAAAAAAAATATATAGAAAGTTTTGTTAACTTTTTATGACAATGATTAGACTACTATTTGATAAAATATCTAATGAAAAGATTAATTCAGCCATGAGATTACTCAAGACACAATAATTCTCTAGAAGACCATAATCAAGACAAGGTGGAATGAGATTTCATCAAAATATTGGCAGTGTATTTCTGCAGAGAGAATTTCTATATCTGTGGATCTTTTTAAAAACCTTAAACAGAATTCTCTGAATGCTGATCATAGAAATTTATTAATGTGGAGGAGTTATTAATAATATTCCTTAACAATTGCTTTTAGTTTCCTTTTTTAATTATTGTAGGTAAAAAAAATATATATATATAGTGTGCCTACTGAAATTTGAAATGAGTTTCAGTATGTGGCAAGATGTCAGTCATAATTTTTTTTATCTTTCTGTTTGATTTTTGGATGGTGAATATGTTAACTTATGAAATATTGAATTGTATTGGTATGACAATATTAATATAAATTTTTATTACTAATTGTATTGTAAAATTGTAAATTGACTTTATTCATTTTAAAAAGGAAAATGAATATGTAAACAATAAAGCATATAGTTTGGATAAAATTATCATTCTTTTGTTATATGTTTCGTTTTCAATACAGTATTCACAATAATAAATTATAAATAATACAAATAAATGTTTAATTAATATTTCAAACATATTTGTCCTTTTTATTTGTATGATCTATACTAAGGAAATATGTATAAAAATATATTTCCAGTGTATAATGAAGAATGACATTTGTATAAAAAAATGTAAATGTTTATTATATGTAATAATTGTAAATATTTTTTTATTTATCATTGTATAATAAGATTTTTTTTTATTTATAGAATGCTATCGGAAATTGCTTAAAAAGGAAATATAGAGGATTTCTATAGTTACACTGACATCAATGAAAAAATCTTATAAATGGAACTGAACTTTTTTTCTCTCGTTTTGGGTTTAAACAGAAACACATAAATTTCTTTATATGATTTTCTTTTTATTTCCTTTAAAGTATATAGTTGACTGAACAAAAGAAAAAGGTAAGAAGCAACATTATCTGCCCATGGATCAGGCAGCATATCGAAAAAATTTTATGGGAAAATGGCAATTTATTATAAAAGAAAAAAAATCATCGAAATTGTTTCATTACATTATAAACCATCAGAATATTTTATCCTTTAAAATGGATATTACCTATATTTCAAAGACAGAATACAAATGTCAGAAAGTGTAAAAGAGTCATATCTCCCTGCCTGTGTAATTTTATTAGATAGATTGATCAATTTTATTTAAGATATGAATCAGTTTAATTTCCCATCATATCGTCCTAGATAAAGCTAGCATCTATTCATTCATAATATTTTGAAATAATACTTGTTCATGAAAGGATCATCTTTATTATCATGAATATAAACTAGTACTTATGTGTGTAATGTCATATAAACCAAATAATTATTATTTGAAAGAATAATTTGGATATAATACATAAAACATTAGAATCAATAAAATTACTAGTTTTAAGTTTTCACAAATATATTATATCTTCTCTGGAACAAGAACATACTATTGGTTTGTAGTTTGAAATAGACATCAGAACTGTGATGCCATTCTGGAAATACAGTATTTAAAGACTCTCATTCAGGTCATTTGTTTATATTTACCATTATTATTATATATATTTTTGTTTCTCTTCATTTAAAATGTAAGGTATTTATTGATGAATAATATATAATTTTAAGTTAATTAGTAATCTATTCACATACCAAAATATAAGAGTTATGTTTTCCTAAGTTTAAACTCATATCTTGTGGCATAGTAATTATTATTTTAATATTTAAAATATATTCACCTTTTTTATTGATTTTAAATTAACTTCAGGTATATAACTTATATTAGAAGTTTTAAAAAAAAGATTTTATCGCAATAAGTATTCACTTTATTTTGTTCTCTTAAATTTTTATTAACAAATAATTAGATTCATCTTTGTATAAATATTTTTTAAATTAAAAAAATATATATCATATAAAGTGTAAAAGATGATGTATATCAAATTCTCTTGTATCTTGGAAAGTATGAACATTCTGCAACATATTTGTGTTACATATATATATGTGTTTTGTATTAAAAAAATTGGAGATTAATATAGGCAATTACGTATTTAAATATGGAATTAATGCCAAATGATGATTTATTATACATACAATTAGATCCTAAGTGCAAATATAGATTGTTATAATCTATTCATCATACATATATATTTTTTATTATATAATTGATATTCATTTATTAATAAATTTTAATTTAACTTAAAACAAATAAACTTGTCTGATTATAATCCAATTGTGCAAATGGATTCATTGATTAATAACTTTCGAGTGAAACAAGATAAACTGACTATATCGTAAAATTTATTTGAAATAACTATATCACATATTCCAGAAATCAAATCCCAGGATTGGTAAATATATTTATATTATTTTTTTGTACAGAATTCAATAGTTATTATCTGACTGGATATAAACTTTCTATGATAATCATAATCAAATATTTGCATGTTTTATCTAAATTATTATTGATTGGATGGGTACTGTATTGAATTCATGGTTGGTCAATACGACCTTAATCTTATTCAGTTATAAAGCTGATAGTAGTATATTTTGTTCTGTTATAAGTCAGAATGATTTGCTTTAATTATATTTAAATTTAATTGATGTGGATTGTAAATCCAATTAAATATTAAATTTTAATATTCATACTTGATTATAATAAATGCAAATAATTCTTTTTATATGTTTTGATTGTTATAATATACAATTTTAATAATTTAGTTATAGGTAAATTGATATTATTAATTAATTGTACTTAAGTAAATGTCGATTAGAAATCTATTGTTTCTTTTATATACTGGTATGATTGGATATTATAGATTCAAGATTATCTTATAGGTTTATTGATATTACATCATTATTAAGTATTTTATCTTGTTATAAATAGCATGATTAGTAATTTTAAATTAATATATGAGTATAGCATGGCTGAGTTAGTATATTTTTATTAAACTAAGATTTAAAATTAATTATTGGGTCGTATATTTATTTAGATACTAAAGCTGTTATTTCAATCATTCATGAATTATTTTATTTAGATATGAACATCATTAAATTTTAGTATAAGTTTATATTATTATAAGCAATGTTTGATTCATTAGGTATATTAGAATTTAGTTGTTGAATGATTTATCATTATTTTCATTTGATTATAAGTGAAATATATCTTAAGCATATATCATTGTTTTGAGACAATGATATTTGATTTAATTGCTTTATTTTAATCTATCTTAAGTAAGGATTATATTTAGGGTATCTGAAATGATAATTTTGTTTGTTTTCTATTTATTCTAAATGCTGTTTGAATTCATGATGCTATAATAAAGATTATCATCACTGTTTTGTTTTAGTATAGTTAACAGTCGGATATGTGGTTAGATAAAGGATTATTTTAAATACTGAATGATTATTTATTGATTAGCATTTGTTAGCTTAGTTTATTATATTCATTCTATTATGAATGATACTATTATTCGGGCATTATAAAATTAGTATTATTTATCTTTGATTTATATTTTATTCAGTTACAAATGATGTCCAACTTCAGGGCTCATTTTCATTCTGTTACATAAGATGACTGATGACTGGACTATATTTTATTCAAGCTATATTAATTATTATTTCCCATTGCATGTTTTCGATCTGTTACAAATGCCATCCAAATCATTGCTGCTATGCAGAAGTTATCATATCCATATATTTATTCTGTTACAAATGGCATCGCAATTTGCAGAGCATAATTAAACAAGATCACTATATGATGGCCTTGTCATATCCGATCTATTACCAATGGTGTCCTAATTTTAAGGGCGATAATATAGGTTATTCCATCATCATTCATTCATTTATTTCAATTAAAAAATGCTGCCCAAACCTATAGAGCAATTTTTATTCTGTTACAATATATATATATATATTCAGAGAACTAATATAAAGTACTTAATAAAAACTACAATTTTATTTTATACTTACCTTATCTCCTTCTTCTTCATTTATTTTTTCATCCTCTTTTTGTCTACAAATTAAAAAAAAAAAAGTTTCATTAAATATAATTACTTCTAATTTGGATTATCAAAAATTAATTAGTATCATCTATTCAATTATATTTAAGACACAGAGTTTTGTAAAACATCAACACCAATATAGTTTCATTTCTTTAGTAATGCTAGTTATTGAATTAATACAAAGCCAATTTTTCAAATTCCAGACATGAAGATTTGATTCATCCCAAAAATATTGTACGGGTTTCAAATGAGGGTATTTATAAAGACCATCAAATATATACTACCTCCCTAGTTTTTTTTAAAACCATGTAACATTTCTTTTTTATGCATAAAATGAAATGCAGCTTTTTAACTAAAGAGTACCATGACAATTTGGCTTTATGAATGATGTCAGTACTATAGAAATTCAATTTATTGCTAAACTAAAATTTTTCTAGATAGTTCTTTTTTTCTGAAAAAAAAAAAAAGTTATGGTGTTTGGATTGATTTTCATAATTTCTTAATTTGAGCATTAAAGAAATTATTTAGAATGAGTCGAAAAACTATATCTAGAAATCAACTCTAGCTGACACTAATATTAATAGGAATTTTTTTATTGAACTTTTATAAAACCTAAAGACAACTTGTTGAGAAAATTTAAAATATACACAAGGGCAAAGATGGAATAACATGATATTAATATATTTTAAATAATTGATAGTTAAGCTTATAATCCAGGAGTTCAATAAGAGTATAAATAATTATTCTTATCCAAATATTGTTGACATATATACACATGCACACACATTACAATTCAATTTATAAGTGTGACATAAATGAATGCATTCATTTTGACGACAATGTTTAGGATAAATGTTAACAATTATTTTACTAATCATTTATTAGGCTATAAATTATTTAATTCTGCAATTCATAAGTAAACTTTGAACTCAATTAAAGATTAATAAATCAATTATTAAATCACAGTGTGAAAATTATTCATTTAACACTATTTTTTTTTTCTGTTCATGAATAGTATATTTGTTACATAATGAAACTCCTAAATTCGATACTATAACATTGCATAGTTAGCTACAAGTTCATAAAAAAAAACAATGTGTATTAAGTCAGAAAATATTTTATAAATTTTATAGGCTAGGTAGTAAAAGGATCGAGTTTCTGTTATAACTAGGGAAATGTATTGATACATGCTTTCAAATAAATATTTTGTATTAATATTACTTTTATTAATTAATTATCAGTTATAATTGCATGAAAAAGGAAATAAAATGGATTTAAAACAAACTAAACATATTAAATTTATTAATTAAACAAGAAAGTGACAAAAAGTCGACAAGTTTTAACATTTCATTCACTTTGTTTCAAAATGAATTCAGATTTGCAAAGAAATTTTTTCTCTCCATTCTGTTTTCTTCACTTATTATTATTGTTTTTCAATAAACATACCATAGGGAATGATTGAAATAGAAAAAAAAAGGTTTTGAAGGTGGACAACCAGTGGGTGTGAGCAATATATTTATTGATAAACATAAAATGAGTATCTATAAATGGGCTACAATAGATAATTAGACATATATTATATTTTTCTAGCAAAGAAATCAAAGTTAAAATCGTCAATTATGGCAACCAGAGAAGTCATCAACAGATAGTATAACATTTGCTGCTGCCTTCCTTCATGAAGTCTGTCTCGTAAATAGGAGTATACTGCTAATATTATTATTAAAAGTATATATAATAGCCATATGCTTGTAGTTCTAGCTTTATCAGTATGGTTGGTTAGACTTCAGTGGTTCATCTCTCACCCTAATATGGTGCTTCATAAAAAATAAAGTGATCATATCCAGTCCTAGCTTGAAGATCCAGCTCTAGCATGAAAGAAAAATGATTTCTGTCTTCTTCCAAGATTATATTATCTACCAATTCCAAGAAAAAGGAAAATATGCATACCAATGCCAACCAAATAAATGACAAAAGAGTAATAGACAGATTTGTTTTGACAGCTAAATATAAGAATTAATGAATTAATTTATGTGTTTGCTAGCCAAGTTAATAAAAGTGTACTCAGAATTAGGTAAGGAATTAAATTTGAAACTACTCCATTTGATAAAAAGAAATAAAGGTTTATATTGGCAGCCAAATAAAAATAAACTCAGGAGTATTAAACTATTTTATTATTATTATTTTTTTTTTGCCAGCTTGAACTAAGAAACGAAAGATAAACAAACTGAATTTTTTATCAATAAGCAGGATACAAAATAATACTTTGTGTGTGTAAATAAGTTATATGTGACCAAAATTCTATTGATTTCGTAAACTAATACTAATTTAATTATTTGTTGTTAGAATTTAATACTAATCCATTATTCTGAAATACGTTTGATTTTTTTTATATATACAGTAATGATTTATATATATTATCAATTTGAT
This sequence comes from Epiperipatus broadwayi, assembly GCA_028023455.1. NCBI lineage: Eukaryota > Metazoa > Onychophora > Udeonychophora > Euonychophora > Peripatidae > Epiperipatus > Epiperipatus broadwayi. The sequence goes on along the minus strand of JAQFVV010012408.1, from coordinate 6,443,689 downwards.
TAAGAAATTTGTTTATTCATTTGTATTATTAAACATAGGTCAGATATATAAAATAATAAAATATTATTAGTTTAAATTAATACATAAAGGTAATGGAAGTTATTAAAAGACCAATACCTAGAAAAGATAATCTCCAATGCCTTAACAATAATTGTTGTCTCCATTTTGACAGAGTCCATTTTCTGTGGAAGTGGATCAATACATCATGTTCTTGTTACTGCATGAATAAAATCATTGTTGAATTTTAACTTTTGACCTTTGTTCACTTTTTATTTGTACATTTCACCAATTTTACCATAGATTTAAACTAATTAGTATAATACAATGGTGTACCCAAGCTATGATTTGGTGCTGATGGAATAATCATCAGTTGGATATGTGTTCAAACCTGAGTTATTATTGGTAGCACCATGAGGAGCTTGGATAGTGGTACCATTCCTAAACAAATAAATGTTCCCTAGTGAGCTAAGGTTTCATAGATCATATTCTCAATAGATATAATATGGATAATATGAATGTATTAATGATATTATTGTGGTGGACTAACATTACCATTAACAGGCTTATAAACTAGTAATGCCCTACAGTACACTCATCATCAATAGATGATTGGGTCAATAAAAGTAAATCCTATACATTTAGCAATCCAGTTCAAATTTACTCATTTGTGAAATTCCATTACATGTAAATAAAAATACATGCAAAAATCAAATAGTCCTCAAGCGGCCCTTTATCAGAATAAGCCTTCATCAGTTGATCTGGATTCTTATCTATATGTTTTCATCATCATAACAAACTACTCATTTTGAATCAATAATTTTCATGCTGGAATTTAATATTTAATACATTAATATTTTATTAGATTTAAGATTTATAAATGGACTGAAAATTTAAATAATTTATAGACTAATAAAATAATTAGTAAATAATTTTTAATATTTATCTTAATCAAGTAATGTTAATTGTAAATTGAATTGCAATAATTTGCTATGGATAAATAATTAAACTATGATGATGAAAATATGCATGGAAGAATCTGAGCCAGAAATTTTCACATAGGACTATCCATGTATTTTGAAAAAGTAATAAGTTTACAAGTTTTATTATATATATACAAATTAATAATGCATAATATTAAATTCAAATTCTGCAAAGACTGATTATAAATCAAAATAAAATTTAATAGGTTATTAATTCTTTTAATTAGTATAAAAAACAATAAATAGTTATATTTGAGTACAGCATAGTGTATATACTTAAGCTAGATGTAATTAGAGGGAATTTGAACAGACTTTCAAGCTCCTTTCAGTCATGTACAAATGATACACATGGCCACATACATGTGAAAAAAATAAATGATCTCCAACATATGTATTTCGTGCTGAACCAGCACTCATCAGTTGGTCTAGATCATCATCTCCCATATATATATAATCAGTGCTTGGTTTATATTAAGATAGTAAATCTTCCAAATTATAATAGACAGGCTTCAATCCTCTCTATTCTCCAGCTATCCATATCATTGAAAATCTGATGATGGAATGCTCAAAGCCCTTTGTTGATGCCAATATTATTGTCATATCCATGTTGACCTTAAATCACTCTGATTCCTCATATGTAGGACCTTAATATGTCGATTAATCATACAGAAGAGGGATGATCAAAATTCAGGTGAATTTGTAATATTTGAATACAAGTATAGTGTATATATTTAAGATAGATATAATTAGAGGGGATTTGAACACAGACTTCCAAGAGCCCTTCACTGATACACGACTGCATATATGTGAAAAAGATAAATGATTTTCAATATATGTATTTCGTGCTAAACCAGCACTCATGACTCGATCCGGATCATCATCTTCCACCATAAATATAATCAATGCTTGGTTTATATTAAGATAACAAATCTTCAAACATTAACGGAAAAGCTTCAATCCTCTCCACTCTCTAATTCTTCAATCATTCATTTCATTGAAAATCTGATGATGGAATGCTCAAGTTATGTACTTAATATTTTTATTTTAATTCCGAAGAAGATTGCTAATCAGTCAAAAATGAAAAGAATACTAATAATAATAAAAAACACTGCAAAAAATAAAAGGTGCAAAAAAAAAAAAGTACAAAATTTCATAACTAAAAAAAAGGTAATACTAAATAGAATAATGGCAATTCCTGATTGAAAATCATATTAGATTTATAACCAATAAAAATCCTAATTTGAGATAGGATGTTAAAATCAAAAAGTTTATTAAATTATGATAAAAGGAAAAACACTTGCACAAATCTTTTGTTAACCATATTCAGGGAGAAACAAAAATAATAAAGATTTTTTAAAAAAAGTCATATACATATATTAAGTTCTTTGCTCAAAGACAGATTTTAATAACTAGGCAACAGACTTATGATGACCCACTAACAAAGTTTGACTATTATCCATAATAGACTACCATTTTACCATCCTATCAATATAATTTATTCTAATATTTCAATTTTAAAGCTATATCATAAACATTAATAATTTCCACACCATAATGATAAATTATATAAATCATACAAGATATACAATTAATTTCACTAACTTCCATAAATAAATACACACATTTATATACTTCAAATATATGCAAGCATAGCATATCTGACAAATAGATTAGATGAGAGCCAGGATTCAAGAGATAAAACTTTATCAAACAAATATAATTGTTATGTGCACTTTATCACTTTACTGTTTAAAATTCATTTGATTACTGAAGCAATTGCCATATAATTATATATATATATATAAATATAGTAATAGTATGTATTCAGCTAGCTAAATATAGAATGTGCGTAGGTACCAAAGAGTGATGATAGGAGACTAGCTTGATTTAAAATTATATACTTCAAATCATAAAAATAATTTCTAAAGAAATCAATATTTCAGAATAATTTAGTATAAGATTGAATTGAAGAGAGAGGAAGCAAGCTACTTCTTTAAATCCTAGACCTATGAGTTATCATTACAAAATTGATGCTTTACTTATCTAAGAAGTAAATAAAAAATATATAATTTTCCCAATTACATATATCTGACTCTATTAACAATTAGTTTGGTAATAGACTAGCTTTTGGGTCACATTTTAAGATTATAAAAACTAAGCTCATAAATAAAAGAACATATCTATTTCCATGACTTTTTTGACCTTAATTGATTTGCTCTCAGGGATTAAGATGACTATTGAGACTTGGTTACTCGCCAGAATATAAATCGGAAGCAAAGGAATTTTTATTGAACCCAACTTATACTTGCAGATGAATGATTATATGCTATTCATGGATATTTCAGAACTCTCAAAATCAAACAAAATAATGTAGCATGCAAGTAATCATAAAATTTAAATATTCACAGAAAATTATAGAATTAAATTCACAATCTTAATCATTGCATAATGACTCAAAAAGAATTCAAATAAATTATAAAGTCATTTTATATAAAACAAATGGTATATCTTTCATTTTGATCAAGGCTTACTTTTCTTTTAAAATGGCAATAATGATAATCAAATAACAAGTGGTGTTCTATCTATTCCAGGCTTACATTTCATTTCAACATAATTTCTATTCAAGTGTTTATCAATAGTGTATGTGTGATATTGTTTATATCTACATGAGAACCACTTACTTTTTAACAGAGAAGAGAAGAAAATTTTACAATCATGGAGAAACAATAATAATAATAATAGTATTTTCTCAAAATATCACAACTCAGAATCAAAGATACGCCCCATAAGGCAAGGCCACTTCAGTTTTGACTCAACTTCATTAACATTCTCTTTATTATGTGATAATTATACATATGCCCCCCCCCCCCTTCTGTCAAGATTAAACTTCTCTTATAAAATGCAAATGCTACTCTTTAATTAATTGTTTATCTAGACGCTTCCATTATGGTCACAAAAATTCATATATATTTACAATATCACTGCTAATTCTGAATACTAGGTAAAGATTCATCATCAGATTACATAATCCCATCTACTTCCAGCATGCTACACTATAATAACCAATAAAATTTTTTTTTCCTTTTTGTTTCTATCCCATATATAAAGAAATTCGCACATATTATATGTATATAGGTTAATGATGTACTGATTTGCCTTTCTCAACCCATCTCATGACTAAGCCGTGATTGTTTATCGATTAAAAAAATAAATTACTTTTAATATTAACAACAATATGTTATGTATATACTTGTAAATAGTCCCTATGCATACAAGATAAAAGAAATAATAATTTAAAATTTTCATTATATATCAACATATATATATATATAGTATACATATTATAAAGCATGTAAATTAAAACAATAATGAAAGGTCTTAATAATAAATAATGTCTGGCTTATCATTATTTATCTTAGAGAATTAAAACTTAAGATCTGTTGCATTTTATTATTTATCTTAATGAGTTAGAAATTTAAATTCAATTGCTTACCTTTTAATTAAAAAAAAAAAAATCATTTACCATATTATTTTCTTCATTTTTTTTATATTTTGTTTTGAGGACTGACTATCGCCAGCCACATCAATTAATTTTCACAAATATTGAACCAAGGTCATATGATGGCTTTTAATGATGAATGCGTACTTTCAAGAATTGTTTGGATTAGGTTTCTCAAAATGTCCTATTTAGTTGGTTTCGCAGAGGTAAATTAGTTGATGGTAATGTGGTTGATTCCAAGGTTTTAGGTGGTCATTAAGTTGGTTTTCAGGACAGGAATCAATATCTTTTTAAGCAGATTTCTTTGACAAGTATGCCTGTTGATGTTTCATTGCTCTTCCAATGAAGAGAACAGGTCAGCTGCAGAGTTGGTTACAATATTTTGTTGCAACTTGATGAAGTTTGCAGCAGTTGTTTTTAGCTGACCGGAGAGTTGGCAAAATAGCTACTATGAAGTTATGTGGCTGAAGGCAGAACAGTAAATTCAGGAACCACTACTGTTTTCCTGGTAGGAGTTTGAATTTCACATCAAGAAAATGACCCACTTCTTTGTGCTGTAATTCATAGCCTTAAACATGGAAAGAACAGCTGCTTGCCTGGAACAGTTCTACACAGATGGGAGGCCAACTATGGACCAACATTATACATGGATTATACTTTTATCTGATAATGACAATCACTAAAACCAAACTCACCAAGAAAAAAATCTAGCTTGCTGAAAAGTTAATTACGCATATGCTGCATCAGATATATGCAGAAAATCATGGATAAACGTATATATAGCTGGTGAGTTGTTTTAAAATAAGTCATACAAAAATAGACATATATAGAACAATATTATTTTTAAGTCGGTTAAAAATCTATATATTTAAAAGAATATAAAGTAATTTTGCTGGAATTATAATTAAGAGTCAAGAATAATTCATTGACCATCTCATTTTAAAGGCAAAATAGACGTTTTTGAACAATAATTCTCTGGATATTATTTTGAAAAAAATTATTTATAAAAAAAAGTAAAGAATCAATGATTCAATAATTTAATTTAAAAAACGTTGATAATTAATCAACAAATACCTGTCAAAAATTGACTATACTTTTTTTTAAGAAAAAAAAAGAGAGAATTTATAAATTAAAGACTAATTTTAAATTATATCTATATTTCGTTTATACACACACGTATATGTATGAAATTTGTGCATATTTTCCAAAGAATTTAATAATGAAAATATAATATTATTGCTGTTAAGTTAAAATATGATGTAAACGTCAGCGTGCGCACACACATATGTAAAATTATATTTTGAAAATGATGCGTGAATTTGTACTTTTTATGCTTATGGTGAGTATATAGTTAGACAGGACTGTTTGGATGCAGAATATTCATGATGCTCCGAAGTATATGCTCGCAGTGTCTAGACCTAGATATTGAGCTCCCAGGATAGTCCAGTGGTAAATATATATAGCCCTCATGAATAGGCTTTGGTCTCATGACCACATTTACACCCCTAAGTCTCACAGAGATGAGCAGGGTTGGCGCAATGCCTTTTATTTTTTTTCTGGATACTACTCTTTGAGGATGATCTGTTTAGGTACTTAGAAGGGCAGTGCTTAAACACCACATGATTTTCTGAGCAAAAGATCATGCAATAATTTTTTACTACATATAAAAAAAACTCACTTTTTTTTATTGGGATTGTTCAAAGAAAGTATATTTTTCACTATTCAAACTTGATTATAAAATAATTTGTCATAAAATTGATAAAAAGTAATTGCAATATATTATAATTTTATATGTAATTTTATCAATAAACACAAAATTTCAAAATACTTTTTCTTAATTATTAAAATAATAATATAGAATGTATTCTTGGATTGGTATGCAATGTCAAAATAGCATGCATAATAGATATGAAATTCAAAACTTCACTTCTAGTCATTGATATTAGTCACTTAATTTCAGCCACATCTCAGAAAAAAAAAAGACATGACAACATTTCTCAATTAATTCTTCACATCCCAATCCAACATCTTAGATAATCAAAAATCCTCAGGCACATGCATCTATGTAATTACTTACAATACTTTAATACATAATATTAATTATACTAATTTCCATCTTCTAAACTGTTAGCCATTTAATGTTCTTATTTCAAAGACTTAATATAATTACAGACATTTACAAATCTTTTATATATATATTGATGACTGAAATGAAAGTAATGCTACCATTCAATATTTGTGATATGTACATATTACATTCATCATTCACACATATCTAAGTTTGAAGTCTATATAAAATTATATATGTATAGATATATACATAAACTTACAAAGAAGACTTTTCTCTCAGGTGTTCAAACTTCATAAGACCTCGGCTATTAATTGACATAACTAATACATCTTTATTAAAACAATTAATTTGAAAAGGATTAGCTTGAATTTCTAAATGACTTTTATCCAATCTCACAATTATTTTATCTTCAAGTTTTGTAGCTGCAAAACTAAAATAAATAAATAAATAAATAAATTTAAATATGAGCAAAAAAAATTTTTTTTTTTTTAAATTATAATAAACATGAAAATGATGTGTATATGATGTCTGTATAACAATAATGAAATCAATTTACATGTAAATTTGCAATATTAATTTTTATATATATATGTATTACTATGCAATTACAAAATGGAATAAACATATTCTTGATCCAATGTCTGTAAATAAGACACATGTAACGAAGATTCCCATGGAATAGTGGTTAGTATTTTTTTCCTAGCAAGGGGTTTGAATATAGGCAGGGTAAACCTTGAAAATTATGCAAAGTCCTACCAAGATTTGGATTTTTATTTTAAGTAAACAGTTCATAGAATTAATTGGTAAATGAATATCTAGCTATTCTTATCTATAAAATAAAGATCCCAGCTTAATCTGAATTGGACAGATGAGTGTTACTATGTTTTACTGTAAAAATAAAAATACAATAACAGAATAATGAGTCTTCCCTAAAAACAGAGGTGTCACACTTTTACCTTTATTTTAAAGTGCTACAAAAAAAACTTTAGATAAATAAAAATGTGCATTAGGTTGATAACTAAAAAAAAAAAAAAGTGACTTATTAACTTTTTTTAAATACAAGTTGAATCCAGGAATTATAATCTTTGAAGATAAGACCTAATTTATAATATGATAATATAATAACGTGAAAGCTAAACACCTTCAAACAGATACGCTTTAAACATGCTTACGTGACAGCCAATCAGATGGAATAATGACATCACATGGGACTCTAAATTCTAAAACACAAGCCAGAACTATTAGAAAAAGATGGGCACCATCTTAATCTATGCCTCAATTTTATTTAAATAAGCCAGACTCAAGCATTTTGAACTAAGAGTGTGAAGCTTAAATACCTTCACATTTAAAATTGAGGCATAGATTAAGATGGGTCCCATCTTTTTCTAATAGTTCTGGCTTGTGTTTTAGAATTTAGAGTCCCATGTGATGTCATTATTCCATCTGATTGGCTGTCACGTAAGCATGTTTAAAGCGTATCTGTTTGAAGGTGTTTAGCTTTCACGTTATTATATTATCTGTTTACGCTTAAATTTGATATATTTACATTTATTAATATCATTTCATTAGATTTAAAAATATTGCTTCATTGTAAATCGGATGATTTCGCGTTGTTAATTTATATATATAATATTTAGTGGATTAAATGTGAAGGTATTTAAGCTTCACACTCTTAGTTCAAAATGCTTGAGTCTGGCTTATTTAAATAAAATTGAGGCATAGATTAAGATGGGTCCCATCTTTTTCTAATAGTTCTGGCTTGTGTTTTAGAATTTAGAGTCCCATGGGATGTCATTATTCCATCTGATTGGCTGTCACGTAAGCATGTTTAAAGCGTATCTGTTTGAAGGTGTTTAGCTTTCACGTTATTATATTATCTGTTTACGCTCAAATTTGATATATTTACATTTATTAATATGATAATAGAAAACATCAAGTAAGAACAGTAGTAAAGTTTGAGGAGACATGTTTTCAGAACTTTATTTGAAATATAGCAATGCAAAAACTTTGTTAGTATCAAGGCAATTTCAAGTTTGATAGTGAAGACTTTTCTACAGTCGCAAAAGAATGGAAGAGAAGAAAACAATATTATTTAAACTGTCATCAATGAACTGCTTAAAAAAATCTCTTAAAAATAGTTATTTTAGTTTTTTTAAAAATTTCAACACTTGCATTTATAAACGTTACTCGAACTGAACATTAGATTACAGTACAAAGATAATTACATTTACTTCCCATACCACACAATCGGAATAAAAAAATATAAACATTTATTTATTATAAAAGTTATTTTCATTTATTCTTTTTAATTTAAAATTTATTTTTAATTATTATTTCAAAATGGTAAAATAAAGTTTACTGAATTTCTTTATTCACAAAAATACTTTATTAGATTCTGAATGCAGTAATAAGTATGAATCAAATAGAAGAGATACAATTCCAACAATAATGAAAAACTTGCAGTAATTTTATTAAATAAATTTAATCATTCATATATTGAATTTGATATTAATCTTTAATTGCCATTCTTAGCAATATATCTGTATAAGACCAGCTTCTCTTAAGAATTTCATTACAACAAAACAAAAAAAAAAATCAGTGTCCCTTTTAAATAGCATTGGTATCAATTCAATCTAGAGCAAACAAATTAATGAGAAGATATTAAACTTAATCATTTGTCTCATTAAAAATAATATAACTACTGATTTTAAAGATTTTGTAATTTTATTCCTTTTTTTTATACATATAATTCTTATTATTTACTTTGTAATTATATTTTTCTTACTAATTTAGTCTAAAAATAAATAAAAAAAGTGAACTTTTTTTTATTTAATTTCACAAAAATACTAGCCCATTTGGAATAGAAAAAACAACAACTGATCCATAAAGAAAAGTTTAAAAAGCACTGGTGTAGACCTGCTATTTATTTTCTATTATTGAAAAATTTCCACCCTCCTTTGAAATAGCATGATATAAGATACTTATAAAATTATAATCGAACATTGTTACTAGGAACCAAGAGCTGTTTCTAAAAAACTTCCATTATATTAAAAATACTTTTGATAAATATTTCATTGGTTTGTTTAGTAAATCAAGATTCGTTGTCCATTTGAATGGCATTACATTAAACTTCTGAATTAAAAATGATTGAATAGGTCTATATAATCAATATAACATCAATAACATGAAGAGTGCATGCATATTTATCTATCATAGTACTTAGTATCTTTTTGAAATATTAGTCAGCTTTGATTTTAAAAGTAACATATATATATTCTAAAATAACACAATTAATGATAATGGTTTTTCTAATTTTAGTATTCCAATAATTTAGAATATAAAATGATACACCATCATTATATCTTACAATGAAAGATAATAATAATTATAAATACTGAAATCAATATTTTTCAAAATACATTTAGCTTATTAAAATCAGTTTATAATTATATAGCAATGAATAAAAAGCCTATTTCAAATAAAAGCAGAAGTAACTGAAAATATACAATGTATTAGATTGTTAATAGATATCATACAATGGAGCTATATATAACATATTTTTCGAAAATATATTAAATTTTAAAAAGTTTTATATAAAAATTGTTTCTTTTTTTTTTCCCATCACTTTGTTGTTATCAATTTTTAAATGTTAATTTGTACAACTATGAATTATATATAATTAAAAAAATATTGTTTTGAAATTAAGACATTAAGCTAAACAACTTAATGAAAAGTTTGTAACATGAGAGCCAAAGGGTCAAGTTATATTATTATTATTATTACCTTTATTCTCTTTTTAATTATTTAATTGCAATATTTATATGTATAATAAATCTGCTAAATATTATTGCTCTTCAAACAAATGAACAAAGACAAAAAGGCGAATGATTTCCAAGTTGCATTTCTGATTAACTAGCTTTGTCATATCATCAAATACTTTCAAATATCTTCATCTGTTCATTATTTATGCCCTGTATTTTGTTATGACTTAGTGTATAACTTTTCTGCAATCTTGATGATAATTTATCAACTTTTCAATAAATATATTAAAGTTGTTAATAATTATTTATTAAGCTAGAAATTGTTATAGTATTATTAAATCAGATGAAGACATTAAACTCAGTTAAAGACAAATATTGTAAACTATAATCATGCATGACATTATTTTACTTATCTCTCTTTTTTCATGCATACTATTTATGTATATATTATTAAATATGTGACAGTTTAATCCTTGGAATGCACCTTTATAAAATATACATGTGGAAGTATATATTAATGGTTACTGCCACCTTCAAAGTAGTTCATACTGATTAAAACAATTTCACATTTCTGGAAGCACACCTGGAACTAATTTTCAGTAATACTGTTGAGTAGTTGACTCACATTCTTTTGAATATCAGTTTATAGTAAAAAATCTTTGTCCTTTCAGTGAAGTTTTTAATTTTGAAAATAACTAAAAATCGCAGTGAAATAAAACAGGTGAATAGGAAAAGTGGTCTAGTTGTGTATTGATTTTTTTGGCCAAAAAGTTTCTCACAATGAGCACACTAGGATTTGCACATTGTCATGATGAATGATTTATTTGTTAGTCTACAATTCGGGTCTTTTTCTTCAAACAGAATTTACTTTTAAATAACACTGTTGTTAATTGTTTGTCCCTGTTTAATAAATTCTTGGTGGACTATTCCTTTGTGATCAAAAAAAATTGTGAGCACAACATGCATGCCTTTTTAGGACACGGTGAATCCGGATATTTCCATTTCATAATATGATATTTTGTTTCCAAATCATATTGGAAGCACCAAGTTTCATCACCCATAATTACTCTTGGAAGCAAATGCATATGCTATTGCAACATCAAACCGATGCTGTTTCTGTTCATCCATCAAAATCGGAGGGACAAACTTCGCAGAAATCTTTCTCGTGCCCAATTCTTTATTTAAAATTAGCCTACTTGTTTCTTGATTAATCTGCAATTTTTCAATTATCAATCTCACATTTAATCATCTGTTGGGCCATATTGCATCTCGCACTTTGTTAATATTAACATCAGTCATTGTTGTTTTTGGCTGTCCATTTCTGGGATCATCTATCACATCTTCTTGTCCATCTGAACCTCTTATGCCACTCAAATATACTCAATTTCTTCATAGCATCTTTAACATATGTCACTTGAAACAGTTGTTTATGTTTCAGTAGCACATTTGCTGATTTTTACACAAAATTTGAAATTAGTATGTTGCTCAAAATTTCAATCATCCATTTTTACAACAAAGCATAAGCATAGATAATTATTATCTTCTCAATAGTTAACTAACAACTAGCAGTAGCCATTCCGGGAATTAAATTGTTACATCTTGTATTTAAAAATCTTTCTGCTAAATATTATTAAATAAGTTACTAATTTCATCAGAAACAGATAAGCCATCACAAGACGCATTTCTATTACACTAATTCTGCCTGTTATCTCAGATCTCAAATAAATTAATCTTCATTTGTTATTTACCATCATAATTTTTTATGATTTGATCTATAATTGTACAACTTTTATATAATCTTAATGACTATTTACTAAGATAAACATAATGAAGTTATTAATTATTACATATTATCCTAAACATTATAATATTATTGTTATTTTTAATTTGAATGCAGAATGATGCATTTTCCCATTTTAATGGGAATGTTCTAAAAGTTCTCTGTAACATTTTTGACATATGAGATAGAAAAATAACTATGCTGATAAATTTCCAAGGTTTCCATGTGATTTTGAAATTTAGGGAAAGGTTAAAAATAAAGTGGTTAAGACTAAACCAATAACTTTCTAAGAATTCAAAAAAAAAAAATACAACATTTGACCAGTTGAAAAATGATCATGAGTGGAAGATTTTGTCATATTGTCTTTAAGAGATACTAACTTTGTTTAGAAGAAAATCATTTTGAACTATTTCATTTAACTTGATTATTAATTTACATGATGTACTCTTTATGTGAAATAAAATAACATTATGCTATAGTATATTTTGGCCCACCCCATACTTAATTGTGGCTGAAAAATATATATAATAAAATTAAACAAAATAATTAATCTAAATGTTAGAAAAGTAAAATAAAAGAATAAAAAAAAATACTTACTTTTGTGAATGTGATTCAGAAACTAATGAATCAACAACTTCATAACGAGGTTTAATTGGATTTAATTCATTAATTTTTAATCTTACAGTGCTATCTTCTAAATTAAAAAGTTCCATTTTCAAAATAATATTATTTTTTGAACTTTTTAGATGACCTTCTAATTTACTAGGAAATATTTTTAAACTGGATAAATCTAAACTATATGGTGAATGGCCTGGTACCATATTTCTATTCCGTCTAAAAATAAATGCATAAAAAAAAACAAATCAGTAAATATAAATACTAAGACATGCTAATTTATATCATTTATAAGATTTAATGATAAAATACAATAAATAATATACATATAATATTTTTATATCATTTTTTTTTTCTGCTTAATTGCATAAAGAATATTTTTTAGATGGAATGGAATTATATAATATTTGAACAAAGTATAAAAATAATGAGCTGTGATACTATATTCCAAACTGCAGTTATATATTACTAAACCTACTGCATTTAGTAACTATTCAGGTTCACTCAATAGTTATCTTAAATTAATCCTGTTTATTCTAATATAGCTAAAATGGTTCAGCATATAGCAATAATAAATATATCACATGATCACTATCTCATACTAGCACATAATTGTTATTAAACAATCCAAAACAAGGCAAAACTCTCCATATAGTAGTGCCATCTTGTGCTAACAAGAGCAATCAAATCCTATCTAGTGCCTACTCATCCAATATCTCCAGCCTAGTTTCTGGCTTTTTTTTTTTTGAATTGTTTAATAACAATAAATATATTAGGACAGAGAGCAGGAACCTACGACAAGTGTACCATGCTTGGCACATGAAATGATTATCAATGGCACTGATAGGATTAAAATAGTAAAAAATTATATTTTAATTACAGAGAATATGTTTGTGCCAGCACCTATGTTTTACATATGCAATTCACATCTGTTAGGTAAAGCAAAGCTCTTGTTATTATATAATTACTGTGCATGCATTTGCACCCATGTTCCCCCTACATTTTGTTCATGCGACTCACGAATAAAGGAAGACCATGTTTAGTGCAAACCGTGATATATAAAAATAAGCCTCTTATTATTATTAAATAATATATTACCTCAAAATGACTCACAAAAGACAAAAACATGATGTTCGCTCTTTTCAAGACTCTTGGACAATCGTGCTGCATGTAAGTTATGCTGTGAAAGTATTGTGTGTTGTACCTCAAATGCACAAATATATTATGAAATAAACATCTGTTCATATTTAAAAACTCTGATGACAGAAATGAAGCTATAAAAAAAGTTGTTTCTGCCTTTAAAAACAAACAACTTATTTTTGATAAGTAATTGGAACCAAAAATAAAGACACCAAATATACAATTGCTTATTATAATAAATTGTTTTTATCTTCACTAATAAAAATTGTAATTATAAATATGCGACTTTTTTTGCATGCGTTAGTGAAGCTATAATTATACTTAAAATAATGTGTACAATAAATCACAACAGTATTCATTCACAAAGCTATGAGTATGAGATTCGAACATTAAATCTCGAAAGCGCTAAGCAGACCTATTACACATTATTTTAAGTATAATTATAGCTTCACTAACGCATGTGAAAAAAGTCGCATATTTATAATTACAATTGCTTATTATGTGACTTCAAAAGTCTAACCCCTCACAGATGGAAAATTCATCAAAAAAAAAACACTTTTGAGAAGTGCTGAAATCTTATTCAGTGATCTACCAAATAAACAAACAATATTGTCTCGAATTTGAGAAGTATCGGTTTCTGCAAGATCAATTCAAAGATGGATAACTAACAAGGTTGAAGATGTAAAAAAAAGTGAATTACAACAAGCTATTGTATTCAGTGTTGCTGGTGATAAAAGCACTGACATAAATGACATGGCACACTTAGCAATAGTTGCACAATATTGTGACAATGATCATATTTATAAAGAATTGTGTTGCTTGATTCCTCTTACTGATATAACAAAGGGACATAACATTTTCACTATATTTTTTAATTATTTTGAAAATCAAAAAATTAGCATAAATAAAATAATTAGTGTTTTTACTAATGCTGACTGTTTAATGGTGGAAAAGGAAAGAATTTGTTAAATTTCTTGAAAATCATATTGATATCGAATATAGAGTTTCCACTGCATTATGCACGAGGAAAGTTTAATTGTCAAAATCTCACCACAGTGCTTAAATTCTATAATGAACACTGTCATTAAGATAGTTAATTTAATAGTTTCTTGGTCTTCATTGACACACAGGCAATTTAAATACCTTTTGCAAGAAATAGAAAAAGTGCATATATGGACCTCCCATTATACAGCAATGAACATTAGATTAGTCGAGGTAATATCTTGGACAGGCTTGTATCATGTCTGAAAGAAATCAAGATGTTTCTTGATGAAAAAGAACATTTCCTGGAAATAAATGAGAAAGACTGGTTATGCAAATAGATGTTTCTGCTGATATAACTCAACATCTGAATGACTTAAACATGTTATTTGCAAGGAAAGAATCAAATAGTACTAAATATTTTGAATACTGGGAAGAACTTTTAGCAAAATTAGACATATTTTGGCATGATATTACCACTAATATCTATAAGTACTTTCCAAATATAAAGATCCATGCAAATTGATTTAACATTAACAAAGATGAACTTCAAAAGTAAGTTGAAGCTCTCAGAGAAGAATTTTACAAACGATGTGAAGATTTCCAAACACACATACCCATATTTTTTTCCTCAATAAACCTGACTTATTGATCTAAAGATGACCCCCATTTGATTCATCTTCTTTTGAGTGGATGGGACGTTGATAATTTTTAAATGGAACTCATCAAATTAATATTATGAGAATTGTGAAAAACTAAATTTGTAGAAATGTGGAAAACTCTTGAAAAAAACTGTCTGGAAAAATCAGCTGTCATTCTCAACTGCTGCTTATCTTTACCTGAAAGATTTAATTCCCTGAAGAAAATCATGTGTTCTGTTTTCAGGCATTCAGCTCAACTTACCTACATAAACAAATTTTCTCACATATACAAAATATTTTGAGTTCACAAAGAAATTATCTAGCATCAGAGCCTGCATGACTAAAAATGACCAAGGAGTTTGCTATTAACTGAAAGAAGACCCTCTGATTCCTCTTGGAGGCCTTAAAGGAACCAAGCAGGGCAAATTCCTAATGTCCACTCATACGTTCTTGTCGTTGCAGCTGTTATTACTATGTGATTATTCATATAGTATACGAACATGGATGGGCTTCTCACCAACACGCATTAGCCAGCGTGGTGAGTTTATTGGCTTTTTACCTCCGAGTTTAAGAATATTTTTTCAATATATACAATCATAACAGACAAATATAAATCATGGCCCTTATTCCCAGGAAGCTGTAAAGTCACCAACCAAAGCAGCAGTTTGTGGCCGAAGGCGAAGGGTGCTAAGAATCCCCTGATTGCAGACTCAGGCTGCCATTTGATGACGACTTTTTATTTAGGTACTTACAACTGCAGATCACTTGCAAGTGAAGGAAGATTGCAAGAGTTAGAAGAAGAACTGTCTTATATTAAATGGGACATTATTGGACTTTGTGAAGTTAGAAGAAAAGGTGAAGAAACAATTGATTTAAAAAGTGGACATATACTCTACTATAAAGGCACAAATATTGGAAATACAAGTGGAATAGGATTCATTATAAATAAAAAATGGAAGAATAACATTGTGGAGATTCATGGTGTATCAGACAGAGTGGCAAGATTGGTTTTACAACTTAATAGCAGATACCAAATGAAGATAATTCAGGTTTATGCCCCAACAAGTTCTCATGGTGATGAAGTTATAGAAGATTTTTATATGGATGTACAAAAGGCTTTTGATCAGAGTAAACAACATTTTAAAATTGTTATGGGAGACTTTAATGCTAGAATTGGTAAACAAATGAAAGATGAAAATGCTGTAGGTAATTTTGGTTATGGTAATAGAAATGAGAGCGGACATAGACTTGTGGAGTTTGCAGAAAAAGAAAAACTTTATATTATGAATTCTTTTTTTGAGAAAAATGTTAAAAGGAAATGGACATGGAAGCATCCAAATGACAGTACAGCAGAATTGGATTATATTTTGACTAACAGAAAATACATATTTCAAGATTATAATGTTCTTAATAAATTTAACACAGGAAGTGATCATCAATTAGTAAGATGTAAGATACATGTTAATGCAAAACTAGAGAAACAAAAATTATTAAGAAAAACAATATTTACAGTTGATATTACTAATCTTCAAAAACATTCTAATGAATTTAAATTAGAACTTACAAATCGGTTTCATGTATTAATAGATTTTGAACATGATTCATATTTGAATGACATTAATAGGAAAATAAGTGATACACTTTTAAAAACTGCAACAAAGATAGCTGGTAGAAAAAAACAGCAATTGACTAATAAAATTTCTACCGAGACTAGAGAATTTATGAAGAACAAAAGGAATAAGAGGATATACAATAATGATGCATTAAAAAAGATAGAATATCTCGAATTTTGTAAAATGGTGCGGAAAAGAGTTGAAAATGATATAAGAAAGTATAATTGTGAACTAGCAAGGAAAGCTGTAGAAGAGAATAAAAGTCTAAAGAGTGTAAAACAACATTTTGGTATTGGTAGGAAATTTATATCTGCAATAAGAAAAAAAAGATGGCATTATTATTAAAAAGAGAGATGACATCATGAAATGTGTAGAAGACTTCTATCAAGAATTATATAGTAATAAAGAACAAGTGCCTCCTATACTTATTATATCTTCCGAATTGCCCAGAATTTTGAATGAGGAAGTGAGATA
This sequence comes from Epiperipatus broadwayi, assembly GCA_028023455.1. NCBI lineage: Eukaryota > Metazoa > Onychophora > Udeonychophora > Euonychophora > Peripatidae > Epiperipatus > Epiperipatus broadwayi. Next base: position 6,426,134 of record JAQFVV010012408.1, on the reverse strand, counting down.
TGCGATTAAATTTAAAAAGAAAGGGAAGGCTCCAGGGAATGATGGAATTATAATTGATATATAAAAAGAAGCAGGTGAAGAAATAGAAATTTTTTTAGCAAAGTTGTATACCAAATGTCTAAATGATAAAGATATACCAGATGATTGGAAGAATGCAGTATTAATATTTAAAAAAGGTGATAAAGAAGATATTAGAAATTAGAGGCCTATCAGTCTTTTATCAGTTTTATATAAAATTTTTACTAAGATAATTACAACTCGTCTACAGAAAACACTGGATTTCTACCAACCAAGAGAACAAACTGAATTTAAAAGTGGTTTTAGTACAGTAGATCATATCCAGGTATTGAGAGAAATTATAGAGAGGACAAATGAATATGAGTTGCCATTATGCTTAGGATTTGTAGACTATGAAAAGGCATTTGATTCTATAAACATTTCTTCAGTGATTAAAGCATTGGATCATCAAGGTGTAGATCCAGGATATTGTCATATTTTAAAGAATATTTATAAAAATGCAACAGCAACAATTAGATTACATGATTGTAGTAGGAAAATCAACATTGAAAAGGATGTAAGACAGGGTGACTCCATATCTCCAAAACTTTTTACAGCAGTGCTGCAAGAAGTATTTTGTGGATTAAAATAGGAAGCTAAAGGAGTGAAAGTAAATGGAGATTATTTAAGTCATTTAGATTTTGCAGATGATGTAGTTGTTTTTGAAAATAATGCTTTAGAACTACAGGAAATGTTGCAGGAGTTATCAGATGAAAGTAGGACTAAAGATAAATGTTAAAAAAAACTAAAGTAATGTTTAATAGATTTTCTCAAAATATGAAAATAAAGATTGATTATTATGAGAAGAAGTTACCAGTTACAAATATCTTGGTCAGATTATTAATACAGATGGAAATATAATGGATGAAATTAATCATAGAATTAAACTTGGTTGGAGTGCTTTTGGTAGAAATAAGTTGATATTAAAAGGAAATATGCCTATGTGTTTGAAAAAAAAAGGTTTTTAATAAATGTGTTTCGCCAGTTCTTACTTATGGATCTGAGACTTGGACACTTAGTAGAAGAGCAATACAGAGACTTCAGACCACTCAAAGAAGTATGGAGAGATGCATGTTGGGAGTAACAAAAAGGGATCGAAAACGCAATGTATGGATAAGAGAACAATCAGGTGTTACTGACCTCATTGAAAAAATTAAAAGACTGAAGTGGAGTTGGAATGGACATATTGTTAGAAGAGATGATAATAGATGGACAATTAAAATTTTAAACTAGATTCCAAGAAATTGTAAAAGACCCAGAAAGAGACCACATGTGAGATGGGTAGATGAAATAAGAAAGTGTGCAGGGGTGTTGTGGAGAAGAGAAGCTAAAGATAGGAAAAGATGGATTGAACTTGGAGAGACCATCATCCTGCAGTGGATTGATGATGATGATGATGAGCAATTGAGCAGAATACAAGAACAAGATTAACATTAATTTATTAATAGTTCAGATTAATAATAAAGAATGACTAATCATATTAGAATTCTTGATAATTTTTTCTTATTTAAACTATATATTGAAAAACCTTGTAATTTATAATTTATAATATAATTTTTAATAAATGTGTTAAAAATTAAAATTTAACAAAACACACTTTTCACATATGATCTTGTGTATTTTAAAATATTGAATGACCAATAATATAAGATCCGGTTATAATGGGCTTCAAAAGTATATAATATTTAATTTTGAAGCCTATTATAATCGAACCAATTTTGATATTATATACAATAAAATTGGTTCAGCATGACATCACTAAAAGGTTGCCAACCCCTGCATTAGGACAATTATTGATCAACATAAAAAAAAAGTCAAAAAGAATCCTGGGAAAAGTTTATTTTTGGATAGAAAACTAAATAAAAAAGCATTTACTTTGTAAATGATTTGCAATCAATCAAATAAAATATTAATAAAAGCATATCCAGTAATATTTTATCCTCCTCCTCCTCCTCCTCCTCCTCCTCCTCCTCCTCCTCCTCCTCCTCCTCCTCCTCCTCCTCCCTCCTCCTCCTCCTCCTCCTCCCTCCTCCTCCTCCTCCTCCTCCTCCTCCCTCCTCCTCCTCCTCCTCCTCCTCCTCCCTCCTCCTCCTCCTCCTCCTCCTCCTCCTCCCTCCTCCTCCTCCTCCTCCTCCTCCCTCCTCCTCCTCCTCCTCCTCCTCCTCCTCCTCCTCCCTCCTCCTCCTCCTCCTCCTCCTCCTCCTCCTCCTCCTCCTCCTCCTCCCTCCTCCTCCTCCCTCCTCCTCCTCCCTCCTCCTCCTCCCTCCTCCTCCTCCTCCTCCTCCTCCTCCTCCTCCCTCCTCCTCCCTCCTCCCTCCTCCTCCTCCCTCCTCCTCCTCCTCCTCCTCCTCCCTCCTCCCTCCTCCTCCTCCTCCTCCTCCTCCTCCTCCTCCCTCCTCCTCCTCCTCCTCCTCCCTCCTCCTCCTCCTCCTCCTCCTCCTCCTCCTCCTCCTCCTCCCTCCTCCTCCTCCTCCTCCTCCTCCTCCTCCTCCTCCTCCTCCTCCTCCTCCCTCCTCCTCCTCCTCCTCCTCCTCCTCCTCCTCCTCCTCCTCCTCCTCCTCCTCCTCCTCCCTCCTCCTCCTCCTCCTCCTCCTCCTCCTCCTCCCTCCTCCTCCTCCTCCTCCTCCTCCTCCTCCTCCTCCTCCTCCTCCTCCTCCTCCTCCTCCTCCTCCTCCTCCTCCTCCTCCTCCTCCTCCTCCTCCCTCCTCCTCCTCCTCCTCCCTCCTCCTCCTCCTCCTCCTCCTCCTCCTCCTCCTCCTCCTCCCTCCTCCTCCTCCTCCTCCTCCTCCTCCTCCTCCTCCTCCTCCTCCTCCTCCTCCTCCTCCTCCTCCTCCTCATAATAATAATAATAATAATAATAATGGATTCATTTCTTTCTTTATGAAAGTGAAACACTCTTTAAAATTAGCCTATTGGAAGTCTAATGCCTCTTCAATAGTCTCTCAAAAAGGCATATGGAAAAGGCATTATTTATTAGGTGTTCCAAAATATTTTATAAGAGTTTGAGCTATTTTCCATCATTTTACTCTCTAGTTAAAATTTACTAAATATCCATTTATGAACCAATAGTGGATAATTAGATGTGTTAATATTAATATAACACTTTTTTTTATAAAAGAGTGAAACAATACAAATAATCTGTTAGAAAGTTAACATCAGTTTCTTAATCCTATACTAAAAAAGATATGCAGGTTTTCTTGAGTTTAAAAGGGATCAAATTATTAGTATTCAATTAGAACCCAAAATCACTGAACTTTTTAATATTTCAAAATTGACAGTCTCAATAATAATTCCTGCTTTCATTATTAAAGATAATAAAATCAAACCTGATAAGAACTACACTAAAAAATCAATACTTACTAAAACCAAAAACAACGTTAGAAACTACTGAATAAATCACTACAGAAGTTAGCAAACATATGAATAATAGATGTCTATTAAAATAATCTATTATAAGTTTCACATCAGAATATGTATGTCTAGGCTGCCATACTAAATGAAAGCTATAAGATAAAAGCATTAATGTCACAAACATAAGCACTAAACAATGATTGGTTAGAAGCATATCATTTCAGAATAATCAATGTTTATATCTTCTACTAATCACTTGTTTTAGTAATTACTAGAAAGACCTTTTGGTCAGATTGTTTTACCTAACTATAAAACATGAAGACAAGACTGTCATGATATGAGTATTCATATAATGGCACTTTTTTGATCCAAACATTACTCTGTATAAATGCATCTCATATGCAGATTATTAGTTCATTCCATGATGCAAACATTCTAGAGAACAATGTTAATTAATACACCTTGCATAGTCAAATAATGATTTAAAGAACATGACAATGAAATTAAATTTTCTACTTAAAATATAAATGAGCCATTTTAAAATATTTTTGACTAAAATGAAATAATACTATCCCCCAATATTCCTTATAAAACACAAAACTTTTTTCTATAAAAGCTTAATATTAGTCTAGATACTCTTCAAATATAATTCTAATTCAAGTAACATAGAAAAAAAAAAAAATTTCTTGATACAAAAGATAATATATTGTATAATATATGTATATATATCTCTGTTATTTTATTTAACTATTACATACACACATTAATTGATCAATGAATCAATAGTATATAATTAAGTAATTATTAGAACATTGACATATGTATATTTCTTATTATTTTGTGATACAAAAAATGACACTTGTCCCCCATGTTAAAGATTTTTTTAAAAAATATTTTCCTGAAAATTTTTATTTGTTTACAGAAATCCTAATGTCTAGGTGCAGTGCTCTCAGATCCAAGGTCATTCACTGATGAAAGCCACGATCTAGAAACTAGTCTGGGAATATTGGATGAGTGGGCACTAAGTAGGGATTTTATGCACAAATCTTCTTGCATCCACTGAGTACTCTGGCTTGCACTGAGTGGCAGAGTTTAGCATTTGTCTAAACAGCTTGTGTAAGCATAAAGAATGGTGATCATGTGATGAATTTTGATTTGGAATTGTTTAATCATTATTTTTTATCTTTATGTTACATTAAATATCTTGACATAAAAATATTATATATAACACCCTTTTTCAATGTCTTTTTTTATATTTATTTCTGACCTAACATTTCAAATGTTTAAATTCTTCTTTAAGAATATGAAATGACAATTAGATGTGATATGTTGGACTATTTCCATCATCTATGAGTGAATGTTGAATGTATAGAAAATTTTAAACTTTATTTAAACTTTCCAAATACAAACAACTGTTAGTAATAGCACACAAATACATAACATAGATTAGTAATTACACAATGTTTTAAGTAGTATTATTCTCCACTCTTCTTCAGGTGTTGCTGGCCTATATGCATAGTGACAATATTCACTTAGAAGTTGAACTCGCATCTTTAGATTCTTGAATATCGAATTTAAGGCAAACGCTCTCCCAACTGAGCTATTCTGTCCAAGACAATATATAGTAGAAATTTGATATATTTATATATGAGAGTTGATTCAAATCCTCCTGAGTCGTTCAATTTTTTTTTTTTTTTGAGAAAGGCTAATTAGTTTTTTTTTTTATTATTATTATTGTTTGATATTTTTCCTAAGAGCAAGATTAATTAGAGGCTTCCATATTGCCATACTGGGTTGACTTATAGGATTATTTACCATTGTTGGATAAAGAGGAAAAAATGCATAGAAGAAAATTCAAGAAAGCTACTCATATGACAACAATAAATAATCTTCAGACAAATATAAAATGACAATATATCATTTAAGGCTTCTACAGCATACAATTTTCTAAGGCAGTCATTGGATTTTTTAAATACATAATTATGAATTTTGAAATTATTTGATATGTGTATTGAATTACCTAAGGTATATTGTAACATATATTTACATATATATGCATGTACAAACAGTTTTAGTTTATGAAATTAATGTTATGTTCCAATTTTGCATTGCAGGAATCTTATTTTAATTTCACAGATAAAACAATGATTGTAACTGAAAAATTAACACATGATTTTTGAATTGTGAAATTGAAATGGATAAAAAAAAAAAAAAGAGCTGGTTATATGAATGTGCATATACATGGGTTTGGGAAGAAATGAATAAGTTAGACTGATGAAGGAACAAATATAAATTTTTGGAAGGAATGCATCAGAAAATAATATTTTTATTTTAAAAAACATTAAGTAAAAAACAAAGAATTGGACTGGCTAAGTTCTTAAAAATTTTAAAAATACAAATGCTATATTAGAGGAAGAGAAGCACAATGTAAAAAAACAACAACTGATGGATGAACTAAAGGGAAAAGGTATTTATGAATATTTAAAACTTAAAAATATGAAGTTTTGGAGAAAGTATTGTGGTGTCTGCATGATTATTGTCATTATCATCCTTAGAAAATCCTTGTGAACTAGTATAGTCAATCTAATTTCAAAAGTAAAAAAATATAAAGACAGAGGAAAAAACAAAGAATAAAAAATTAGAAAACAATGGTGAAAAAATAAAATGACCAAAGTTACAATTAATCTATATGTAAAAGATTAAATATGATTGGATAAAGACACAATCTTATATGTTTGATCAATGACATGAGAGCTCACAATAACAGATATATGCTAACGTACGGAGCTGAAGACATTAAAAAAAGAAAATGAGAATCATAGAGAAAATGATATTTTAATTATAATGTTAGAAATAAATTTTATTGAATTAAATCAAAAAAGATCTTTCATTCAAGCGTATATTTTTCATTATTATATTGTATTTATAAATATTTTCCATACAAAAATATATTCTCGTGGCTGTTTATAAAATTAAATTGCTTACAACTGTTTTATTTTTAAAAGTTATTTATTACAATATACAATATTCGAAGTTATTCCTTATTGATAATTATATAAAAACATTAAAATATGTGCTTTTAAGAGTGTAATTGACTATTCTACTCCAGGTCATATGTTGTATACTTGAGTTATTAATGCATATCAGATGGTAGTGTTACAGTGACATCACTCTGCAATATAACACTATTATCTAATATCTATTGATTACTAGCTTATAATAGATAGTGCTAAGATTAGTATTCCTAAAATCATATGTTGAATTTAAAAGAGATCTCAGATTTTGATAATATATCAATGAGTTTAATTACAATAATATTATTATCTAAATATGTATTAAAATATTGTTAGAGGTTATTTGATCAACAAGAAAAGAGTATATAAATTCATCTTTGCGTGCTGTGTATCATTTGATTACAAAATAGTAAATTATGAAATATATAATTTTATTTGCTCTTGAAAAATTTTATATGAAAAATTTGATTGAATAATATAAAAATATTTAATTCAATGAAAGATGCATAAATATTTAAACTCCACATATTGCTGTCAATTGTTAAAACCAACAAACATCAAGCTGGTAGATAATAAACTCAAAGATAATGAAAAAAGAACTGAACAAAATAATTTTTGTTTACATATGATCAAAAAGTAATTAAATAAATTAATACACAAATATAAGCAAAATATTTTTAATATATTTAAAAAATATTATTTTTCAGAATTATTTATAAAATATTTTAGAGACATATATTTATGAAATTTTCCAATTTAATTTTTCCCTCACTACTCAATTAAAAAAATGTTTAGCAATCAAATCATGTCTACTATGGAAGAAATAATAATATATTAGTTTGCATCAAGTGTGGGGAAAAGTGAACTATTTGTTATATGGGTGCTTTGTTATTCAAAGAATATAGATTGAATCACACATAAAACCTGACAGTTGTGCCTTATTTTTTTGATGCAATTATATGCTTAAATATGCTGCAATAAAGGTTATATATATATCTAAATATTGGAAAAAATATTCTTAAACTCGGAGGTAAAAGCCAATAAACTCACCATGCTGGCTAATGCGTGTTGGTGAGCAGCCCATCCATGTTCGTATACTATATGAATAATCACATAGTAATAACAGCTGCAACGACAAGAACATATGGAGTGGACATTAGGAATTTGCCCTGTTCAGTTCCTTTAAGGCCTCCAAGAGATGGACAATTGAAATTTTAAACTGGGTTCCAAGAGATTGTAAAAGACCCAGAAAAAGACCACACATGAGATGGATGGATGAAATAAGAAAGTGTGCAGGGGTGATGTGGAGAAGAAAAGCTAAAGATAGGAAAAGATGGATTGAACTTGGAGAGATCTTCATCCTGAAGTGGATTGATAATGGTTGATGATGATATCTAAATATCAATACCCTACATTAGTAACCTTTATTCATACATATTCTTATAATAAAAGTAATACGAGCAACTTTTTTTAAAAAATCACAAATAATAAAAAAGAAATTTAACCAACTGACTTAAAAGGTTTTTAGAGACAAATCTGGAAAAGTGTTTATTCCAAATTAAATATATTTGTTTTGTGTGGAATATTTTTAACTTTATAAATAATTATTAAGGTAAAGGCAATCATTCAAGAAATTGTTCCTATCTCTTCTTACTCTTTCTCTCTATCTTGTCACATGAAGTAATATATGACCCAAATGTTAAAAACTTCTCATACCAATAATCATCTCATTGTCGAAACTGTTATCAAATTAATAAATATATTTTGCTAAAAGTATAAAAGAGTGGAGGTATGATGTTATATACTAACTATATCAATGGGATTGTACTTGTGCAATCACATTTCCTATTTTTAAATACATGCACAGCAATTCTGATGCCAATTTTTTATCTTTTGTCTTTACTTCTAACTTTTTATTTTTTCTCCATCCTTATTTTCTTCTTCTGGAGTTAGAATGGCCATAGTAATGACTGTTAATGATAATAACATTATAATGTAATTATCATTATAAAAACCATATATAAATTATAGAACAAAATATATTAAGAATGATATATAATATTTAAGCATTTACAAGAAATATATTTTACTTTAAAACTAAAATAATATTTAGACACAGTTGTACAGTTAGCTTCCTGAGAAAAGTCATGTGATATTTGAATATGCCAGGTTGAACACAACAGTTCCATTTCATCAATTATACCGATTTATTATTATTTTTTTTTTTTACTTTATTTAGTTAGAGAATCAGATCAGAAATCATTAGTTCTTAAGTCTGCCATTATATCAGTGTGTTTTAAAAAGTAGAGTAACTAAAGTCAAAATTTAGAAAAAAATAATAATATGTTCTTTTTCCATAACTAAGGAATTAAAATTGTAAACAACGAGATGATAATTTTGTTTTTTTTTTCTCTTTTCTAAATAAACATCACAAATAAACTTTATTAGATATCTTACTATGATACTAAAAAAAAATAATCTCTAGAACGATAATGAAGTACTTATTATTTACAACAGAATTTTATAATACAGTTTTTTTTCCTTCTCTTGCAAAAAGTTAAAAAAATGTCATTTTTAAAGAAGATAAAGTTAATTAAAAATCAATTTTAGAAGTTTCTTCAAATCCTGAAATCTTTTTTTGAACAAATTCTTAATACTGAAATATTCCTTGAAACCAGTATTTTCAGTTTACAATAACGGTAGAATAAAACTAGAAATTCAAAGTTTATTTTTATTGCAACAGTATTAATATAGATCTTAAATAAGAATAGTTCCAAACATAAAAAAAAAAACCAATGTTTTCTTTTGCTTATAATCTGTATAATTAATTTCTGTATATTTATTATATTTGTACTATATTTATATTTAAGTAATTTACATTATGTGGATTTATATTTAATTTTATTGCAATGTTAACATTGTTGATATTTTACAGCCAAAAATAACTGGAATTTTATAATAAAAAATTGTTTATTAATTTTTAAATGCTATAAATTTAATCTTTTTCAAATTACTAACCATTTGAAGCAATACACTAGTTTAAATATGTTTTTCATTTTTCAAAGTAGTCCAGAAATACTTGCAAAGTGATGCATTTTAAGGCCTCTGTCATTTTTCTCCCACCACTTCTAAGTCCACAAAAAAAAAAAATTTGAGAAATTTTTTCACACAAGAAATGAAAAAAAAAAATCGCATGCAGTGAAATTGATCAAATACAGCTGATAGATAAGCTGGATCATGCTGAATTTGATTAAAAACTGTTTCATACTCAAGGCTTTGAGAGATGACACTTTGTGGGGTAGAGTTTGCACTTTTTTCTTTGTCACAAAACAGAATGTTTTTGTTTTATTGCTTCAAGTAAATATTTCAGAATTTGCAGATAAAATGTTTGACCATTACAAATTAAATTTGATAGAAAAATGCCATTCGCATAAAAAAAAAATCAGCATCGTTTTGACTTTGGACTTCCCTTGCAATGCTTTTTAGAGACATAGTGTAACGGTCCTATTTGTACATTTACGCAACAAAATCCACAGTTTTGGCAAATTATACCAAAGCTGATCTAGATGAGGGGTTGAGACCTCGAATCAGATCGCACCTCAGCTCCTCCACCAACACTCCATGACTTACTACCCTATGAATGATATATATGAGACTACCCTCGGAGTTTCTTAGTTCGCGTGCTGGCAGTAAAAAAGGGTGGAACAAGAGACTCAGGGAATATTAACTAAATCACTAATACTTTAAATAAACACACACACATCTGTAGCTGGCTAGATAATGCATATATTAATAATTAACACTAATATTAAAAAATTTAACTAAGATTGGGATGGATTACGAATGATTCGCAACACAGTGATTATAATTTAATATATTTTAATTATTAAACATAGATTAAATAAACATGAGTGCATTGAATGACACACACAGTGTAACAATGATGAGCAAGTTTGAGAGCAGAATCTCATCTGATGCACTATAATTTAAGAGTTTATTACAAGTTTAATAATCTACGGTCTATTCATGCCTTAATTTTACTATGCCCGACTTGTTAGGTTTGTGATGGTTAAGTAGGTGCAAGAATGATGATCACCACAACATTTAATAAAAGGTCATTTAATAATACTTAATGAGCTGCAATAGGCTCTCTATGCAGATTATATACATATAAAACCAGACTACATATTCAGATTAATGCTGAAATATTACATTACATTATGAAGGGATGAACTGGAGCTTTGTAGTATGACTTCAGATATTACAGTTATATATATTACTAGAGGTATGCGTCTCGAATGTGTAGTTACTCAGGGGATTCAGTACCAAGTACTCGTTTCCCGCGGACCGGACGACTTTCTGTGAATAAATAAAACATATAGTTCAGTGATCGGAGTAGCTTATAAAAACAATCTGGACCCTTGTGTTCCAGTTCTAAAGAAGAACTGTCTAAATAAGTAGATGGGGTGGCCATTAAAACCAAAGGCCATTCATATAAAAAAAATACAGCAAGGCGTAAATGCACATATGTGCTTCCTAAAGACACATTCGCCACGTTAAAGATAATAATAATTAATAACTTAAAGTATGCAAAATTCTATACTTTCATTCCGCGAAACTACCATATGCCAGTTCATAATTAGCATTCTTAAAACATGTTAAAAGGAATACTTAAAGTAATCTTAATTTATTAACAAATCTGCAGTTTATAATATACTCAAAAGAGGACTAAAGCATATCTGGGACTTAAGCAATACATATAATATGCTTTATAACTCATTCTTGCATTTATTAACTAATTACTTTATTAACTTGCAAACCCAATTCTAATAGCAATAATAATAATAATAATAATAAGCTAAACATAATAGCTTAATGAAGATATTTAGGTTTTCGGAGCAGAGATTTATGTGTGCACGCTAAAGAGCAAAATTATTGAATTATGAGAGAGCTTCTAATCATCTCTCCTCTCAAACTTTAATCGTAGAATCAATCTCTGTTCTGAATTGGGCATAGGATAAACTATAAAATAAACATATATAAAACAAATAAAAAAGGCATGACCACAGATTAGAAAGATAGAATAACTGAATAAGTTATTATTTAACAAGCATTTAGAGTTTTAGAGTTTAATTTAATAAACAAGCAAGTTTACAAATATTAATTTTAGCAGAATTTTAAAGCATATTTTACAGTTTAAATCAGTTTTAATTATTAGAACATTATAGTTTAGAAGTTTGTGCACATTATAAATTAGAATCTAGCTTAACTTTTAGATTATTTATTAGTTATTTTAAAGAGCTCTGCAGGAAAAATTGTTACTGCATCTTCTTTGTTGAGGCTTCTCTGTAGCTGATCACCATCATTCTCGGCTAGGGTGATCCATTCCTGATGTCTTCTTAAGCAGTTTAACTGGTCTCCCCATTCTCCAATCTCCACAGACAGATCTCTTGAAAGGAGAGCCAGCAAATGGTAGGGTCTTAGCAGCCAAACTCTATTTTCCAGTCAGTCATAGATAACCATCAGCAATTACTATATCAAATATTATAAAAGTGAACAATCAAATATTATAAAAGTGAACCCCCTTAAGGTTATTTATACATGAGAAATCGGTAACTCAAGTGCCTTGTTTACAACATTTCACAAAGTTTTCATCAATAATTCAAAATCCATAAAATGAAACCTTTGGTCATTTTCTTGGCTAAAACAATAATGGTTAAACAAGTCATTCTTTGTTCTTAGTTTTTATTTTTAAAAGACATTAAAATTTTGACTCCCAAGTTTTATTAATTGCTTGCAAATGGTTTTCTAAGAATTTACATCTTTTTATAAAAACAGCTAACTTTTTTTAAAAAGAGTTTTAAGTTCGTAAACATTTTCTTATATATGTGTATGGGACTACCACAGGAATTGAAATTTATATACAAATGCATTTAAATAAAGAGATTTAACCGAGAATAATACTTTAAATTTATATTAATTTAAAAGAATTGTAATGCTTTTTAAATCTATTGCATTACGCTTCTTTCGCATATATATATGTAGGTAGTTACATACATATAACAATGTTCACACAACTTAATTTATATTATACCATTTATTAATGCTAAATTTATAACTGCGTATACATTATACATATATAAACATTAATATGGGTATTAGATGTGTGCACATATACAAATACACACACATACATATGAATATACGCTATTACATATAAAATAAATTATTAGAAACTTATATGTGGACTCGGACAGGTTTGAACTGGGGAAAGATACTACTATGGAACATAGTAGGTGAAACAAAATGATGGCCAAATAATACCGTTTCAATAGTAAATTTAACATTTCAATTAAATCACTCATAAACTTGTGTTTTTATGAGATCAGCTTTCCTGTAATCTGTTTTAAGCATTACAACTTTTTTCCTTGTAGTTTTCTGTAAACGAAAACTATTTCACATTGTCAAACTTTTTAGTGATTATAAAAAAATTGACAAAAATGCAAAATGCACTTTAAAAAACAATGTGCTATAGGGTCCCACAATTTCACATGGTGATGTCATTTAGCAGATTGACGTGGAAGGGTTCCTGTAACATGTATGTAATAGCGAAGTATACCCCAACAGGTGTGCAAACCAGGAAATGATTTTGAATATTCTTGGGTCACACCTTGTAAAAGTTATGTAAATGTTAATTTAAGTTTTATTAATAGAGAATTCTAGTATTTATAAAAAAAAAAAATTATATTTCTGAAGAGCGTTATAGAAAAAAATATCAAAAAACAATAGTTTAAATGGTTTGAAAATTTATACCTATCAATTGTTTGGTATAGGCATCTTTTAAAAATATACGTAAATTATTTAAATGTTATATACATTTAGCAGAAAAGATAAATTTTTATATAACTTAAACTTTAATTTCAATTTATTCATGCTGAGTATGTATGCTTTTGACATGAATACGAATAAGCGTATTTAGAGTTCATGGCATTTGTAATCTCTTGGTCGTTAATTTAATATTTAATGCCATGAACATTAAATAAACTTAGGTTACTATGAATATAACATATTCATGTCGAAAGTACACTCAGCATGAATGAATGAAAATTAAAGTTTAAGTTATATAAAAATCTATCTTTTCTGCTAAATGTGTATAGCATTTAATTAATATTATGATAATCCAAAAAAGAGAGAAATGGTTTTGATTTATTAAATATATATATAAGTATTTTATATCTATAAAATTTTCAAGATTAAATGCATTGACGTAGCTGAAGAAAAATCACTATTTCATGCAGAAAAAAATTTAAAATTTAGTATACACCTGGGTCTCATTTTATGCGGTAGATAGGTTTCACAGAAAACCCGCATTAAAAAAAATCGCACAAAAATAGACTTAACTTACCTTGAAAAATGGGGGATAGGGTCTGTAATTTTCAGAATTTGCATAAAAACAAAGCAACAAGGAAGAATTACTTTAAAATTCGCATTAAAAAGATAAGAAAATAAAGTATGACTAATAAAAAATTTCAAATATTTGAAAGAAATTAATATAAGACAAACTTTTTTTATTTTTTCTGTTAACTACAGTATTTAATTTTACATTTTTCATACATATTTTAATCATAACTGCTAGCGTTCATTTGTATACTGGTAAGAAATCAGACTCGATGTGATGTATTGTGGCTTTTCCTTAAACGAAGTCAAGAATCGCTCAGCAATTATGCCCAGAAAAACCTGTTAGTCACTTTATTTTTATTCGTGATGTGATGTACAACTAGCGCCACTTTTAGTCTTGTGCTGTGTTAATGGTTTTCTGCTGCTATATTAAAAAAATGACATCGCAATCAAAACAAAAAGATTATACATTATCATTAGAAAGATTATTTCAGTTTATAAAATCTTTGTTTTTTATTTTAAAAATCTAAAAGATTATTCTGTTATATATAACAAAATACTGTTTAAAAGTTTAAATTTTTAGAACATTTATTGCGATATTTTTATATGCAAGTATAAATCTATTATTATTATTTACTCATTAGTATAAATAGGTTATTTACATAGAAGCTAAAATTCTAAATACAGCTTCAGGCCATATTCACGTTAGCTGCTAATATAATGTTATATTTTTGAAAGAAAAAAAAAGTATTTCAAGTCAAAATAAATTATTAATAGTTTAAATTTCTTGATATCTAATAAATATAGTGAAATATGAAAGATATTAAGAAGAAACATGAATCACATAACTTCAAAATCGCATTAAAATAATCTGCATAAAACAAGACCCAAGCGTATTTTGAATGTAACTAACCATTATAGTAACATTAACAGTTCAAACATATTTCATCTACTCTTCAGGTATATTAGAAATCAAAACCTATATTCAATACACTAACACTGTAATAAGTGGTTCGCTTTTAATTATGTTGATAAAATGTAATTTTTCAAAATAGAAGAATTATTACAACTTGTAATATTATTGTTTAAACAAACAATATAATATTATATATGTTAATATAGTTTTATTTTTATTTATTAATAAGGCATTCAAATATACTTACTTGCAAAATCCACTCTGATCACATTTTTTAAAGTTTCCCCTATCAACAGATAAAATTAATGCCCATAATAGTGCTGTGATTACAAATTGAAATGTTTTAATTATCGAAATCCTATTATAAAAAAAAAAAAAAAAAGAAGTACAAATTGATCAAAATTATTTTCTAAACAACATATTAAAAAATATAATGTATACATACTTTTAAGTTAATTCATGATTTTCAATGAAATTAATTAAGCTAACAAACAAACAAACAAAAAAAAAAAATGTTTATTCATCTTGACTAAAGTAAAATAGTATTTTCATAAAAATTATTGCTATTATTTCAATCAAAATATACTCTTATTATTGTATTTTATTTTAAATTTATGGTAGCCAATTTTTTGTATTATCATTTAAACATATGTAATGCAAGTATGCATTTATATATGTCTGCATATATATAAATACAGAAATTTCTTATCTGTATATGCTATTTAATATTTCAACAAAAGAACTGGCTTTCATTTGAAACTACAGCTAAATAAAGTTTTTTTTAAAAAAAAACTAACAAAAAATTATTTTAAAAATTCCTATAGGCTACAAAGAATTTTTATTAAAGCTGTAGTCAATAGATTATTAGTCTATAGTAGTAAATACTTGCACTTGTTTCTTTCAATAAAATATCAAAATTTTTTTTTTTTTTTAAAAAATAATAATTAGCTAATTAAATATAAACTTGAAAAAAAAAAGGGCATAATTGACCATATAAATATATGTATACAAGTAAGTATTATATATTTCTACAAAAGATGTCTTGCAGTGGTAAAGTTTTTCAAGATATTAAGGGAAAGAGATATAAAAAAATTAAATATTTAAGAAATTAAAAATATGCAGTGACACTTCAGTATTGAACTGTGGAAAAAAAAAAACTAGGTAAAAATAGCTCAAAGAAAAATTCACATAGTAATGTAATTTCTTTTCTAATATTATTTTACTTTTATAGTAATGTAATATTAGAAAAAAAGTTTGGTTAGGATAAATTGATTAATAAAAATTATATAATTACAGAAGCAAAGAATAATAGAATATTTGTTAAAACGTGTATGCACTAAAAAGCTGTGGGGAGGGGGCAAGTAATTTTTGTGATAGGAATATCAAGCCTTTACAGAAAAAGTGAAATTTATATATTATGGAGAATAATAAAAAACTGCAAGGAAATTAATAATAATCTATCTAAACTGGTAAGGACTATGAATACAAAAAAAAATCTGAAAAAACTAATTGGCGTTTGTAAATGTATAATTCAGGGGTGGCCAAACTTTATAACTGCAAGAGACACCTGCTAAAATTGCAGTATATTCAAGAGCCACAATTAAATTTTTGAAGTTTTCAACAGAAGAAATATTTATTATTATTTTTTATTAATAAAATGTATTAATTGTATAAAAAAATCAAGAGAACAAAATTGATAAAAAAAAAATTTATCATTCATATGAGATTGTATCCGCTTAGCAAGAACATTAAATTTGTTTTATAATTTGTTAATGAGCGATGCAATAGTACTTAAGATATTCATTCGTCAGTTGTGGTCAATATTTTGATTTTACAAACTTCACTGTTGCATATAATTATTCACAAGAGTATGTTGTCCCAAAATTGACACTAATTTGCAATCAACTTCTTTTAAATGGGGATATTTATGGCAACAACCCTTTATTTTTCTGAATATAAATTAAAAATCAAATTAATGAAAGAAGTCAATGTTCAAAAGTCAATGTAGAACATACTCGATGACATATGATTTAAAACTATACAAAAAATAACATTATCATTGGATGAAGTCCAAACAAAAATTAAACCAAAAGTTCGAACAATGCATTATATTTCCAGAAAATGATAACAATAAAATCATAGAAGTTGACAAATGTAAACAATTATTGTAGAGTTTCAAAATAAAATGTAAATCCATCATACTAATATCAATTATATCCTATGATTTTTATTTCAAAATTTTGTGCTCATGAACCGCAGTGTAGCCAGGGTGGGTATAATTTAAAGGAACAGTTAATAATTTTTTTTCACTTGTTATAATTCTATCAAAGGAAAGTTTAAATATAATGAAGTATGAGACTTTCAGAATTAAGTCTAATCTAATATTCAACTAAAGTGTTACTGAAAGCTTTAAGTAGATAGTTTTTTATTTAATTAGTTATGTTTTTAACTAAAAAACAATAATTGGGGTTTAGATCAGATACAAAAGACATAACTAGAATTGTGAGAATTAGACAATAAGTTACCTTGAATAATATTTATAGAATGAAATAATTTATTTTGGTGACAAAAAAAGAAAAGAAAAAAAAAACTGAAATGGTAAAAAAATATATTAAGAAATCTAATTACGAAGCAAATGATATTTATAAAAAGTATTATTTACCTCTTATTTTATTATTTGTTATACCAAGTGTTAACTAAAGTTACACTGGTTGATGTTTTTATCAAGATATGAAGCAAAAAAAGTTCATTATATAAGATTTATTAATAATATTGTAGCAACAAAAAAAAAAAAACTTAACAAACTGAAAAAAAAAGACTGATAATAGATACGAATGAAACTAAAGATATAGATGGAAAGGATATTTGAAAATAATAATTAGACAAAAAAAGCTTCAAATAAACAAAAATTAGAAATGTTATGAATAGGCTTTTAATAAGAGGGAAAAAAAAATTGTAAATAAAATTATAAAAAAAGTAATTATGATACAGAAAACTGAATAAAGAAACGCAAAGAAAAAACATTCAAAACATGAGATGAGTTCAAAGAAAGTAAAATAAATTGAAGTAAATAATGTATAAACATAAAATTACGACGAATTGAATTATTAATATTTTAAAAGATATACACATTATGAAGAATAAATTGGAGAAAACAATGTTAGACAAAAAGAAAGGTGATACATTACCTAAATACAGAAAAGCAGAAGTTATAATGGAATT
This sequence comes from Epiperipatus broadwayi, assembly GCA_028023455.1. Lineage (NCBI taxonomy): Eukaryota > Metazoa > Onychophora > Udeonychophora > Euonychophora > Peripatidae > Epiperipatus > Epiperipatus broadwayi. The sequence continues at coordinate 6,408,176 of JAQFVV010012408.1, read as the reverse complement.
AGATATAGCATTCAAATGATAACAGAAAAATAATTTCAACATACATAATAATTGTTTAGAAATAAAATGAATAAAAATAAATATAATTAAATGGTTGACTTAGTAGAGATTATATGAAAGCCTGAAAATATCTGCTCTGACTTGATTAGCATAATCTTCCACTCTCATCACTTTTATGCCATCTAGAGTCAATAGATGCCAGATAATAATGCTTAATAAATCCGTATCCAGTATTATCCTATCCAAATATCTTCAAACTAGTTTCTAGCTTACAGTAGTCATCAGTGAGGAACTTTTTAGGTTTTATTTTTAATAGTGCATTTGGACCTTTGGATCTAATGCATCTTTCCCATAGCAACATTTTTAAGCTTTGGTTATACTACCAACTTAGCAGCCTGACTAAAAACTTATTAATTTTTTCAAACCAAGCCTATTTGCTTACATATAGTTCTGAAACTAGTTGTTTCTATATACTATGATGATCTTAGTTTCTTTATAACCTTAAACATCTTTAACCTTTGTCATCTCTTATACCATGGTATAGTACCATTTCTGGTTAAAGAATGCAAGAGTCTAAGGTTATAAAAAAACTAAGGCCACAACAATAGATAGACACAGTTGATTTCAAATCTATAGTACTATGAAAGCAAATAATTTTTAGAATGAAAAAAATATGGCTGCTAGAGGAAAGATGCATTAGATTCAAATACCTGAGTACATTGTTCAAAACTTCCAAAATTCTCTTCACTGTTTAAAGCCATAAGCTCTGGTGAAATATGGATAGGACTGCACTAGATAAGGATTTTATTAAGCACTACTATCTGGCATCTATTGATTACTAAAGCTTACACTAGATAGCATAAAAGTGTTGAGAATAGATTATCCTAATAGCAAGATGTAGGCAAAGGAAATGTGATGTCTAGTTGGTCATGTGATATGTTAATGGTATATTCTGATAAGAATAAATGATATTATTTTATCAATCCAGTCATAGAATAAAGTGTATCTTTAAGATGATTTTGCCTATTTCCGTTTGCATATATAGTAATCTAAATAAAAGAAAAAATTGAAAGGTAGGTAATTTCTCAAATTGTTACCAGGTTAATAGAGACTATCATTTTGGAAGAAGGTAACTTCGCTCTCTGATTTGAGTAAATTGTGTTATTTTACCAATCTAGTAATAGAAGAAAATTAGAATAAAGTGTATCATTAGGATGATTTTGCCCATTAAGGTTTGTATAAATAGTAATCTAAATAAAAGAAAAACATGAAAGGTAATTTATCAAATTTTTACCCAGCTAATATAGACCATCATTTTAGGAGAAGGCAACCTCAAACTATTTTAAAGCAATAAATAGCTTTTTTTAAAAATGCACGGAGATCATTGAAATTTAACTGAAAGAATAATTTGAAGTAAACAGTCCATTTACATAACTTTAACTGCGAGTCACACGTGTCGATTTCAAATTCAACATAATATAATAAATATTGAATTTTACACATGAAAAATATTGAATTTTAATAAATGATGATGATTATTACTTTTTTGTTAATATATATAAAAAACACTACGACAAACAGCTAAAAAAAGTGCTATTTATTTTTTAATCTATAAGCTCAAACTAAAGATAAATTTAAATCATATTTATTTTTATCAGATATAATATTTAGATTTTATATTTATTTAATTCGTATGCGAAAACTTATTATTGCATATATTTTAAAAAAAAAAAAAAAACAAGCAATGAGTAAGAAAAACATAGGAAATTACCTATAAGAAGGCGCCATTGTTGCAATGTCAATTCCAATTCTACGAGACTTTTTTTCATATATTATTCAAACTAAATTGCGACTCTTTTCTAATATTAGTATAATTATTTATTGAAAATTTTTAAATTAACTTTTATTAATTTTTAATTTGATTTAAGATAAAAAATAATAATAATAATAATAATGAAGTAGTTTAGTAACTATGACAACCAAAACAATTTAATAGATTTTTTGCGGAGGCTTTTAGCAGACGTTTCATCTTTCAAATTACACTTCAACGCTAAAAATAGATAAATTTCGGTAAGTTTTTATTATTATTATTAATATTTTGGCAATACAATGTAATGAGAAGATATAAATTTACTTTAATTAATTTAGATATATTTGTTTACAATTCAATTATAACAAATATACCTACGAGTCTTTTTGAACTAATAATAGTTTATTATAATAATAAAATAATTTTCATCTATATGTATTATGAGCTTAATTTTTGTCTGTCTCTCCTTTTATTTTTCGTGAATTAAGATAGCCATACTTGTTTATGAATGACTGACTTATTGTAAGTGAATTAAATAGGACTGACGGAATTTGGGAAGAAAAATGCTACTAGTATCAACAATATAAACAATTAGGAATGGCTTTTGGGCAAGTTGTCATGGAATTAACTGTTCAGTGCTTTTCAGTGACTGGAAAGTCGATTTAATTAATAAGTAGCAATAATTACAATGAGCATATGTGGTTTTTAATATGCCTACGTGATTTTTACATATCGCAATGAACTTCATTAAATGTTTTGTTTTGGATTGTTGCTTTATACTACAACGACTTTGAAGATTAGGAATTAATTAGCAAAAAAATAATTTTTACGACTTAGAATGTTTTGGCAAAGAACGCCATAATTAAAGCAAGACTTTCTACACATTTTTTTGAGTTAAGAAAAATGATAAGATAAGATTGGAAGCTAGTGAAAATAAGATTACTAGAGTAAATTATTGAAAAAAAATGTGTAAAAATTAAATATTTATTGAGTCAAAAATAAAAAACAGCAAAGAAATTGGACTAGCATAATTGATAGATATTCTTTAGAAAGAAGGTATCATTTAAAAAATAAAGTAACTGACAAGAAAGATGACAGAAAATGATTTGGGTTGATGTATCTGATTTGAGACAATGAATAATTTCTTCGTTGTTAACTTTTTTTATTTTGTATTCAAGTTATTTTAATTTTTAATTGTCTATTAAAAGATTAAGACTTAAATTTAAAACTCATTTAAAATTTTACTTATTGGTATTAATTGATCATTTATGAATTGTCAGAAAAAAAATTTATTAAATGGATTTATTATTTTTACTGTTTACATATACTTTGTGACTATCTTATATATGTCTTGATTATTTTTTGTTTACATGGTGTTAAACTAATAAAATGTTTTTAAAACGTAACATCTTTCAAAACAAATTATTAAGATGTACAAAGTTGAACAAACCAACTTGATTTTATTCATATTATATTTATATTTTACAGTCGTGATAGAATTTCTAGGCAATAGAGTACTATGACTAAGTGATAACTTATTATTTCCACCATAATTTGCTATAGCTCAACATTCTTAAACATATTTTATTTTAGCATTTTAATTTTAGAGTTGCATCACAAATTTTAGTGAAGCACCATTGATATAGTATACAAAAAAAAAAAAAGGTTATTTATTTTGAGATAAAAACTTATATGTTCTTAATCTCTATTAACTTATATTTTACAATAGGTCTGTTAGTGGGTTAAATGAGATTTTTTTGACTATATACTTATAAATAAATATATATAATACCAAAATAGATTGTACAACAATAAATAGTGAATTAGTTAATAAAAAAAAGCTTCTTTTGTCATTAATATTATAGTGAATATTTACAGTGTATTGTATTATATATAAAACTTTTTTGTATTAATTGATATAATATTTGTTTATATATAAGTTTTTCAACATTATTTTTTAAAACACAGGAAAAACTCTCCATACAGTAGTGCCACTCAGTGCAAGCCAGAGTAATCAATAGATGCAAGAAGGTTTGTGCATAAAATCTCTATCTAGTGCCTACTCATCCAATATCCCCAGACTAGTTTCTAGCTTGTGGCTTTCATCAATGAGGAGTCTTAGATCTGAGAGCACTGCACCTAGATCATAGGATCTAAACCAACTCTCCAGCATCCATCTTTTACCTCTTTAGTTAATTACAAAACCATGAGTCTAAAATTGAAAACACAATAATATCTTCAATCCAAGCTCATTAGCTTATATAGTCATATATTTCTGAACCAGTTCAGTACCCATTCATTTTAATGTCTTTGGATCTTTAATAACCATAGCCATTGCTATCCTATTAGGCAGGATTGGTATTAAACTACTAAACATCACATGATGACCATTTCTTATGCTTGCTCAAGCTGTTAAAACAGAGGCAAAATTCTTCATACAGTAGTCCCACTAAACCAGAGTAATCAATGGATGCAATAAGATTTGTGCATAAAATCCCTATCTGCTGAAGGATTGCATTAGATCCTAAGATCTAGGTGTAGTGCTGTCAGATCCAAGGCTTCTCACTGATGAAAGCCACAAGCTAGAAACTAGTCTGGGGATATTAGATGGGTTGGCACTAGATAGGGATTTTATGCACAAACCTTTTTGCATCCATTGATTACTCTGGCTTGCACTGAGTGACATTACTGTATAGAGAGTTTTGCATCTAACTTTGGCTATGTGCTGTGCTGAGATTTTTATTTTGTGTTGAAAGCTAAGTTGAAGTTTTTTTTACTTTTTTTATGTGATTACTCATCTGAGATCATCGATACAAAGATTGTTTACTTTTGTTCACCATTTTAAATATAGAAGTAAAAAAAAAATTATTTATTAAATGGGTGTTAATGTAAGGATATTTTATAACTAAGTTGTATGTAAGCTTAGTTGGTCTTTTAGTAAGTTTACTACTAAAGAAAGGGAGTGATTTATTTAAGGGAAAAAAATAACATTTTGAAGGCCTATGGTCCGAAAACGTGGTTATCGAGCGATCGTCATTGAAAGAAAGTAAAGTTTTTATCAAAGGGGCTTGAAAATTAGGAGAGGAGATATAAAGTCAAATATAGAGTAGGTGACTTGGAAAATTTAGGAATATAGATTGCATTTGTATTCCACAATTCATATATAATGATTAGAAAGAATTTAAGTATGCTATGATAGTGTACTGTATGTGATGAAGTTTATCACTTGAAATGTTTAAATAAGACTAGGAAGGATGGAACAGGTTTATGATTATGTAGACAGTGTGTAAATGTGATAAAAGAGGTGAAAAAGTGATTTCTAAGTGTAGATAGTTTAGAAAGAATGTCAGGAGAAATGGAGCAAAATGTAATTGAGAAAAATAGGATAGGGTATGAGTTTAGTGGAGCGTCAGGAGATATGGGTGGAAAAATTGTTTGTGAAATGGAGATGGTTAACCAAAGAATAAGTAAGATAGAGGAAGAGGTAAAGGATGTAGAAGCAAAATTAAAATTGTTAGAGACAAAGTGTGAGCAGATGAAAAAACTATTGAGTAGTAATAATAAGGAAGAAGTAGATAAGAAAGTCCAGAAAAATGGTAGAGAATGTTACAGATGAAGTAGAGAAAGTAGACTGTTAGACAGTATTTATAGGAGATTCATTAATTAGAGAATATGGAGTTATGATTGCAAGGGATAATAGAAACTAGTATGTAAGAGTATGTTTCTCTGGAGCTAGAATTAGGGCTGTTACAGATAAAGTAAAGAAGCAAGGGAGTAGAGATGTGTATGTTATGGTAGGGACTAATAATTTGTCAGAGCCATCAGAGAGAGAGAGAGAGTAATGAATGAGTACATAGAAATGATTAGGAATTTGAATAAAATTAAAGGAAGAGTAGGAATAGTTAGATTATTACCAAGATTTGACAAGATGTATATGTTAGATACGGCATGTTCTATAAATGAGAGATTGAAAAAATTGTGTGAGAGAAATGGTGTCATGTTTGTGGATGTGTAGGATTTTTTATTAGAAAGACGGAGTTATATAGTAAAGATGGACTGCACTTAGAAAAACAAGGAAGTGAAGTTTTAGTGAGTTTGATTTATAAGGATAGTTCTGGAAACTTATAAGGGGGAGGGGGTTAAGTGGCAGTGTTATGTGAAGAATGGACAGGATGTAAGAAATAGTCAAAGGTTAGCTGCTTTAGATATAAATGTAGATGTGGAGAGAGAATGGGTCTGTGAAATTAATGGTAAGCATATTATTTATAAATGTAATGGAGAATAAAGAGTCAAAAGAATTTATAATAGAGTAGTTAGGAAAGATGAAATTATTAAAATTGGGTATTTGAATATGCAATATGGTAGGAGACCAGAAAAGTGGCTAGAGTTAAAGCAATTAAAAATGAAGTGTTTGAAGTATTAGCAGTAAAGGAAACTCATCTAAGGGAAGAAGAAGAACCTATTCTGGAAGACTTGATATGACAAAGTATGAATAGAAAAGAAAAAGAAAAAAGGGGTGGTGGTATAGGAGTTATGTCAAAAAATATTTAAATACTGTTAAATGTCAAGAACATTTGTGGTTTGAGATAAGGTTAGGAAGACAAGAATGGATGGTGGCTATGGTGAATATAACCACTGGAGATAGTCAAACTATAATGGAATGGAACAATAGCATATATGAATGCCTAGTTAAGAATATACAAATGTTTCAAAGAAAGGGGGAAGAGAGTAATGGTTATAGAGGATATGAATGGACATATTGAAGAAATTGATGTTGTAAGAAATAAGAAGGAACAGCTTTTGAAGAATTTTTGTAAGAGAGTGAATTTGAGCATTGGAAATTTATCAAATATTTATGAGGGACAATATATGTGGTCTAGAAATAATATATTCCACACAATACATTATGTATTAGTAGAGAAAGAGGGAATGAATAAAGTACGGAAAATTAGGGTGTTTGATGATAAAGAGAGAGTATTTAATAGTGATCCATAACTTCTTTATAATAGAAATTGTTAGTAATGTCATGGAAAATAGTAATAAAAGTAGAAAGGATAGTAAAAGATGTGGATGGAGAGGAAATGACAAGAATAAGTTAGAACAGTATAAAATAAAAGTTGAAGAAACAATGAAAGAATTGGTTGGGGGTGAATATAAGGACTGGTGTGGTGAAATAGAAAAAGTGGCAAATAGGGTTTTAGGTGAGAATATTCAGAAGAAAAAAGCAAGCGAGAGTTAGTAAAAGTGTAAAAGGGAAGGAAAAGCATGCAGAGAATATAAGTGTGCTATTAAGAACAAAGAAAGTCGAAAAGATGTTAATCCTAAATGGGAAAAGTACCTAGAAAAAAAGAAGTTGGCTAAAATAGATAATTATATAGAGAGAATGAAATTGGATAGTAAATTGTTGAAGGATATTAATAAAAGTGAAAGAGGTGGAAGTAGAAAATTTTAGAAATGCATTAAAAGAAGGAATGTAGAGGAGAGAGAAATAGTATTACTAGATGATGAGGGAATAGAGTGTTGCTCCAAAGAAGAATTAGAGATAATCTTAAATAAGTATGTAATTGAAAAGTGATGGGCAGCAGAAATGGTAATGAATTTAGGGCTTAGAGCAGAATTAAAACTATTATCATATTTTAATAAGATGACACAGAAAAGAGATTTTCTGGATAGTTGGAGTAATACAAGAGTAAGGCTACTATTTAAAGGAAAAGGTAAGGATCATAGAAAGTTAAACAATTATAGACTGATAAACAGTAACATCAGTGTTATATATAGTTTTTCAAATATGGTGGCTGGAAGGGTTGCAAAATGGATGGAAGAAAATAATGTAATGGGAGAAATGAAAGGAGGTTTTTGATCAGATAGGCATATAGAAAATAGTTTATTTGTAGTTACACAATTTATGGATTCGAGTAGAAATACAGGTAGACATTATATATGGTTTTTATAGATATAGAGAAAGTGTATGATAGAAAAATAGAAATAGATTATGGATAAGTTTAGTAAATTTAGGAATGGATGGATCTTTAGTGGATATTATTAAGAAATTATATGAAAATAATTACTATACATATCAGTTACGGAATATAGAATCACTTAAAGTTAAAAATGAGGTGGGACTAAGGCAATGATACCCTATGTCACCTATTTTGTTTTTGTTGTATTTGAGAGAAATGGAGAGAGAGCAATAAAAAGACTAGGAAAAGAGTAGAGGTACTATTAATAGGTGGCAAAGGAGTATAAAAATTCTCGGAGTTTTTAATTGCAGATGATGTCTTTTTGTGTGCTGAAGGAAGGGAAGATATGGAAGTTATGCTGAGGATATGTGCAAGGGTGGGGGAACATTTAAAAATAATGATGATTAATACTGGGGAAAGAGAAAACAAAGAATTTTATTGGGGATATAAAGTTAAGTGTGGTAAATAGATATAACTATTTGGGAATCATCTTAAGTAATCAGAGAAATTGCTTGTATGAATGGGAGAAAAAAATTGGTAAATGAAGCAAAGAAAAGAATGGGATTGATAAAATTAATAGTGTTCTCATATAATAAGTATGATATAGCTAGAATTGTATAAAAGGGAGGGGCAGTAGCAGGGTTAACATATAATAACGATGCATTATGTATTACTAAAGGAGTATTACATTACTTAGAAAAAGTACAAAGAAAAGTAGAAGACATGCATTAGATGCAGATGTATGGATGGCAAAGGAGGCAATTCAAGGAGAAATGGGATGGTTAAGTTTTTATATGAGAGATGCAAAAAGCAAAATGAAAATGTTCGATAGATTGCTGTTTATGGATAATAAAAGAATAGCCAAAATAGTATTTAATTGGGTTATGAATAAAGGGCTGGCAACAAGATGGGTGAGAAAGGTAATGCAGTATGGAAAAGATTTGGATAAAGAATTTACGTTAGTATACTTATACAAAAGGTGGGATGATTGCATGAGGAGAATTGTTGAGTATTATAGCAGTAAGAAATGGGATAGAAGAATAGTAGATGCATTAGTAAGGAAAAGGGGAGTTGGAGAGATGTAGAACTAGTATGGAGAGTAAAAAGAGTTGAAATATATATGTAGAAGTAAACAGAATATTGGGTGCAAGTTAATTTATGACAATAGCAAGGAAAGTAGTTTACTGTTTAAGGCTCTAACGGGGACTTTAGCAACAAGGGAATATACACAAATGGAAAATTGTGGGTGATTTAGTCTGCAAGTTATGTAAGGAAGACAGAGAAAATATTAGGCATCTGTTAATTGACTGTAAATGCCTGAAAGCAGAAAGAGTACAAATAATGAAATTATGGAAGAATAAATATAAACAAAATGATTATACAGAAAGTGGGTTATTGGTTTTATGCTGAGTTTGAGAAAAGATAAGGGGGATTTAGATATAAAGGCCATGGAGTTAACAAAGATTATGTTGTGGAAATGGGATGAAGCAGGATGTGGGAAAACTTAGTGTGGGAAATGGAAAGGGAAGTTAAAGTAGCTCACAGGTTTCTTTGGGCGTAGTTGATAAGAGATTCCTGGCTCCGTATAAAGAGAAGTCTCAATGCATCCCATATCATCACGCTTCTGTTTTAACGGCTTCAGCAAGCATAAGAATTAGTGATCATGTGATGTTTAGTGGTTTAATGTATTTTTTATTTATATGTAAGAAAAAAAAAACGTAATAGATTGTATTTCGTTCCATTTTATGATAATATATATTCGTTTAATATAAAGTCAATCTGTTTGTTTTTTTATAAATCAGTTTCAATGAATTTTTTTTTTCATGTTTAGAATAATCGTCAAGAAAGATTTTAAATTATTTAACATTTTTGCTTTATCAGCAGAACAATTCTAGGATTAAAATACTATCTTTCACGAAGTGAACAAAATTAAGTATACCTTTCAATAATGGGGGGGGGGGATACTTTGCAATTGAGCTTTATTTATTTTAACCTTATTTACTTATTTAAAAAAAAAAAAAAAAAATTCAAATTTCAAATGAATTGTATTTAAAATGAGAATAAAAAAATTAATGTCATATTATATCGGGAATAGGTAGTAAAAGTCAGTAAAATTTAAGAATAGTCAACCTTGGTTGTTCAGATGGAAATTTAGGTCTATTAACTCTGGAAAGATTACAAGTGGCTGTTTTTTTGTAAAAAAGGTAAAAATAGCATTTTCCAGTACTGATTTTTAATTGCAATGTCTACACTATTTTTTTTCTATTACAAAATAGTATCTGTCCATTATAATTCAAAATAATAAATGATTTTCAATGTTTATATAAATATAGTAATAGGCAGAAACCAAGGTGGATTATATTCGCTATTGAATCATTAAAAATAAATCTAAGGAGCATTCATTATTATCAAAACATTGTGTCTCTTTCTGATTCAATCCCTAAAAAATCTTATTTAAAGACTTCAGCTTTTATCCTTTTTTTTTGTTGAAAATTTATCATGTAGATATATCATATTTTAATATCTAAAAAGTCTGATGGTACTTTATTGTCACTTTGTGATTCCTTATTTTCTCTAATCAGACCTCAAATTCTGGCTCATATGAGAGATTGGACTTGGGCAGTTATTAAACATTCAGTCTCACTGCAAAATAATATAAGAATAAAGAATGATTTTGATTAATAATAAATTTTAATAATAATCAATAATACGAGAAGGCAATAATATAACAATACTATAATGCCATCTGTGTATAAAGCACACATGCAATTATTAATATTAATCCCACAATCAATATCTACATATGTATTTTGAATTATTATCTTTCATGAAAATAGTAAACTTTTATAATTAAATTAAAATCTGCATTTTAAGATATACTTAAGAGTTATTAATCATTTTATAATCCACCATTAAAAGATATAGCAAGTATAAATACTTCCAATGTAGTATTTGTAACCAAAGAGATAAAAACAATTTAAATCACTGCAACAATTTATATTTTGGATATCATAAAATTCAAAAATTTGTATTATTAAAAAAATTAATAAAACTTTTCGTTTAAAAAAAACTGATTGATATATTATTAAATAAAATAAACAAAACTTATCAAAGTATTCATTATGAAAATATTTTAATACAAATAAATATGTTTCATAATTTGAATCATACTAAAGGCCTTATTTTCATGCTAAAATATTTCTAAACACTTTGCAGTCATTTTTTGTACATCTCTGTTAAGTTATTTGGTATCTTGTTGTCCTCTACTTGATTTTCAGTTACAAACTAATCTTTCCAGGTAGTAGTTCTTTTTTGCTTTTATGTTACAATTTGTTATAAATGCTGCATTTGATGGTCAATCAGGTTTGTATGATAGTACATTTCCTTCAATTTTTAAGAATGCAAACCACAGTTCATTTATTATAGCATAAATCTATAACAGGTATTTTCTAATACATAGTTTTTTTCTAAGAATCACTTTTCAGATAAGGACTCATAATTCAAATAATGATTTTGCTTAATAATCCAGATGCACTTGTAATATTTTTGTTCATAGCTGTTGGAAAAATATAATGAAAATTAAAATAGACAAATCTCTCTAATAGCTTAAGCAAGCATAAGAAATTGTGATCATATAATGAAAATTTCTGTTTCTCAATGGTGGAAAGATATTTTCCATAATCAGAACAAACTCAGATAACTTAATGACTTTTTCTTACTGTTTATTGTGTTTTTTTTAAGTGTCATAGCATCGGCCAGGACGCGAACCCGCAACCCGGGCAACTGCCTGCTAGTGCAAGGCAGTTGCGCTGACCTCTTGACCACCAATGCAAGACTACTGTTTAATGTTAATAAAGCAAAAAGTTGTATTTGGATGATCTCGAATAATGATTATTAAGCTACCCTTTCAGTATTTTTATACCTTATTTTTTTGATTATGACACAGGTAGTTAGTTCATCTATTTTAATGTCCAAACATCATAAGATGTTTAAGTTCAATTAAATTATTAATAAGTTTTTTTAATTACAATTTTATATGAATTGAGTTATCCTTGTTTTTAAATTTTCAGAATTTAATTTTATAATATATATATAACTATTAATTTTGTACAATCTTATAATAAAATAAAAATTCATATAACATTACAATACTATTCAAAAAACTAAACTTTACTAAAATTCTTCTACAACCATGGTTTTTGTCTATTAACAAATAGATATTTTCAAGTGATTTCCAATTAAACATACCACCTATATATATATATTTAAAAAAAATAACCTCCCCACCATTCACTTTAAAACCCAACTTCCTTTAACGTCAAAGAGGTCTTCATGAGATTGATGACCTCAGATTTAAAATATTTTATCATCAAAGTTTATTTTACTTTTCTTTTCAATTCACTTGTTTCATAAAAGATAACCTCTGCATTGTCAAATAATATTTTATGACTTGTATTAAGTTCATGAATATACAAAGCCAAGTTATTATATTAATAGTTAAAAATGAGTACAATAACTCAATTTTGTATATTCATGAACTGAATACAGGTCATAAAATATTTGATAATGCAGATGTTATCTTTTATGAAAAAAGTGAATTGAAAAGAAGAGTAAAAAAAACTTTGATGATAAAATATTTTGAATCTGAGGCCATCAATCTCATGAAGATATCCTTTGAAGTTAAAGAAAGTTGGGTTTTGAAGTGAATGATGGGAAGGCTGTTTTGTTTGGTATATATATAGGTGGTATGTTTAGTTGGATTTCACTTGAACAGGACTATTTGTTAATAGATAAAATCATGGTTGTGGAAGAATTTTAGTAAAGTTTAGTTTTTTGGTAGTATTGTAATGTTAAAGGAATTTTTATTTTATTTATTATTACTAGTCTAAAATTAGACAGTATTTAATCTTATAATATTATACTATAGCACAGGGGTCCCCAACCCTATGCATGTGGGCACCATAGTGCCTGCAAAACATTTTACGTGTGCCCGCCGCTATCCAAACACGATAAAAAATTATTTATCAGATTCAAATAAATTTAATTTTTTAAATTTCTTATAAATTATTGTATTATATTATAATCAAATTGTAGGGCATACTATACTTTTACAGCATAAAAATATAAACATTAATTATATATTAAAATTTTATTTTTGAAATAAATATTTTTTGTACATTATGTGTTATAAATTTACATTGAAAAAATAAATGGTGCTGGCCACCTGGTTGAAAAAATAAATGGTGCCCGCCACCTGGCCGGTATTATAGAATGTGCTCTTAAGTGCAAAAAGGTTGGGGACCCCTGAAATAAAGAAAGTAATACTGCTTTAACAAAATAATTCCAGTTATTATTTATTGCTCTCAAAATATTATACAATAAAGCTAAATTTACACAATGAATGATTTCTTTTACAATCAACTTATAATATGGCTAGGTCACTATTTTTTTCATACGCACACACACATAATTTAAAAGAATAAACTTTTAATTGTTGAATAGATTAAAATATATCCTATATTGGCTATGAATAATTCCAATACTCCATTCTTCCCATGTACTCTGAATTATAATTACTAATACAAATACACTCCTCTAGGAGACTGTTCATTATTAGATATCTGATTTTAATATATATATTTATAAAGGATACAAATTTTGTTTTATACATTAATTTTATTTTCTTATACTGGTTTAATTAGTTTATTTTTATGAATTTAAAATAGCAATATTTGATTTCAACAGCCTCCTTCATTTTTTGACTAATAATAATTTATTTTATATTACTTTTTAAACAATTTTATTTCAACTATTATATTATTTTAGCTACTTTAAGTACATCATGATTGCTCTTATATAGTGTAAAATTCTTTTATATATATTATTTAGATAATGTATATTTCATTTTTAAATTTCTTTGATTCAGAACATTATAGCATTGATTCTGATATTTTATTTTATTACTTTCCTTAAGCTATCTTATGCCATATATTTGCTAGCATATCGAACACTATTATTAGAATATATGCAATGCAATTTACATAGAAATTATACACTATTGGACTTTCTCATTTTATTAATAAAGGTATTATTGTTTAGTTTAAAAATGCATTACAATGGAACAATATGTAAAATAATTAGATAATAGTGATAACCTTTATAATGCAACTTTGATTGAATTTAATACAATTATTACATTACTATTAGGAAAAAGTTTGAAAAGCTTTTGTCTTTTCCTAATTAATTCAGAGATATATATTTGTCTAATAATATATGAGGGAGACAATGCAAAATAATCCAGTTCTAATACAAACGTTAACTTACTGTTTATAACAAATATCTGATCAATTATTTGAGTGCAATTTAAAAAAGTGTTTTTCTGGATATGTCTTGAGACACAAGAAAAATATTTTAGATTAATTTGATATTAGTAAAAATTTATTTAATGAATCAAATTGTTTTTGCAGTAAATTTACTCAGCATAGCACTATTATTACAATTTTGATAGCTATGATAACAAAGTACAAGACCAATCGTAAAGATCACTAGCATTGATTTGTGCTGAAATAATTTTTTCATAGGCAGATATACATAGTATGTTTTCATGTTAGCTGCCCTAGGTTATGCTAAGTGTGGATATATGTGTCATATAGTTAGAAAAAAAATGTTTTTTTACTAGACAGATGTATCTAATTGATGTAATAGTTTATATTCTATAAATCTAAATCCCAGGTTGCTTATTTATTTTTGATATGCCACAAATAAAACAGTCTTTAAATGATTAGTTAACACATATTTACCTTTTGTTATATTTTAACAAACACTTATTCTTCATTTATTGCTTTTTAGGGCGTCTATAAATAATTATTAATCATTCTTTATTAGATTATAATTATTACATTTTATTTAATCTTAGATAGTTTTTAATGAAGTAGAAATATCTGCGTCTATGCCTATAATGCAAGTTTGAATCTTGACCAGGTAAAATTTTTAATTTTTTTTTTTTTTTTCAAATTTTAATCAGGCTAAAAAAATTTCTTTAGGCAGTCAAACTAAAGCCAACTACTAAGTCTAATGAGCATTGCTTTATTCTTCAATGATTTTATATAGGGAATGATGGAAAGATATTTATCCTAATAAGTGAATTCAAAGAATGTTTTACATAGACTTTAATTTAATAAAATTGAAATATATCTATAATAGTTTGTATAGAGAAGATCTGGCTGGTCCAAAAGCATTTTGAAAGCCATTATCACATGTTTTTTTTATTATTATTTGCAATTGTACATTTGAATAGTAAGGGAAAACCATTATATATATTTATGTATAATAATAGACAAGAGATCAGCATTAAATGATTGTGATTATATTTCTTTTTGAATTATCAAAGATAAATGTAATATGGATTGATCATAGTCAAAATAATAGACCCATTCTCAGCCCCTAAAAAAATTACTTAATGATTTCTGCTTATTTTGTTTTTTAAGCATCTAGAAATATCTTTTTGAATCTAATCTTCACTTTTAATGTGATATCTTATTTTCTATAATTATAATATTGGACTTTAGCTCATTTCAAAACTTTGGATTCAGACATTTGTTAAACATATATGTTCATATATATGACAAATATGTAATTTGAATCAAAATGTAAAATGACATAATAACAAATAATGATAACTCAGGTTTCAAAGTAATGAAAAAACAATAATATAAAAATTCCATATTGTCATATACAAAAAACACACAATGATCAGGGGAGTTTTATAATCAATGGTAACATAAATATTTCAGTTGTTTATTCTAATTAAATTAATATCCTATATTTTGAAATACATCTGAGAGCTGCAAATGTCCCTCCATTAACAGATATAGTTGTCAGAAGCACTTCCAAAAACAGTACCTTGTAAAAAAAAAAAGTCTAAAAAAACACACACAGAAAATTTAGATTTTAAACACTGTAAAATTCATTAATTTATATTATTAAAAAAATTTTATAAAAATTTTTATTTAAAAAAAATATATATACAAGTACTAATAGATATGGTATTGAATAGAATGAACAAACTGAACAAAATATTTATTATCAGAATACTTTGTTTAATAAATATGTATATTCAAATTATAAATTATAATAATGGTAAATGATAACAATAGTAATGTATAAATTAAATAAAAATACTTTTGATTACATCAGTAATCATGATCAATTGAAGTCAGGTAGACAGAAAAAAAAGCAGCTATCAATATTAACAAATTGCATATTTATTATACAATATTTAAATTAGTTTATAAAAATTGTCTCTTAATTTTTCTCTTTTTGTGATGTCTTTCTTCTTTAAGAGATCTGGATTAAAGGTAGATTTAAAATTGCAAGATAGGTTTTTATTTTCATACTAAAATATTTTTTACATATTTTATTTTGAATTAATTTGATTCACTTATACCAAATTATTGATACCACTTGTTCCTTATTTGATTTATAGTTGCAAAACTAAATCTATCCAGCTAGTAACTTTTTATTGCTTACACTATGTAATTCATTATATGTCCAGTACATTGTAGCCAATTAAATTTCCATGATTTTTTTCTCATCCAGTTTCTAAGTTTAAAGGTCAGAATTTACTAATTATGATATAAAATAGATGTTACATATATATTTAACATACTCACTGTACTTTTATCTAAGCCATTCTGGCTGCATATTAATTTCAAAAATCATTTTTCAGATAAGAAATTGCAATACATATAATGAATTTACTATATTTTTAATCATAGCTGTTGTGAGAAATATAATGAAAATTACTATTCCCCAATGTTGGATTGTTTTTTTCCATGATCAGAGTGAATTTGTTGTTAATTCAAGAATTATATTTAGATAAATCTCTAGAACTAATGATCAATAAGTAATTAAATTAGGTTTTCAGTCTTTTTTTGCCATACTCTTTTATTTACATCAAGCTTAATTTCCAATTTTGCTAAGGAGCTTTTCCTTCTTAATGAACAAATATCATGAGATATTTTTTTTAATTCTAATATGAATCTAATTAACTTATTTATTTGTAAACTTTTATAATTATAATTTTGTGGATTCATTAAAATTACAGAAATTAATTTTATATTATTTAATATTTTACTTTTTATTTATAATTGTATTCTTTATGCAATTTTACAATATTATACTATAGCAAATTCATATGATAAATTGTTTAGTAATTTTAACAAACTAATTCTAGCCATGATTTACTGTTTTAAAAATATATTTTATTCAATTTAAATTACATTTTTGGAAATTACATCATTAATAAACCAAACTATATATTACATATAAAGCTATGTCTATATACAAAAAATGGCATCCCCTTCTATTTAGCTTATAAAACTAATGGCACCACAATAAACTTTTAATTGTTGAAAATATTAAAATATATTCTACATCAGCCATGAATAATTTTTATCCTTCCTTACTTTGATTTAACTTTAGTCTCAAAATACTCTGATTTACAATTGCTTATGCAAATATACAATCTATGAAATCATTAATAATTATATTTCTATCCCTAACACAAATTTATAAAAGAAAAAACAATTTTATTTTATAAATTAATTTCACTTATAGTAATTTTAATTAATCCACCTTTATGAATCTGAATGCAGCAGTAGTTGATTTCACATTTCTTTTTGATTAACAATGTTAGTGCTGCGTATACTCATATATATTTTATTAAATAATAATTAAAGGTGTGTATATGCATAGGCATTTAATGTTGATATGGTAAAGTACTTCAGAAATAGAATAATAATTAAGAGTGAAGAAAATAAACTATTTACTGAAAATAGCATCAAGCTAATTTACATTTAAGAAAAATTCATTTTATGCAAATTAGAAAAACTGATAAAAAGTCTGCAAAAGAAGAAATCAGAGCAATAGTGTATAAGAAGTGCAGTAAGATGGTATACTGAGAACTGAGTTGACTTATGTTCTGTTGTTCTGGTCATTAATAAAAAAAGAGATTTAATCAAGATTGTAATTTGACTAGTTCAGAATAATGTTTCTAAACAATAATGTGCTTACAAAATTATAAAATTACAAAGTTGCAGAAAAGAGATTTTATAGATATTAAATCTCTGAGGAGATATAAACTGTTAAGAGATCTGCATGGCCCTGGATATATTATTTGGTGCAGATCAGCAATTTAACCTCAGAAGCTTAAATAAAAGATTAGTTTGAGATATTAAATTTAGTGGTGCAGTGAATGACAATAACATTTGGTATACAAAATCCAGGTCAAAGGCAAATATATGTGAAACATATTGAAAAGTATATGTTTATGAATACAATAATAGACAATAAACTTTAAATTGCAATGCTATCATGGATGTCTGGCAAAAATATCTTAAATGTGGCAAATCAAATATTTATGTGATCCCAAAGCCACCTGAGGTAATATCCTATGAAAAGTTACTAATAAAACTAAATACTTATTTTAAACCCATGACATCAAAATTTATGGTGCATCTTTGTTTTCGAAGGAGGATACAATCATAAAATGAATATATATGTGAATTTGATTTGGTCCTACAAACATTGGTGAAGAATTGAAAATTTAAGAATTATATCACTGGAAGCCAACTACAATGTAAGAGATGTAAAGCTTAGAGAAATATTACTAAGCAAGAAGGAATTAAAATACTGAGTTGCTATTCATTGAGCATTAGTTTACGGAGACATGGTAGACCATATGGAAACTTTCAGAAATGCAAAAGAGAATGATTCTTCTGAAACTAATATAAATATGGCAAAACCATGAGAGATAAGTAAAAAGTTAACAAAGACCACTCCGATTTGTTATTGCTATGGAAAGACAGGTCATTTAAAACCTAATTGCAGATTTAAAACAAAAAAGTGTATTAACTATGGATTGAAAGGTCACTTGTCAAACTCATGTAAGTGATGAATGACAAAGCAAGATTTATAGTAAAAGAGTAAATTAAGGGAAGGAGTATCTAAAAAGTTGATAATGATAAATAAATTGAAAGATACTGATGATACGTCAAAATTAAATGTGAAAATCTATGATAAAAATATACAAATGGAGATTGGCAATGGGATGGGCATATCATTAATATCATGAAAAGACTAATATTATTCATAGAAAGGCTAACATTAATGACAAATTTAAAAAGTCTACAGTGATAGTATCAGATGTAAATAGCAATTGCATAATAATTAAATGAATGGCTTCAATGCCTGCAGAATAAACATCATGTGATTACCATTTATTGAGTGGCAATATTGTATGGAGAGTTTTGACTGCCTTCAGAATAAATAGCCATAGAAAGTAATTGCCATTATATGTAACAGTCTCTTGGAATAAGAATCAGACATGTTAAAACTGCTAAAGTAAATTTACTGGCTAATAAATTTAAATCCTGGCCTGAGGCTACAGAAGCTTGGCAAATGAATTTATCTAGACTATGCAGAATTGTATTATGGTAAAATATTCTTTGTAGCCATGAACATATATTCAAAATGGGTTGAATATTATGTAGCAAATGATACAAGTACAGAAAGTGTAATAAAAGTTTTGAACAAATTCTTTGCAACACCTAATCATCCAGAGATTATTGTAATGGATAATGGAACTGTGTTCAGCGTGGAGGAATTAAAAAACTCCCTTACTCCAAAAGGGATATAGCATGTATTAATATCAGCTTATCACCACAATCTAATGGTATAGTGGAGAAGGCAGTTCAACAGCTGAAAATTACATTTAACAAGCAGGAATATGTTGACAATATCTGAAGCAATTACCATGGCTATGTTTTATCAGCACTTTACACCCAGTATGGTTACAAAGAAAACTCCAATGGATTTGCTATTAAAATGACACATGAGAACATACTTGTCCATATTACTTCCAAATAAAAGTAGAAAGATAAATGACTACTTTGGAAAATATAAAATTTAGGGTGAACCAAAATGTATAGATTAAAGATGTAATAAAGAGGAAATAGCTACCAGGAATAATTACAAAAATAGTATTTGAACAAATACATGAAATAAAGCTAGAAGATGGAAGAATTTGGAGATTTTATATAAACCATATTAAAGAATGGAGAACCGATCCATTAGAAGATATAGTGGTTATTCTGAACTTTAGAGAAAGGAAATCAGACTGATATTTCTAACAAAATTAAATTAAAAGCCCCATTTGGCTCTCCTGTTCAAGAAGAAGCTATCAAAGTAATAAACTGGAAGAAAAAAAGACTATGTAGCCGAGGATAGGAAGAGAATAGAACCTCAACAAGGACTACTGAGTTTGAAAGAAACTGATAAAGCTGCAAGACTATGTTATAAATATAACAGAATATATTGGAAATAAAGCAAAATCTAGAAAATTTATTTGTGTATAAAATTCTGCATATTTCTGGAATAGATGGAGGAATGCTGTGTATGCAAATATATATTTTATTAAAAAATAAATAAAGGTGTGTGTATATACAGGTATTTAATGTTGATATGCTAAAGTACTCCAGAAATAAAATAAATAATCAATATGAAGAAAAGAATCTAATTATTGAAAATAACAACAGGCTAATTTATATAAATGAGCAGAGCTGATTAAAAAGTCTGCAGAAGAATTAAATCAGTGCAATAGTGTAAAATGTGTAGTAAAATGGTATACTGAAAACTGAGCTGAGTTATGTTTTATTATTCTGGAAATTAATAAAAAAAAAGCTTTAGTCAAGATTCTAATTTGACTATCTCAGAATAATGTGCTTACAAAATTATATTGTTACAAAGTTGCAGAATTAAAGAGACATCATAAATATTAAATCTTTAAGGAGATATGAATTGTTAAAAGATTTATGCGATCTTGTTGTCAACTGGCGAATAGCGAATTGAAATATTAATGCTATCCTACTAATATAAATATTACTATTCAGAGTAAATAAACTCTTGAAATTTAATTAAATTTTGGTTTTCTTGATTACATGACCCTGGATATATTGGTTTTTCTATTAACTCTTTACAATTTTCCTTTAATTAATATATTATCTCAGCTATTTGAAATAAACTATTGTTATCTTTTTATAATATACTTTTCTAACTTATGATTGTTACACATATATACATATATTCTTAGTAATATTTCCAGGAACTTGCATGTAATAAAAATCTAATAGCTAAATAGCTGATGTTTCAATACAATAACAAATACTTTTCTCAGAACTTCTTTCTCAAATCATAAGATGTGTGTTGTGAGATTTAAATTTTTTTATTTTTTTTATTTTCTCATTCTTAAATTTTATTGATTGAGAAATTTTAAAAAAATATTTTATCCTCCAAAAGCTTTTTTCAAATATTGTTAGTTTTCTTTAATTCACACTTTTCATTTATGCTTTTAGGTCTTTTAAAAATCTCTGTAGCTTTCCTTAGCAGTCTCTTGTCAAATTGTTTGATTTTTGCCAGAATATATGTTTTATTAAAATTAATGTCATGGTTTATTAATTTAATATGTGAATAAATGGCTGATGAATTAGATGTTTCTCTAACTGTCAAATTATGTTCTTTTTTTCTTATGTTTATTCTACAATTGCTCTGTCCAATGTATAAATGTAAACAAACTCCACATGGAAATTCATATATACCATGAGACTCCAAAGGAATTCTACCTTTAGGGCATGGAAATACTTCATTATTTTTTTAAATGTAATATAAATCAATTTTAGTAAAATACATATTCTGGTAAAAATTGAACAATATGACCAGATTGCTAAGAGAAGCTATAGAGATTTTTAAAACGCCTAAAAGCATAAATGAAAAGTGTGAATTAAAGAAAATGAACAATAGTTGGAAAATGCTATTGGAGGATAAATATTTTTTAAAACTTCTCAACCAATAGAATTTAAGAATAAGAAAATAACAAAAGAAAAAAATAACGATTTTAAATCTCATCACACACATTCTTATGATTTGAAAAAGAAAACGCTGTGAGGAAAGTACTTGTTATTATACAGAAATGTTAGCTATACAGCTGCTATATTTTTATTACATGGGGAAGCTCCTTAAAATAATATTATGAGTTTTTATCCATGAGAATATTAGAATTAATATATATATTTTTTCTCACATAATGATTTAAAAAGGAATAATCATCAAGTGAAACATATATATAATTTTCAAGCTAGTTTTTATAAGGATTGTATATTAAGCTTCTTGTACATAGCAGTTTTAAATTCTCAGGATAATAAATATGACCAAGTAGTAGCTCTTGATAAAAAAATTTTTAAAAGCTGTCCTCAAGACATAATTTATATTATTAATACACCTAGACATGTTATATTTTTTATACCTTTTCTTTTTTTAACTTCTTTCACCCTGAAATGTTTTATACAAGAAAGAAAGTAATATTAATAAAATATTTATAGTAAGCATTGGTTTAATTAAATTTTATAACTTTATTAATAAAATTTGTAATTTTCTTTGTTTTGAACATTTGCAGAAAATAAAAAATTCATTAAAATGATAATAGTTTTTTTTAATAAAAGCTACTTTATCAAAAAACACTTGTTTTAAAAATAAATAGCTCATCATCATCATTATACATATATTAAAAAACTCATCTTTCACTAAGGTTTTTTTATTTACTGCTTTATTCTTCGAATGGTTATTTTTCTTCTTTAAGATCTTTAATCTTTTTTTTTTATTATTCTCTTATCTTTTGTTTTTTACAATTCTGTTAATATATTTTCTCATTCCATTATCTTTTAATATAAGTCCAACACAATTTCTATTTTATTTCACAATTTTCTAATAAATAATTTTTTGCTACAGTCTTTTTTTAACAATTTCGTATTGTTATACTGTACTTATCTTTCCAATTTATCTTTTTTTTCTTCATATAATAGTGCATTCCAAATAAAATATTTAGCAATCCTTTTAAAATTTTAACAGAAGTGTAACACAAAGCAATCTATTATTCTTAATATTAAAAACCTATTTATTCATCATTTTTATCTTAATATTTTTATTATTATGTCCAGTATCAGTTGATCAACTTCATAAACACGTCTTGAAAGCAATAACTTTATAATATCGTATCAAATTACTATTAGTAATTTTTATCACTTTTATATTTTCATTGCTTTAATTAGAACTATTTTTCTGCCAAATTTTTTATAAATTTCATAAATCCTACTCACCTATTTGTTAAAAATCATTTTTGGGATTTGGAACATTACTATAATAGCGTGTTGAAACCGCCGGAGGGCGTTATTTCTATGATAGCGCACAGAAATATGCCGTATCGAACTGTTAGGAATTGTAAACCTCCCCCTCCCCCAGGTTGACTTTTTGTTGTAAGTGTTACCGTTAAATGGAAATGTATTTATTTGTAATTTATAAAACAAACAAAAAAAAAGAAGCTGATTTCATAGAATACCAAACCGAAAATGTAAATAATAAGAAGAATAAAAAGTAACTACTTTTTAAAATTATTTTTGATTGATGTATTTGTTTGGTTCAAAATTGATTTGACAGTACTTTTTCATATCTCATAGCATCTGCCGGACAGTACTTTTAAATGCGATAAACAAAACTAAAAAAATACCTACAAAAAACCCCGGCCCGAAAATATAAGTAATGAAAAGAATAAAAAAAATTAAGTACTTTTTTAAATTAATTTTTTATTTATGCATTTTTTATGTTAAAATTTTTATTTGATATTACTTTTAAGTGTGATAAACAACCCCCCCCCCCCCCAAAAAAAAAAAAAAAAAAAACCCCGACCCCGGCAACATTATATTTATCTTTGTTTACAAACAAACCACGCCCTCCGGTGGTTTCAACACGTTATTATAAAACAACCGCAAATTCATTGCAGTAAAATTTTCTAAATTCACTTATAATCATTATCAAACAGCATTTATTTAATAATTCATTTGAATAAATATTGAATTTTGAACAAATAAAATGATAAAAAAAAAACAGTAATCTTTAGCATTTTAATAATATATTTTGGCTTTTTTTATTTTACCTTAGTAGAATATGATATTAAACTTTATTTTAAAGTCATCACACTTTATTATATTATTTTATTTTCTAAAACAGGAGTTTCTACACTACAACTCAGGGTCAATATCTGGTCCTCAAGAAGATTTTATTTAGTCTTATTTGTTACAAGAGAAGTTTTACATCTATAAATACTGAAGAAATTAAATAATAGAAAAATAAAATAAAAAATATTAGTCTTGCGTTGTTAGCCGAGAGGTATCGCAGCCGCCATGCAAGCAAGAAGTTGGTTGCAGACGGTTGTGGGTTCGCGTCCCGGCCGATGCTATGACATATGAAAAAAAAAAAAAAAATTAGATGTACTTTAAAATCTCCATCTTTCCACACATACTTCTAACATATGAATAAAAATATCTTAACAAATGACATGTTGCCCCTCAGATGCATTTATGGATTAATCATCATTCCTCAATTGATCCAGATCCCTATTTCTACTGTGTCATCATTTTTATTCGATATTTGTTAGTGGTAAATTAATGTAATTCAAATTATGAGAACTCAATTTTTTTCATTCACTCATTTGACAATAATATCTTTAGATAACAACATTAAGATTATCACAATTTATTTATTAGGCTCAAAATTATATCATTTCTATCATATATATAATATTTAAATTTAATTAAAGATTAATCTATTTATATACATATTCTCCATGTTCATTTTCTAAATTTTTAATATATTCCAAATTTTTAACTAAAATAATATAAGAAGTTGTATAAGTAATCAAATAGCTTCATTGCTTAATAATAGTTCATAAGTCCGAGCACTAGAAATGACAGACTTGGGCACCGTCATCTTAAGCATCAAAGTCTGCCAATCTATAACTGCATTAAATCATGCTCTGCATAGCAAATAAAACAATAGCTGAAAGAAAACATTAATTCCAATTCATCAATAATATTTTAGAAAATTAATTTTTGTTTAACTTCAAAAATTCTTAATTTATTTACCAATAACAATGAACTTTTCTTTTGTTCTATGGATCCAAATATTAAATTCCAAGTAATAACTTTTTTTTTTTTGTTCATCATATCAGGCAAGTGATTGATATTAGTTTCTATGGGTTTTTTCCCCAATATGAATAAAAGAAGATATGATATTTAAATAAAATTTTGAAATTGTATAACTTTTTAACCAAATGATTTTTTTTTCCAATTTATTATTAAAATAATTAAAGTTACATTCTAGCAATTTTATTTTATATCAAATAATAATAAAAGTGGATGCTGGGTGTCAAATCACTTAACTATTTTTTATAACAAGAATAATAATATTTACTAAGGTGTGGCTAAGACCTGTAGAGGTCTCTACCTTCGAATTTTTCAGACGCTTATTCCTAAAGGTTAACGCCTTAGTAAATATTACTTAATATAATAATGTGCATTTAATAAAATTTATAATTATGACAAGAATAATAAATGTACATATCTCATATGCAATGATTTGCCCTGCGTTAATTTGATAGTTATAGAATGATAGATTCTGAAGTTTAAGGTTCATGGATTGCTTGCAGATCTCCCAAGCAATAAAGCTATCTGATTATTTATTTATTTATTATAGCTTTATTTAAAGATTATAATTAGAAGTGATACTATGTTGCAAGATGTATTGCTAATTTACAGTAACTTTCAATGGGATGCTATTATTAAGTTTGTTGTTTTGTTTTGGTTTTCTAATATATTGTTTTTGTGAAATTTGTTTAAAGTAGAGTTAATAAAAGAGTATAACATTTATTTTATATATATATTTGGATTTGAGTCTAAGAACTTATTTGTTCTTGGGCAGAATGAGGGATGGGGAGGTATTTCTATAGAAGATTAATTTTCTCTAGACCCCTATGCTATTCGTTAGAAAATTATCTATGTGGTTCTTTTCAAAAACAAAATAAAATCGGTTATTACTGCTTTAAAATAATCATTATTATTAAAGGAAAATTTATTGAATACCCTTCTGAATCATAAATCATATTACAAAGACGACTACACAGTTCCCAAATCTTCTCTTTTCTGTAGTCATTAATAATTCAAAATTTCATTGTCCATTTTTTTCTCTATTATTTAAATCTCATATGTCATTTTTTCATTAAATAACTTTTTGTTTTGTTTTGTCTACTTGAATTTAATTTTCTATATTAACATAGATGAAGTTTTACTATTTCTATATCTTTTTAATATAATTTATTTACTAATAATCTATTTTTTTTTGTTTCATTTTTGACTTTCTTTCAGTTTTCTTTATTTTTTATTTAAATTGTTTTATTTTACTATCATTAGATCAAACTAAATTTATATTTAAATTTTTCTTTGTTACTACATCTCTAACCTAACTTACATTTGCATAAATTTATTTTACATGTCTCTATTTAATTTTAAACTATCTTTATACTTTTATTTTCTTCAGTATTTTCATTTCTGATTTTTTTGTTTACCATTTTAGTAAGATCATTATTACCAAAAAGGTTTCCCCCCTCTCTTCATGAATTGTTTTTTAAGTTGCTTCTTTTTTTAAATTTTTAAAAAAATAATTTCTGTCTTATATTTGAATTTACATTATTGTTTGGCATTTTATTTATTTAAATTTAATTGCTTATGCAATAAATTAAACAATTATTTCTCATAATCTTTTTTAATTGTCTTACATCATATACTTAAAATTTACCACCATTTAATTATATCATAGATCTATTAATTGTAGGATGATGCTGTGTCTGAACTTATATAAATCCAAGTGAAATGTATGACTATTACTTGAAATTCTTCATTTCTATATCCTTTTGATTTACAATTATGCATGTCTTATTATGTTATTTTTCCAGCAAAAATTGTCAGCCTTTCATCTTTTTTTTCTTTCTTACTTTAAATTCATAATTCCCTACAATCTTCTCATTAAATGTCACATTTGTATATAATATTCCTCCTAGAAAAGAAAATAATATTTAGATTTGTTTTTTATTATTGTTTTACTATATATTTTTATTATCACTTAATTTTATATATCATCATCATCAACCATTATCAATCCACTGCAGGATGAAGGTCTCTCCAAGAAGTTCAATCCATCTTTTCCTATCTTTAGCTTCTCTTCTCCACATCATCCCTGCACACTTTCTTATTTCATCCATCTCACATGTGGTCTCTTTCTGGGTCTTTTACAATCTCTTGGAATCCAGTTTAAAATTTCAATTGTCCATCTGTTATCATCTCTTTTAACAATATGTTCAGCCCAACTCCACTTCAGTCTTTTAATTTTTTCAATGAGGTCAGTAACACCTGTTTGTTCTCTTACCCATACATTGCATTTTCGATCCCTTCTTGTTACTCCCAACAAGCATCTCACCATTTATTTGAGTGGTCTGAAGTCTCTGTATTGCTCTTCTATTAAGTGTCCAAGTCTCAGATCCATAAGTAAGAACTGGCAAAACACATTTATTAAAAACCTTCCTTTTTAAACCCATAGGCATATTTCCTTTTAGTATCAAGTTATTTCTACCAAAAGCACTCCAACCAAGTTTAATTCTATGATTAATTTCATCCATTATATTTCCATCTGTATTAATAATCTGACCAAGGTATTTGTAACTGTTAACTTCTTCTAACTCATCATAATCAATCTTTATTTTCATATTTTGAAAAAATCTATTAAACATTACTTTAGTCTTTTTAATATTTATCTTTAGTCCTACTTCCATCTGATAACTCCTGCAACATTTCCGGTAGCTCTAAAGCATTATTTGCAAAAACAACTACATCAGCTGCAAAATCTAAATGACTTAAATAATCTCCATTTACTTTCACTCCTTTAGCTTCCCATTTTAATCCACAAAATATTTTTTGCAGCACTGCTGTAAAAAGTTTTGGAGATATGGAGTCACCTTGTCTTACACCCTTTTCAATGTTGATTTTCCTACTATCATTATGTAATCTAATTGTTGCTGTTGCATTTTTATAAATATTCTTTAAAATATGACAATATCCTGGATCTACACCTTGATGATCCAATGCTTTAATCACTGAAGAAATGTTTATAGAATCAAATGCCTTTTCATAATCTACAAATCCAAAACATAATGGCAACTCATATTCATTTGTCCTTTCTATAATTTCTCTCAATACGTGGATATGATCTATTGTACTAAAACCACTTTTAAATCCGGCTTGTTCTCTTGGTTGGTGGAAATCCAGTGTTTTCTGTAGATGAGTTGTAATTTTATATATACAAATAATCAAGTCATATATAAATTAATAAGTATAATAATAAGAAACAAATTACAAAATAATTTTATTATATTCATATAAGATACTTATAATGACTTTGAATGTAAAAGTCACAAAAATATTTTTATAGTCACACTAAATAAATAAAAAATATAATAATCTGTGCAGTTCAGTGTAGTGATAAATTGATTAGATATCTGGTTTTACATTCAACCTATCACTTAAAGTTCTCAAGCATCATATGATTGCTTGAGTAGATCATTTGATTTTTTTGTTTCTGTATATTAGGACAATTATGATATATATGCTATCAAATGAGATAGACAAATGTGGTAAATACATTAATGCTAATAAAGTTGTTTCTTACATTGGACACTATTTTTAACCATATAAAACTAGAATCATACGTAAAATATAAGTAATAATGTTGATAAATAAATAATGATAGGCTTTGCTAGTACGCATCATCAGTAGTATAAATAATAAATCATTATAATGGGAAAAAAAGAAGCCAGTGATAATGACAAACATAATCAACAATCATTATTTAAATACAATATACAATCTGAGAATATCAACCAAATACCAGCAATGATGGATATTTAATTATTGAGCTTATTATGATAAGCAGCTGAGAGTTATCTAGCATCATAAGTGTACTGTCCATAAATAAAATAGTCATATCATAATATATGTAAAATAACACTCAAACCCTTAGTGCCATCTCCATAATTTTAAGACCCAAATTACTTAATCTATTATTAAACAATGTCACTAAAATAATTTAAAATAATAGTTAATAATTTAATTAATTAATAGTAATAGAAGTAATAAAATGAAATTTAGTCTGACAAATATTTCCAATATACTATTTTTAATTCTGACTTATTATAAATATCATATAGAAGTTAAACATTTCGGTAGATAGAATTTAAAACAATAGATATTTAAATAATGATTTATATCTATACATTAATCATAAGTGGTCTTAAATAAATGCATACATATGGATCTGATAATACAAAAATATTCCACTTATTAATTATTAATCTGCTTTTAACTTATATAAAATTAAATTATTTTAATAGTATGTGAATGAAAAGCATAGATTTATTTGATATGTATATACAATAATAATGTTTCAATCATTAAGTTTCATTTATCTTTAATCTTTAGACCAAATTATTATTTTATTTGCCATTTAACATAAAAAATATTCTGAGGCAATAATAAAATAAAATTTAGCAATTGGAAAACCTTATTCTATAATAAACAAAAGAAACCTTTTTAAAATAAAATCTAAATTTAAAAAGTTTTTAAAATAAAATACTGTATTTCACTTTTAATATTTATTTTCTCTGGGAGTTCAAGTTCATTTGCTTTTTTTTTTTTCACAGTAACAAACTGAAAATTTTTTCTATCTATTTCCACTAGTATCATCTTAATTAATTTACTTAATTATTTTCATCAGTATTTTTTAAAAACAGTACAAATAAAATCCTCATTCTTTTTATTCTATAAAGAAATATATTTTCCTCTTTATTAGTACTGGAATTAATATTTTGCATAATATATATGTATCCTTTCCCCATTATGTCACATAGTTATATATATATACTTCTGGTTTTAAATGTAGATAATACATATATTTATTGAATTCTTCAATCTCTGGTTTCATCTGGAATTTTATAAATTTGTATAATATAACTATACAACCTCTCAAGATTTTCTTTTATGCATGTGAAATAGGCCTTATATATAAATTGCATTAAAGAAACATTTTGATAACTAGAACAGTTAATTCAATTTCTTATGGATTTCAATTCACATTTACCTTATACACTATTTGCACTTTAGGTGTAGGCAATGAATGCACACACATGGGACATCATTACAGAGAATATCATAATATTCAAATCTTAAACTAACTCAAATTTAATGAAAAAGATTAAAATTAGGTATGTTTTTTTGTTTTTAATTAAAGAAAACAAAATTATAACTGTAATGCAATAGTTGTTGTTTGATTAATATTCATCAAAACAAAATAAGTTTGAATATAATTTTCTAATAAATTTTTTTCTTAAACTCGATTGGAATTGAATTTTATAATTACCTGTACATTAGCATAAATATCTTTATTTATATAAAAGTAGTTTTCTTTGATACAGTAACAATTTTGATATTTGTCAAAATCAGAAATGAATCAAAATATGTGCATCAATTGGAGAACTTTTTATATTTAATTTTAAATAATCTACAGCATTTAAAAATACTATAAGTATTATTATTTTTTTATTTAATTTTTAAATCATTCTAATCTTAATTTTAAATATTTATTTAAATAAATTTGGTTGGGGTATTAATTTTTTCTTTTTCTTTAAACTTTATATATTAGAGGTGGGCAAATGTTTCAGTAATAAGATTCACATATAATACATTTCATACATTATTGGCTGTTTAGGAACACTAATGAAATTAAATTTTGTCTTGCTAATTATTTTAAAGTATTGGGAAAGCTTACTGCTAATGTTAAACAATATTCCAGTTGCTAAAAATCTGAAACAATTCATTGTTTTGTAAGTCTTTATTCAGTGATCAAAAATAGTTATCTAAAAATAATAATTTGTTGAATAAAGAATCAAATAATTTTTCCTGTAATTGATATTCTAGAATCTGAATAATAAATAAATCTGTAAATTATTCATGAATTACATAATTTTTCATTATGATTATGATAAAAATCTGCTTAAACTTTATAGAAACGGTTAAAACTTAAGCTTCAAGTTGATTAATGTAAAATTATTTCATTAAATGACCTCTTGTAATCCTATGATCTAATATGATTATTGTGGAAAATCTGTAGTTTTTATTATTTACAACAGTATATAGGTTTATTTAAAAAAGAAAATATCCCAAGTACATGGTAATTTTAAAACGGATTACACTACAATACATATATTTAAAAAAGTATTTTTATTTACTATGTAATGTGACTTCACACCTTGATGGATTTACCTGTTCATTGGCTCGATTCTCTCGTTACTTCAATGGTTCGTTCTTCTGTATTTCCACCAATCAATGTGTCCTCACTATTTCTATGGTCTGGCTTGTTATCAATTTCTCTGTCCATAATTCATTGTCTTCCATAATCCATTTTACATATTTTCATTCTGCCATTTTAAACAAATAGTTTATGTCCGTAATTTTACTTCTGAAATATTTATTTTTCTTTTACCAATCATTTTACTTCCTCCCCTCATTTCAGAAGTAGAAATATCTCCATTACACATAGTGTTTGAATCATTCAGGTATACGTCTATTTCTCGTGGGCCTGGGTACTTATTTTCATATTGTTCTTGTTTGCCTCCATCTTTTTCACTATTGTCTCTCTTCTTCCTTTTACCCTGTACTTTTATTTCTATCCCTCTCAGTCTCAATCTTCTTATCCTTGCTTGTTCTCCAATCCCATTGCCATTCATCTACTACTCTTTTTCACATGCGGTTTATGTGTCTTCTATATATTCTTTCATTTGGACCATTTATTTCATATATCTTGTTTGACATCTGTTGTTTAATTGTTCCCTGTATCCACGTCTTCCTTAATATATCTCTAAACCATACTGGTTCTTGGTTGGTTATCCATTTCATCATGTTGTATTATGTTGCTCTCTTTTGGATATAATGCAGTTAATTTTGTTCTCGATTTTTGTCCGCCTAGTATTTCTGCTGGTGATTTACTCAGTGCTGTTGATGGCATTGTGTGCTGAGCCATCATGAACACTTGTAGTGCTTCTTGTATATTTTTTGTTTCTGTTTTCTTCAAGTTTTGTTTCAATTGTTGTACTGCATTTTCAGCTAGACTGTTTGATTGAGGATGGTATGGTGGTGACCACACTTGTTGTATATCATGTTCTTCACAAAATTGTTGCATTTTCATTCTGGTGAATGCAGCACCATTGTCAGATACTAAAATTTTTGGGTATCCATGAATCACGAAAATGTTTTTAAAGCATTTTGCTGCTTCATTCACCATTGTGTCTTGTACTTTATGTGCTTCAATTCATCTGGGGTGTGTGTCTATGAGTATCAACAGCATTTTCCCATCTACTGATCCAGCATGGTCAATGTGTACTCTCTCCCATGGATTCTTTGCTGGGTGCCATGCGATCAGATTCTTTTGTGGCATCGCAGCATTATTTGGCATGCAGAGCATTTTTTGATATAGCGTTCGATGTCTTCATTTACTCTTGGCCACCATACATAACTATGAGCCAGAGCTTTAACTCACACTATTCCTGGATATCCTTCATATAGTAATTTCAGCCCTGCTTCTCTGCCTGCAGTTGGTATTAGCACTCTATTGCCCATTACAACACATCCTTTGCATATAGATAACTGTTATCTATTTAACCAAATCCTGTTCTGGCCATTCATTTCTAATCCAATCTATCAATTTTTTATATCCCTTGTCTTCTCTCATACATATTTCCACAGTTTTGCTATTTAATGTGTTTGATTTCATCACCTCAATGTAATTAATTTCTAATTCTTTCTTTCCTGTTTCATCTATGTCAGGCAATCTTGATAGAGCATCGGCATGAGGTATTTCTTTCCCTCGTTTATAAATCAGTATGTAGTCATATGCAGTCAGTATGTTCCATCATCTTAACATGCATGTGCTTATTTGTTCTGGAGCCTGCCGGTTATTACTTAATATTGCTATGAGAGGTTTATGATCTGTAATGATTTGAAAAGGCCTACCAAAAATAAATTGATATTTTTTTAGCGCAAAGATTATCACTAAAGCCTCTTGGTCTATCTGACTATAGTTGTGTTCTGCCTTCGATAAAGTCCTTGATGCATATGCAATCGGTCGTTCACTATTTTCCATTGGGTGTGCCAAAACCGCTCCCACACCTATTTCAGATGTGTTTGTTGTTTACTTCTAATGTGTTATCGAAATGCGTCAATAGTGTATCTGCAGAAAGTAGTTCTTTCAAACGCTTCTTCATGTATTTGCGTTGATTCCCATTTTTGTCCTTTTCTTAACAACTGATATAAAGGATTTGCTACCATTGCTTTGTTTTTTAAAAAAATTCAAAAGATCCAAAAAGGCTTGCAATTGTTTTACATTTTTGGGTCTCTGCATATTTTTGACCACTCACACTTTATCTTTCATTGATGTTTTTCTGTTGTTAGAAATCACGTGTCCAAGAAATTCTAATTCTTGCATTTTCCATATGCATTTTTCTTTGTTTAGTTTGAGATTGGTGTCTTTTAATTTATTACATACTCTAGTCAATCATTTACATAGCTCACTTTTTGTTGTGGCCATAACCAAAATATCATTGTAATATGGCATCACTCCCTGTACTTCATGCAATAATGTGTTGAGTTTTGCCTGAAAAATGTTAGATGCTGTAGTTACTCTCAAAGATAGCCTATTGCATTTAAACAGACTGAAAGGCATGGTTAGTGTTAACATTTGAGCTGTTTTTTTTTTGATGGTAGGTGGCATTTAAATCTAACTTTGGGAAAAAATTTTCATTGACTACTAATTTCTGAATTTTTTGTTTTACTTTTTTGTGCTATGCAAACAGAATCTTTCAGGGTTTGCATACAATTGGTCGGGCATTTTCACTTAAATCTTATGTCTACTGGGACTGATTTGAAAACTCCTATGGGTTCTGAAAAAAGTTCTGGATATGCATTAATGTATTCTTGTTCAAACGATGTGTGTTTTATAATTGTTACAGTAATTCCTAGCTGTTTGAACCATTCTCTTTGTACTATCCGGGCTATGTTTCCTTTTACTATATAAATAGATAGGTGCAATATTTCTTCTTTGTATTTAATTGGGATCTCAGATTTTCCTTTTACTATTACTGAGTTTCCACTGATATCTTTGACTCTAATATTCATTTTCTGTATTATGCATCCCTTATGTCCTCTGGTAATATCATTCCATTTTTCTTCTGATAAGAGTGATATTGCCGAGCCACTATCGATCTCCATTTCTATGTCTTTTTCACATATGTTCAGTGTTATCATGTATTATTTTTGGGTTTGTGTACACACATTTTTTTAAACTTCATATTCCGTATGTCATTTCTCTTATGTTTTTGGATTTCTGCAGATTGATATTAGATGTCCTTTCCTTCTACAATTATAACAAGTATATGTACACCATTTGCAGTTTTTTGCTATGTGCCCTTATTTTCCACAACAGAAACACTTTGATTTCCTCTGTCATTCCATTCTTTCATATTCATATTATGTGTTTTACCTTCTGTTTTATGTATTTCCCATGACTGTTCATCATTTATCTTGCCTCTGAAACACATTGCTTGTTCAATTATGAGCTCATACGATATCCCTTTCCTTATTGCTATGTCATAAGTCAAATCTGGTTCCATTAACAAATTCTGATGTAGCCAGTCTTCATTTATTCCCCATAACAACTGATCCAGTAGAACTTGTTCAGCAAAATCTCGGTATCCTTTACTAATTGTCTCAGACTTATGTCTAAATCTCTTATGCTTTAACCTCCGTGTTGTCTCCTATTTCGCAATGTTAATCGAGCCATAAACTTCGTTGGTTGTGGACTGAAATAATTGGATAATTTGCTTATAATGTTTTCATGTTACTAGTCCATTCATTAGTTTATGTATAACTTCTATGACTCTTCTTCCCGACAGGCATAACAGTGCTGCCACTTTTTTATTATTTTCCGTAATGCTATTTAACTTAAAAAAAATTTCTAGTTGAGTGACATATAGTGGCCATTCTCCCACATTCCCAACGGCAAACACAGAGATATTTCCTTGTCCTAATGACATCTTAACTTGTCCTTCTGAACTTTTGAATTAAATCATTAACTCCATATATTTTAAATTTCACAGCGACTACGCCAAAAGTTTGTCATGTATTTAAAAAACCTTTACTCTATTTTATTATTTACAACAGTATATAGGTTTATTCAAAAAAGAAAATATTCCAAGTGCACACTAATTTTAAAACAGATTACACTACAATACTATATTTAAAAAAGTCTTTTTATTTACTGTGTGATGTGTTTTCACACCTTGGTGGATTAACTTGTTCATTGGCTCAATTCTCTCATTACTCCAATGGTCCATTCTTCTGTATTTCCACCAATGTGTCCTCACTATTTCTCTATGGTCCAGATTGTTATCAATTTCTCTATCCATAATTCATTGTCTTCCATAATCCGTTTTACATATTTTCATTCCACCATTTTAAACAAATAATTTATGTCCATAATTTCACTTCTGAAATATTTGTTTTTCTTTTACCAGTCATTTCACTTTTATTTATAGATTCTGAAAAATCATTTCCTGGAAATAAAGACCAAATAATATTTATTTATTGAATATTTATAAATTTACAACTAAAATAAAGTATTTGAGAATCAATTTGTCACTAATTTCATATAGTATTATGCTTTATGGTAAGCTAATCATTATTGGATGTAGGACTCAGTAAAGTTAATAAAACAATATTATACAGTATTATAAGAATAATTTGTAACTTGTCAAAAATGTTGAAATAAAAGTGCTTAGTATAAATGATATCAAATATTCAGTAGTGTATTTAAATTAGTACATTTCTGTATATTTCAATTTCTGCAAATTGTTAATGTATTTGTGTATGTATATATATATGTATATGTGCATGGATATTTACTGGTATATTTATGGTTATAGTACTTTTAGCAATCATCTTTAGTGTCATTAGCCTATGCTTCTTTTTCCAAAGTCTACAGTCATATGATTAAATGTTAAATTGAATCATTAAATATATGTAAAAAAAGTGAATTAATGGCATATTTTCACAAAATTTTATATCTCTATAGTCTATCTAAAATTTATTAGGACTATGATCCATTAAGGGCTATTGTTAATTCTAGAGATTCCCCATGTCAATATTTATCAAAATAACAAACAATTCTTTCTCAGGGATTCAGTGCATTTGGATAATTAATTAAGGATATGACGATAGAAAGAAATGACACCTTAGTAAGTTTTGATGTAGAAAATTTATTCACAAAAGTACCCAGTGATGAAACACTTCCAATTGTAGAAAAAAGAATAAATGAAGATGATAGTCTACAAACCCTTTTCTTTTTATTGATAGTATCATAATATATTAATGCTCTGTATAACATTTTTAATACAGCTCAGGATTTCTTCCAAAAAAGTAAAGATATGATTATAAATTCATCACTGTCAATCATGATTTACAATTTTGTGTGGAAGGGTTTGAAATCACAATTATAAATATTATTCCAGTTGTATCCAAAAATCTAAATTTATTACATAAATAATATTGTACTTTGATTAAATTTAAAATATAAATAAAATATTGTCATTCATAGATGTTCTTGTGACATGACTACCTCATTAGAGAAATCAAAAATGCTGTTTACATGATGACAGATTTAAAAAAAGTGGAATTTTACTATCATAATGGAGTATAACAAAATAAGTTTATTCAGAAGCCAGTGACATATCCAACATAGAACAAACTCTCATGAAGAAAAATTATCCATTAAATATCATTTAGAAAATCTTAAATATATAACAAAAATAAACATCAAAAGAAAAAAATAGGTTCTGTAATATACTCATACATAAGAGGAGTGGCAGGCAATCTAAATAAAATCTGTAGTTGATATATTAGAGTGGCTGTCCAAAACCAACTGTTAAGAATCTTAATCTCTACAAAATCTAAACTTGGAATTCTGAAAAATGAGAACTGCATCCATGGAATACCAATGTGAAAGGCATATGTCAGTAAAACTAGTTGCCCTACTTAAAACAATTAAAAGAACATAAAACTATGATTAGAGAGAAAAAAATAGATGTCTAAAGGAGCAGACTATGTATATATCAATTAACATATATTTCAGCGAGAGACCACAAGAATATTGAAGGGAGAGAAAAAAGTAAAAAGAATACAATTTAAAGAAGTTGCTCATATGGTAGTAGCAAATAACTTTAAGTCATTGCATTGTGATAACCCATAATTTTTGGAAATCACTAATTTAATTCTTTTTTTTAAAAAAAGGATCATCAGGAAGGCTCTCACAGATAAGTATATAAAATTTCTACTGACTGTTACCTTTGATAGAATGTACTTGCTTAGAATATTATCTTAATTTTAGTTTTCATAATATTTAAACAGCATTAAGCTGTTGCACATGCGCTTTGCAGATTTTAACTATAAATGACTGAATACTAACACTTCAAACACATGATAAAGTCTTTGGAAAAGATAGAGTGGCCATCTATCTTTTCGAACCCAAATGCTTTTGTATGGACAAATCTTAAGTGTTTGAAAGTGGAAGCATGAAGATATTAAATAATCACTTTAAATTACTTTTACATGCTTGAATGAATGACGCTGGTGAAAATTTTCATTCAAGCATGTAAAAGTAATTTAAAGTGATTATTTAATATCTTCACGCTTTCACTTTCAAACACTTAAGTTTTGTCCATACAAAAGCGTTTGGGTTCGAAAAGATAGATGGCCACTCTATCTTTTCCAAAGACTTTATCATGTGTTTGAAGTGTTAGTATTCAGTCATTTATAGTTAAAATCTGCAAAGCGCATGTGCAACAGCGTAATGCTGTTTAAATATTACAGTTTATATATATCATGCTATATAAAATAATTGAGTTTTCATAAATGTAAAATGTCAGTGATTTAATTTCCATGTTAACTGTCACTTGTCAGTGTATAGCACCTAAAAAGATAGATCAACACTACCATTTAAAATATTATTCAACTAGATGATGAAAATAGTCCAACTACCTCTTAATTTTATATATGTATAAAAAGTTTAACAATAATTTAACAAATTTTTGTTATATCATTAACATGTAAATAAACCCATGTATATTCATCTATACATTAATATTTAAATACACATTCAAATGTCCATACCACTAAACTGGAATAAATTTATAAATTCGTTTACAAACAGTGTTTAATTAACCAATCATCAAAACACTAATAATATTTGCTTACAATCTTTAAACAAATAAATAAACAATTGAATGATTTATTGCTTGGAAGTTTATAATAAGTTTGAGTGCTGGAAATGGTGAAGCAGAGCCATGATTCATAGATCTTGAGATCCAATCTGCCATTATACTGCTGTACTAAATCACCCAGAACACTTATTAATCTTTATTATCACATTAGAATAAGCAGCCAAACAGTTTTCTAAAAACAATTCTTTCATGACCTCATCATCAGTTAGTGATGAACTATCTGCTAATGTTTTAGTATAATGCCAAAGATTGTAAGTGAATACTCACTAGTGATTTTTGATTGGATGTTTAGTTAAATGCTATCAATAATTTAATTTATATTTATGTTATTATATATAAGAGTTCATTTATGTTAATGATTTACAACTAAACATTTGTATTAAAATTTTTTTTTTTTTACAAAATTGTATCTCATAGAACATTAATATATTTGCATTTATAACTGAGAAGAAGAGTGTCTAGATAATTGAAAATGTTGAAAAGGTTAATAATCAGCATTGACAAAAAAAAAAATATTAAAATTGATTGTAATTTCAAAAAAAAAATCATGTCAAAAACAGGCAACTTTAATTAGAAGAAACTTTAATAAAACTTAAAGTAATTTGTTAATAAAAAAAAAAAAAAAGTAATGTGGTTTTAAATCAATTAGACTGAATTTTCACAAAGATGTTGTTTATTTTAATATTGTTTTTGTAGAAGAAATTTAGTTGTTAGCACTATCTTGTTTTTCATACATATATATATTAGGGTTGAAAGTCCAGAATGATGAATAAAGCAGTTTTTGATAACAATTTTGATAAACATAGCAGAGAGTCTATAGTTATTCTTCACAAGCTTTTTGCTTAAAATAATTTCAGGTTACTGATATTAACTTATTTATGTTTTTAAAAATATGTAAATGATTTATTAATAAGATTTAACTACCTAAACTTTTACTTTAGCTATCTGTTCTCAAATATGTCAGATCATAAGCTAAATTTAACTAACAGTGCATTTTTTATCATTATTAAATATTTATTGAATGTTTCTTTCCATTGATTTATCAATTGATTTTCCATTTATTTTATGGTTAGTTTATTTTATCATTAATAATTTAAAAAAAAGTTTTGTTACAGTATAAACATAATAATTTAAGCAGTCTAAATAGAGATAATTAAATTATTTTAAAGAACAATCTTTTCAAAATTTAATCTTGATTTTAAAATTTAATGCTTATTAAAAGTAAAACGAAATTTTTTTTTCTGCTTCATTTGAAACGATATCCCCTCCATTTTTTTCTAATTAATTGATTTTTGTAAGGTAAAGTTATATAATGTATATGTAATATACATTGTTAAAAGGAGGTTGCCTTGACAAGAGTTTGAAATTGTTGATTCTTATTGATATTGGAATTGTGTAAGTGTTGACTGGCTTTTAATGATATATATAGTGTAAGGCAATAGCTATACAGATATTAATGCATATAAGATAAAAGAGTAAATACAGACTCCACATAGCAAATACATCTCTTGCAAGTGAAAAAGAGTGCATTATTCACCAAGCCTGTCAATTTCTAGATATTGTGGAATTAAGCAATTTTTATCCTAAATTAATTGATGGCTGATATTGAAGAATTGGTGTTTAGGTGAGCTTTTTGGTAGAAAAATACTAAGACCGATTGGAATTTGACAAAAATATTTTTAGTTTATCTTTTCTATAACATTCGTACTAATGTTTGTATTGATAAGAAAAACCTGACTGAGTCATTCTGTACTGATGAAAAAAGTGCTATGTATATGCATGTAGATAAATACGATTTTTAAAATAATATATGTATGCAAGAGTAATGTATATATAAACAACTCTACATAAATTATGTATATGTATTACAAATGTATGAAAAATAAGTGTGTTCAAGACAGTTATATATATATATAATAAATAGTTCATTAGTAAACAATGTGCAGAACAAATAAAATAATTAATTCTTATTATGCTTATTGTTTTAGTCCTTTCAAGTTAAATGCATTTTGGTGCATTGCACAATAATCGGATTTTTAATTCCTTCCAAGATTAATGAATTCTGACAACAGCAAAATGCCATGTGCATGAAAAATGCATTCATAATGATAGGATTAAAACAATAATCATAATAAGATTTCCTTTGTGTGTGTGTACACATTGTTGCTAGTGCACTATTTATTTCATATAAACATAATGAAGATAATATCCATTAAATAGCGAGAAACTTTAACTTTTGATGCTACTAAAAAATTACCAATTCCTGAGGTTAAGTAAGTTTTTCACATAAATTTATAATAGCTCTTTTGTTGGGGGTGTTTGGAATAAAAGGATCAAAGACCCCCAACAAAAGAACTATTATATGTTTATGAAAAAAACTTGCTTAGCCTCAGGAATTGTCAATTAGTACTAGTAATTGATAATTTTGTAATAACATCAAAAGTTAAAAGTTTTTCTCTATTTAATGGTTATTATCTCCTCATTTCTATTCATTATTATAATAACAATTCATATAAACATTTAATTCAATATATATACTATATAACCCTATACTAGTAAATATAATTGAAATAGAATAAACATAATAAAGATACTAATAAATTTACAAAACAGAGTGCTAGCTTATTTGAATATATATATATATATACACATGTTGTATTAATAAAAAAATAATTATCTTGCAGGCAATTGTACATATAAAAACATCTGTGTTTTTTTTACCATAACTTGGATTTATATTTGAAAAAGGGAAGATAAAAACTTTGAGAAAATTGAAAATAAAAGGAATTAGGAATTTTTTATCTACAATTTCATACTTAAATAGTCTTTTCAAATTCACTTTGGAAGCATTGCTAACACCATAATTTAAATAGAAATTCCAATCTAAAATTACTTCCATTTAAATTAATTTACAAAGAATGTTTTAAATAATTAGGGGAGGGGTATTTTAAAATTGAAGTTATGCATGCATGATCTCTTAATAATAGCTATCAAATTGTTTTCCTTTTAGGAGAGTATATAGTACACAAATAATATAAACATTTGAAACTCTTGATTATTAATCAAGAATTTTCTGAAATCATCTGATTATTGTGGTTTAAACCATTACTCTTGATTATTAATCAAGAATTTTCTGAAATTATCTGATTATTATGGTTTAAACCATTAGAAATTATTGTTGAAAATCTGAATTAGAAGAGAACCACGATACTATTAATGAATCTTTTCTTGGAGTAATTGAAGATTCTAGTCACTGATTAAAGATGGTATTTTACTTACATTGATATTTCTAATGAAAATAAGATTATAATACCAATTTTGATATCATAGAATCTTGCAAACATTGTCATCAGTTAACATTTATGCTTATGGTCTACAATAATGACAAATGAGCTCATGTGATTCTGTAAAGATGTATTACAATATGATGTTTACCCAGTTCTTACCATCAATTTTATTTACTCTTCTCATCCATGACTAATCTATGATTAGTCTTCCACTAAATTCTTGTGATAATTGATCACCCAAATCTATTTGAATTAATTAGCTACTAGTTAGAATAGTTATGATCCTGAACATATATTTCAACAAATAAAAACTGTTTTACAAAACCATCCAGACATCAGTTTGTTAACCTTCTCATTAATTCTGCTCTTTTTTACAGTTAAAGGTATCTTTAATAAAATGAAAAACTAAACTTACTACCAAAAAATGCATTTAGAAAACTAAAATGTACTTTATCTCTCTCTCTCTCTCTCTTAAAGTTAAAAGTGTCTGCAATAAAATTAATAAATCAAAGCTATATTCAGTAAAAAAAAAATGTAGTTAGAATTAAGAAATCAAAAGCTAAATTCAATAAAAAAAAAAGGTAGTTAGAAAACTAAAAAGTTAAAATTCTCATTATAAATCTATTATTATTTAATGATTACATGACAATAAGCAGCTATTAAAAAGGCATCATGTACTTCTAAACTCAAGAAGCTTTAAGATTTCCTAAGGGATAAATATTTTTAATGAAATAATATTTATTATTGCATTCTTATTTGAACTGTTGGAAAAAAAAAATAGAAATGAGAAAATATTAAGCAACAGCTTTGATACATCACCCTGGGATCACAGCCATTTTATGTTTTATCAATATAGAATCTGATCATATTTTATTCAGCTCTTACTCTTGATGCACATATCTGTTTGTAAATTAGGATAAAATGAAATATTTTATGATGAAATTAAAATGTATCGATGACAAACAAAGAAAAATCTTATACAGATTACACAAAAATCATAGTGATTTATGTATAATGTACATTTCTGAATTATTACTTTTATATAATAAGAATAAATGCATTTGTTTTAAAGATATGTGTGTGCATACTTTCACATATGAGCATTGATATTATTTTTTATAAGTATACAATAAATCATAACTTAAATTGTAATAATTAAAAAGTATTTAAAATTATTAAATTTTTCAGACAATCAAGTAAAAGCAAATTTCTAATTTTAAAGATGAAATTAGGATAAATATCAATAAAATATTATTTATTAAAGGAAAAATAAAATAAAATATTTGTTTATCCATTATTTCATTTTCAATTTTTTTTCTTTTAATTTTAAGGTGAAATGTTAAAAACTAGTATATGCAATATTGAAATTAGCATTTT
Source organism: Epiperipatus broadwayi (assembly GCA_028023455.1). Taxonomy (NCBI): domain Eukaryota; kingdom Metazoa; phylum Onychophora; class Udeonychophora; order Euonychophora; family Peripatidae; genus Epiperipatus; species Epiperipatus broadwayi. Next base: position 6,365,369 of record JAQFVV010012408.1, on the reverse strand, counting down.
TGAAAAAGAAAAACTAAGTTTAGACAAATAGCCATGAATTTTTAAAAAAGAAAAATCTAGTTTAGAAAATATAGTATTTTCTATATATAATTTGAACTATTTATTAGTATTTTAACTCATGTATATGTCGGTGAATATTTCATTTATGAAACAGTAATAGTAGTGTGTAATAATCAGCCAAAAATGACCAGATAAATCAAAAGAGTGTCTCTTTTTTATTTGGTGTAATCGGTTCCTGTCACAAAAGCCTACCAGTTGCTAAACAAACCATTCTTTTAATTTCTGTTATTAAAGTGATAAATAAACTACACCTGGATCTCATTTTACGCGATAGATAGGTTCCTCAGAAAACACGCGCAAATGAAATCGCACAAAAATAGACGTAACTTACATTGAAAAAGGGAGGATGCAGTATGTGATTTTTCAAAATTTACATAAAAGCAAAGCACCAACGTAAAATTACTTTAAAATTCATACAAAAAAAAAATAAGGAAATAAAATATGACTAATAAAAAATTTCAAATTTGAAAAAAATTGATACAAGACAAACTTTTTTTAACTATAATATTTAATTTTATTCAAAATAATATATTTTTATGCATAATTTACAGTACAGTAATTTACATTTTTTTATACATGTTTTAATTATTATTGCTATTTGCGAAAACCATGTTCGTTTGCAAACTGAGGAAATACAACTAGCGCCAACTTCACACTCATGTTGTGTCATTGGTTTTCTGGTGACAACATAATTAGTAATTAATCTTTGGGACGATGATTTTATTAATTGTTTATGAAACTAACAACTAAAAATTAAATTCTTATTTTTGTCTTTAATTTTTTAATTTTCAATTCCGTTTAAAAATCAAATTTCACATCACATTAATTTCAAGTCACCAAGTAATTTTTAAATTGTTAATTACAATTAAAAATCAGATTTTAATTTTTAATTGTCAAATTTAATTGTGCTCACTGCTGTTACTCACCTTTTAAAAATAAACTTGTGGACACTAAATGATTAATACTGTAATTGATTGCGTTCTTTTTTAAAAAGCAAAAACAGAATGTGATTTAAAATGCAAAATTAACACGCACAATGTTTGAACAAATTTACATTATAATCTTGTAAAATTTAATGTGTGTATACATAAAATGTGGAAATCATGATTTTAATTTCATTATTGCATAAAATCTTACTATTATAAAGCACTGAAAATATTGAAATTACTAAGATGAAAGTTGAATTCCAATAATGTGCTATTACTTTCAATATAATGTAAGTGTGCGAAATTTATTATTTAAAGTAATAGTGCATTATTTTAGTTCGACTTCCGGTGAAACATGAATTGTGTAACTTCAAAATCGTGTTAATTAAGTCCACGTAAAAAGAGACCCAGGTGTATATAAAATCTTCCGAAAATCCTATTATTTTTGCATATTTTTTATACTTATGAAGAATTAAAAAAAAAAGCTTCCTCATTTGTTTTTTATATTAACTGATTTAGAACTATATGAAGAAGAATTTTTGTTAAATACAAAAATTTCAAATTAGGAAAGAAGAAAAGTAATATTCATTGCCAATTTAATTTTGTTTTTTATTTATTTTTGTTTACATAGTCATGATAAATGATATACATACCATTAAAAGCCAGTCAACACTTAAGGCAATCCCAATATCAATAACAATCAACAATTTCAAACTATTGTCAAGGCAACCTTCTTTTAACAATAAAGATGGTATATAAATTTAAACTCAGACATTCAAGCTGCGTACAGTTATGCACTCCATCTTAAAGAACTGACACACATGACTACATACATGTGAAAAAAATAAATGATCTTCATGTGGCCATGTGTATCATTGGTTTAAGGTGGAGTGCATAGCTGTAGGTATCTTGTCACTTCTAATTACATTAAGTTTAGTATTGACAATACACTTATATTTGAATATTATATATATTATATGCTATTTGCAATGATAAAATATTCTCGTATTGATTTATTATCAGAGAAACCATATTTAACATAAAAAAGACAGTGTATATGATGTATGCTAATATTAAAATATATTGATTGGATCTATTGAGGATGAGTAATAATTATAATAGTAATAGTAGTAGTATGTTAATTATTTAATTAATAAGCTGTACTGAACAAGATATTATTTAAAGTTCTCTGAGTTAGGTTCATCAATAAAATAGATAAATTGTATATGTGTTTATATTAATGCTAAGCAAATTTTTTGAAATAAATAACCCTTATTGAAATAAATAGATTTGACTGGAAAAAAAAAGATATGTATGCATATATATAACTTTGTCTTTTTAAAATATATCATCATCAAAACTTAAAAAATATGAAATTTTTATCTGTAGCAAGTAGTTTATAAAATTAGTTGTGAATTTTGCAATATGATATATATATGATCATTAGATGGAGCTTACCAATAGCTCTAAACAAGCTTTATTTTTATAAGTGCTGAAAGAGAAAGAATTCAAAATCTCTATCATTAACCCTACCTCCAGACCAATTGGTTTCAAGCTTATGCCTCACCTCAGTGAAGGGGTGGGTCTATAAAATCTCAGACCAATTACTCTAGAGATAGGTTTAACAATAGAGAGTTTGAATTTTTTCTCTTTTGGCACGTATAAAAATAAAGCTTGTTTAGAGTTATTGGTAATCTCCATCTAGTGATCGTTTAAATGCAAGCTTAGAAGCAAGTTATGAAATTTATAACTTGTTTTATTAATTAATTTTATATATATATATGTCAGACAAGAAGGACTATCATTGAAAGAGAGGTAAGGAGCATGATAACGCAATTAATAGAAAGGATATAAGATCAGGTTCATATATAGATTTTTTGGATACTGGACATAAAAAAAATTGTGCAAAAAAATATTCGGGTAATAAAGTATGTTAAAAATTACAAGGAAAGAAAATGTTATGAAACTTTGTATATTCAAGAAAATTTAAACAAAGATGTAAATGTAGTTAAAAGTTCAGTACAACTAGGAGAAAAATGGGCATTGTTAGTGAAGCAGTCAATCTTAGCTTAAGATTGAGCTTCATGTTTTCATCTACTAACCTATGTTTAAATCCCTATTTCCCATCCCGCTCCTTTTGTCGTGTATATATATTTCATATATATATTTGAGATGCGCGCCTAAATTATAAAATTTAATGTTTCAATAACAGGTTTTAAAATTATTATTAATTCTTTTTATTAATTATTGGTTCTTTTTTATTAAAGTATTATAGATGCAGCTCAAATATATATATATATTGCAAAACTATACAGGCAGTAGGTTTTATCCACTTTCATTTCTTGGTTTGATGTTAAGTGCATGTTTAAACAAATACTAAGTGAATATGGTCTAGCAGGGCGCCACTAGATTATCTGAATCTAGACATGGTTATATCTGATAACCTTTTACATGTACCGGGTTTGAATCCCTGTTGGTACTTTATTTCTAAGAAAAAAAATGAGAGATTTTGCTTTTTTTTTTGAGCCATATCACTATAAGCACTAATAGTTAGGTAAAGTAAAACATCTATAAACCAAAGTGGAGTTCATTGAACATAAATCATTTCTCAGATCTTAACATAACAAATGTGTTTCAATATTTTTATAAGTTCACTAGCTCAGATTATATATAACTAATTTAGGATGGCAATTCACTCATCCTTGCATGAAATAGATGATGGGATGTGGTTATAATAATACTAAGAAATCACTAAATATTATAAAATCAATATTTATTTATGGCCTTTAAACAGTTAAACAGCTCATTAATTAAAACGTTGATGATGATGATGATGATAATAATAACGATAATGACAAGGGTTTCAACTACAGCTCTAGGACTAAGCCTAAACATAAAACTAATTTTTATAAAGAAATTCATAATTATTGCTTAATTTTAGCATATTTACTTATATCTTAAATAACTAATATTCAACCATTGATGATGATGAATAATCACACTTAACAAAGACTACACTTAATGAAATATATACGCCTCGTTTAATAAAACAAACTAATATTTATTACTACATTTCTAACATATACATAAAAATTTCTAGATAAATATGAAAATTGACATGAATAATAATAATAATTGATTATATAACAATCCTCAGATTAATTTTAAGTTCTTCCCCCTTTCCCTTCAAATGTATTTTGTATTAAGTTGGACGTCACATTGACCATGATTTTCACTCCATGAGAAAAGTATTTAAAAAAAAAATATTATCTGCTCATTAGCACACATACTTTAAAAATCCAACATGTAAATAGAATGTAAAAAAAAATGTTAGTAAAATTGAAAGAGCAAGTTTTAGAAAAAAGTTTTAAATTATTTTCTCCCCCTCCCTTCCAAGCGCTGAAATCTATACTTAACTTGAAACAAAATAATCTAATATTCTAATACTACTCATTATTCCACATTCACTCCCAATTATACACATATAAAAATATCATTATGTATGTGCGTGTTTTATCCCATAATAACAAAATATTATTTAAAACCAAAATAATAATATATATTAGTTAAAACTAAAATCATAATACCATAAAAAAAAATTGTTTTACACATTAATATTGTAAAATTAATAAACAAATAATTTTCATACATTCAAGATCATTTATGAAGCTCAAAGTTATTATTAGTAAGACATTCTTGTTTTTAATCGATCTGAATAGTCTTTAAAAGTTCTTTAAATAAAATATACCACTTTATTGCTAAAATGTTTATTAAGACTGATATCATAAAGAAAATAGATATAAAAAGTCATATTACCGATCTTTTGTTTGTGGCGAATTTCCAAGGGTTCAAACTTGTCTTGTATAATGTTTATATTTCTGCAGCTACCATTTCCGTTTTACTGGGAACAATCTCTTTCTTGAGGTGTATAACTATTTGATGATGATGACTCTATTGAGGTTATTTGCTTTAGTGGACAATTTGGAAATCATTATATTAAATTTTCTTCTCTTCCTGTCAAGCATGTGGATGAAATACAGCAGTTGTTTTCCCATTTGTAAATTTTCTTGAGTTTAAAATCAGTTGTTGTAACAATTAATTGGACTTGATGATTAATATTTATCAGTAGATTAATTCATCTTCTTTGAATGCAGGTGAATGCTTTCTTCCTTCTATTAAAAACATCTTATTTATCTGGTCAGTTGAAAGGTGTAGAATATTATTTTAGACACATCTTTTCTTTCCTATGTGATGTGCAGCTTCCCCAGATGGTCCGGCAAATGGAATATACATATAATTTTTCTAGCCAGCCATTTCTTATATTTTCAACATTCAATATTATAGTTTAATAATCTGAATCAATCACAATAATAATAATAATTCAAGACAGCTTTTTATATCCAATTTTTAGCTAACTTAACCAATCAGAGATAGCATCACTTGCTATTTTTGGACAAATTTGTTTTAATTAGATCTCTAATTTATTTTCAACCAAATTATTTTTCAACTGAAAAGTTTAATCCTTTTTCCAGACACTTTTGTTTTAAAAAAAAAATAGACTCAATTCTTATTTCCTTTCTTTTGTTTTTTCTTTCTTTTTAACATCCAGGTAACACTTCAAATCTTTGAGCTTCCTTCTTTAGATCTTGATAAGACAATTTCAAAAATTATAGTTCTGACCCATTATAAGCTTCCAAAGTGAAACAATCATTTACAAAAAAAATTGCTACAAAGATCGATATCTGATTAAACAGATTTCCTCTTTTAACAAACAATTGTACAAAAAAAAATAATTTAACAGATTTAATACTTCCTTTTCTTTCAATATTTAGGAAATGTAAAATTTTGTATGTAATGTACACACATCCTTCATTCTTTCAAATCATTCATAAACTAACCTTAAATAATATAATTGCTAGCTTAGTAATTATAACCCAATTATTTAATTAAATCTGTAACTTTTAAATCCCACTTATAATTAAAGAAAAGCAAAATAAAAGTATAGAATAAAATATTAGAATTGATCAAGCATAGGTTAGTTTTAAAGAAAGTTAAAATGTTTAATATTTGAAATATAAAACAATTAAATAATTTACACATACATTGCCTATATGTATGCATTATAACTTTGCTTTTTAACAGAAAATTTAAATATTAAATAGTTTAAATGTGTGTATTACCTTTCTATCAACACACAAACAAGTAAAGCATGTAATTGTTGACCCATTCTTTCTCTGTTTAAAGCTTTTGAAATTTTGATCTGGAAGGGTTTGAACTTGGATGCCCTACAGCTTCTTTTATGGTTATATAAAATTGTGATGATGATTTTGTTTTACCTTTTTTTTACATGCACATTACTATAAATTTGTCTAGTGACCAAATTGTAATGGCACAATATATATATATATATATATATATATAGAAGCAAAACTTACTAACAAAATATTGATGTTTTTAAATATTTATTATATGTCATTTTTAGCTTTTTCTTTTTAAATTGCTTGTTTTTCTATTAAACTGTATATTTTTTATAAAATCCAATATGGAAGATGTGACTGTTGTTAATTGTTCAAAAATAATTAAAGGGAGGTATTTTTTTTATTAAAGTTTTACTTAAAATAAATGGGATTAAGTAGATTAAAGATTTTCTTTTGTATAAAACATGTCAAATCTATTTCTAATCTGGAAATAGATTTGAATTTATTTTTGGACATTATCTTACTATTGCATCTTCAAAAACAACTGATAAAAGAAAAGTATAAAATGACTGAATTTTGAATCAGATGAGATTAGCTACTCTAGTGAAAATGATTGTTAACATCGCTGTGAAACTAAAAATGATGTAGCAGTAAATCCACCACTCTTCATCAGCCTTTGGGTCATCATCTGCCGCTACTGTAATATCCTGCTGTCCTGAAATGAACAAAGGTCTAAAAAAGAACTTTAGAATGCTAATAGAAGTTTTTCTGCCACCGAAGTACTTGCATTTCAATCGCCGTGCACGTGCCATACTTTAAAATGGACTCTTAAAATTGAAAGGTAAATTTCCAAGCCACCACCTAATAGTCAATCTAGCCCAACTAATCTATCAAGATTTCTTTTAATATATTATTTAACTTTGTTTTTGTTTTAATATGTAATTTGCTCTTAAGTAATTTATTTTATTTAATTCTCTCTCATATGCTCTTAACTTTTCTTAACTTTGGTGCGGTCATTTATTTACATGTACTTATTATTTGATTTATATATCTGCTTGCTTATTATTATGTCAATCTCACAAACTGGCGAGCTTAATTTCTAAAAATCTTTTCTGTCATTTTTTCTTCTTCTAAACCTTCATACAAAGGTTATTAACGTCCCCTTAAAATATATATGTAATGCATTATAAATTAATACATTCACCAGATTGTTTTATGAATCAACATTTTAGGTTCGTTTTTAATATAAAAATTGATTTGTTTAACTCTGTAAATCCAGAAACTCAAGCTAATTAACGCTTTGAAATCTTATAAAAATATTCTTTATTCATTTCTGGAAAGGTGACTGATAATTTGTTTTCTATATAACTGCTAGTTATTTTTTTTGCTATACTCTTAAAATAGTCTATGCTTAAAAGATCATATACAGTATTTAATATATTCCAGTTATTGTAAAATCAGCGAAGGTTTAAATAGCAGAAAAAGTGATGGGGGAAAATCTAAATGTTTCTTTAACTAAATCAAATCTTAACGTATATTTTATTAATTTGAAATCTAAATCTTAATGTTTCTTTTACTAAATAAAATCTTCATGTATATTTTATTAAATGAAATATTCTCTCTATATATATATTATAATTGCATGGCATATTATAGTATTCAAACAAGGGTCATTTATTTTAAAGCAGTAAAATTTATTCAATGTTGTTAGAGACATGTATCATTACTGCGTTTCTGATATTTAGCCGATCTTTGTGTTTTTATATATATGTTCTTCTAATCTTTTAATCTGGGGGTTATGACAAGTTTGAACCCATAGATTTCTTATATCTCATTCTGTAGATAGTTGAGCTATCCAGAATTATATTTATTTCATATAAAATGCCTCTGGCGGTGATCCCGTAAGTTTGGCACACGCTAATGCATATTCTTTCTTTATATAAAAAGGCCACTGGTGGTGACCCCTAAGTCTGGCACACACTAATGCCCATCCATTTCATCATATAAAAAGGCCTCTGGCAGTGATTCCCTAAGTCTGGCACATGCTATGCCCATCCACTTTGTTCTCGTCCAGAAGCACGACCTTTTCCTCTTAGTTATTTTTAGGCTATTATGTCAGCATCGCAAACTTCTTCGTATTATTATTATTTCTTTTGCTTCATGGCCCAGTTTTAATGCTCTAATATTAAAATTAAGCTTTGCTTAAAAGTTATATACATAAATGCCAATTACTTCTATTTATTAATTAAGTTTATTTCAATCATATACAATCTCACCGTCATAATTTATATATCTATTTAAAAGTATGTGCCTTGGGAAAATAAAGCGTTCGTTTTACTATCGTTAAAATATTTTTTCATTAAATATTTTGTCATAGTTTCAAATATAATGTTTTCGAATGTATTTTGTTTATTTTCACGACCTCAATGGCATGAAAATAATTTATATCATATGTATAATGAATTTCGGAACACTCCTAGAAATATATATGTTAGTCACTATATTTCAGAACCGTAATCCAAAGCGTTGATAGCAATTTTATGTAACTTCTTTCTAATATTGATTGGCATCTTAATATTGAACCCACCAAAGATGTGTGTTTATTTATAATATATCATTTAGCTAATAAAGAACATATGAGAAATAATAGCGTGAATGACACTATGTAATCGCTTGCTCATTCACGCACACACTAATGTATATAATTAATTTATAAATGTATAATAATTCGTCAGTATATTAAATTATATTTTATTGTCTAACTTATTTGAGTAGTTCGAATTCCTTTTTCTCCACTGCCACATATTACAGCCATGCTTATATATATTTTAATATAATCATAGTTAATAGATGTCTCATTGTTTTGCTCAGCTTTGCTAATCGGCCGGATTAAGATTAATTTTCATGTGCCATCACTATTATGTTATTCATTAGGTGTTTGATCTGGGGCTTAGAGAGTGGGTTTGAATCCAGGCTGGTCCAGACCTAAATCTTGGGCTTGACTGGGTTTGAAATACATTTTGTGAGTTCCAGCTCATGTTAGATGGATAAACATATTTTGACCGGCACATTAGATTATTGGAAACTTTAAGAGTTATAATTTAAAATATTTTTTTAGTTTGTTTTGTAAGTATATATATATAAAGATTGTAATAAATTTAATTATTTTTATGTTACATGTATGTATTTTACTAATTATATTTATTGAAATAAACTGAGAGAGTGCAAACCTCTCAAGCGTTTGGCCAATCAGATCGCAATACTGGGACAGAGAATTTAATAAGAAAAGAGCGGTTCCCACTCTTTTCTTTACTTGTCTGTCTATATATCCAAGCCAGTCCAAAGTACTTAGATCTGCCAGCGTGAATCTTAAATATCTTCACACTCAACTCACTGAGTTCTAATTATAAACATACAGTGTGAAATCTTCCAATTTACTACGCAGTAGTTTTTAGATGTTATAACTTGCAGCAATATATGTAAATAATATTTTATTTTCTACAAACGCAGATGGTATTGAAATAAACTGAGAGAGTGCAAACCTCTCAAGCATTTGGCCAATCAGATCGCAATACTGGGACAGAGAATTTAATAAGAAAAGAGCGGTTCCACTCTTTTCTTTACTTGTCTGTCTATATATCCAAGCCAGTCCAAAGTACTTAGTTCTGCCAGCGTGAATCTTAAATATCTTCACACTCAACTCACCGAGTTCTAATTATAAACATACAGCGTGAAATCTTTCGATTTACTATGCAGTAGTTTTTAGATGTTATAACTTGCAGCAATATATGTAAATAATATTTTATTTTCTACAAACACAGATGGTATTGAAATAAACTGAGAGAGTGCAAACCTCTCAAAATTCTCTGTCCCAGTATTGTGATCTGATTGGCCAAACGCTTGAGAGGTTTGCACTCTCTCAGTTTATTTCAATACCGTCTGCGTTTGTAGAAAATAAAATATTAATTATATTTATTGTAATGTAATGTAAATAATGTCCATTGGGCAGAGTTGCAGTAGAATAGCTAATCATATGATTTTATAAAAAGAGATATCTTGATAAGGTTTCAGTAAGGGATGAAAGCTGGATTAATGTATTAAATAAATTTTTTATTATAGTGAGTTATCTGTTTCAGTTTTGTTTTAAAATAATTGTTTTAAATATTACAAATGTACATGTTAACTTTACAACTATAAAAAGACTGAATGTATAGTCAAGAATGCAAATGCTTGATGTCTGATAGTAAAATCATTAAATAAAGTATCAATTGTGAAAACCTCAGTTCAGTCAGCATGCTTATATGTTCATAACAATAGAATTACATAAACAAACTAAATCAAATATAGTCATGGTTCATTTCATTAAGTTTATGCATTACATTTATAAAATATAATCTTTGACAACAATTCACATGATTTTTTTTTTTTTTACATAGAAATGAATTACTATGTAAGAAGATGTAAAAATATCATCACTATAAAAATAAGGTAATAGTAGATTTTAAATATTAGTTATATACAAATTAATAATTTGTAGGCAAAACATAAAAAACATAAACATCGTGAAGGTAAGATAAAGTAGATTCTAAATATTAATTATACTCACACATTATGTTTTTATATATGCTAAGAAATAACATGAGTTTCTATTAAAATATTCTGCATTTCTAGAAATCTTTGCAATTAAAATTTTCTTGTTGTTTGTTGTAACATTTAACATGTTTTACACCCCCGCCATATATATATAAATAGTCTACAAATACTCCACACTCATGGAATTATATTAGTTGGCATTAGTTGGCCTACTAAATTCAATTGTGAAGAAATAAGCAAAACTATTATTTGAGCCAAGGAAGAGGTAAGATATATCTGAATCAGGCAAGTTGAGTCTGAATAATCTTTAACCTCTCTGATCTAACATTGGATTATAATTCAAACTATTCATGATTGTTGGATGCAACAATGTGTGTGTGAACTGAAATGTAAGATAAATGTTATGGGAAAGTACTTTAATTATTGGAGAGAAGGAATTATTGATTGATTTTATATTAATAAAATTATTTTCTTACACCCCAAAATGTACCATATAGATGGAAATATTTATTTGAAGATATGATATAGGCGTTCATATCCATGACTCAAGCTTGATATTTTAGCATTAAGTTTAGCTTAATGGGGCCCTAATATTAACCATATACCCATTTTCCGAGATTGCAATACTCCTCTTTCATTCACACTCACCCTATCTATATTTACAAATACACATTAGAATAGAATATACATATATCTTTTGCTTAATAAGAAGAAAGTAACTTTTATGCAATATAGATAAAATAGTCTTAATTGTTGCAGAATCGAATTATTAAAAATGATTACAATATATACTTATAGTTGTTATTAAAATTATGTAATCTGCCTGGCTGCTATGGATTTAAAAAGAAATAAAAAGTAGATAAAAGAATTTCTGTTTGAAATTTTAAAAAAGTCATGAAATAAATATATTAGTTTATATTTAAACTTAATATGATGTATTTTCTTTAAATAATATCCTTATATAATTATGACTCTAAAAGTAAGTCAAATTGTTTCACTTATTTTGTTAAGTGTTTTATTATTAGTAAACTATCTCAATTTAATTAAAATGAAAGAATGTGTAAACAACATTGTCTTGACTGATAAAACAAATTATCAAGTAAACTAATTAGTGAATTTAGAAAACAAAATAACCAGAAAGAAAAAAATTAAAGCACCTTTTATTTCCATTTAAAATTATAAAAAATAGAATAAATTGATTTTTTTTTTTCAATTAATGTGAATGTTTTCTTTAGTTAATATCTAGAGTGATTCAAGATAATAAGCTACAGTTAGAGGATAGTTTAGCTAAACTATCTTATACTCTGAATATATCATTAAATTAAAGTCATGCAAGGTTAAATGAATCAAAAATATTGGACTAGTTGCTTTTGCAGGAAGGATAACTATGCCAGCATCATGCTTTTGCTTCAGAGTAAATTGCCTGAATCAGAAAATGGACTCTTAAAGCTTTATTAACTAAAACCAATCACTTATTGATGGAAAATTAATGAATTAATGCTAGCAAATAACTAAGCCAAATAAAAATTGAACACTAGGAAAAATTCTTGCATTGGAAATAAATATCTTCATATATTCAGTAAAAAAATATTTTCCAATATGTTTAGATAAATCTGTTATCATAATATTTATAGTTACATTATAAATTTATTTAAGTCTGTCATTCTTATAATTAGATAGAAGAATAATTAATTTCTAATAATTATAATAAAATTTTAACATTTTCTTATTATATCTCTTTATATGCTGAATACATGCTTGTAATTAATATGTGTGTGTGTGAATATATGCCACATAGATCAAATAAGCATTAAGTTATTAAAGGAAAATTATTTTATTAATTATTACTTTATGACCTTTTTTAGTTTTAATCTAATATAAAATTAATTAAAAAATTCCATTATTGTAATCCAATAGAATCACTTGAAAAATAAATTTTATTTTAAATACAAAAGAGTAAATATAAAGGGGGGGGGGTATTATAAATCAAAGAATCCTGTATAAATTTGATTTTACTTAAAAATTTAATCAGAATTATTTAATATAAAATATAGATTATTGTTTGTACAATTTATTTAAACAATTATATTTTACAAATTATTGCTAATCTCTTCATTGTGTATCTTTATTAATTATTTTCTAGGGATTTCTGATGATCACATGATCACTATTTATTATGCTTGCTTTGCCTGTTTTGATTTCTGATGATCTCCTAAACAATATATTATTGTGTCTGATCTTTTGTTGTATTCATGTTACTTCTGAACATATGTGCAAAAAAGGATCTTTGGGAAATTAGGTAGACATACTAAAATTCTTTAGTTTAATCAAAGAGTAATAGATATTCCAATGGATTTTTGAGAAATGGCTAATGCCCTAGATTAAAATATTGTTTGACAAATAAAAGTTTATATATTTTAAGCAAAACAAGAAAAAATATATATATGTCATTCACTTACAACAGTCTAGCTATATAACTAATTCATTCTTTGCTTTTGATTTTTTAATTTATTTTGCATTTTTGATATTCATCAACATTGGCACCATCATAGGCTATGTAGGCCTTCTCTTAATCATTACAGTTTCATTACACCTTGTTGTAATCGAATTGCTGGAACTAAATGGATGACTATTATTATTTTTCATTATCAGATCACTTTCACAAAATTCCATAACATTATAAAATTTAATCTCACTAATTAGTTAACATTAAAATAGATGTTTAGCATTTGAAAAGGATATAAAAACATATGTTAAAGAAGGCTTTTTATGTATTATTCTTAATATAGTATATAATAATTTATATGAAAGAATAGCATAATGGATTTTATTAATTATCATTTATTAAAGTAAATAGAAATATGTGAACAAATTATAAATGTAAAAATTTTAAAGAGTATTGAGGTAATAATATGCTTATCAAACTGGGGAATGTATATTTTGTAAAATAATGAAATAAGAATATGCATCATACTAAGGAGTATATATAATTCTAGGGCAATGCATGCAAAATTGGATGGTTTAATTACTATAAAACTAACATTGAATCATATGTTATAAGATCAAAGTAAATCATAATCAAGCTGTGACTTTTATTATTGTTTTGTTAAGCACTTAAGAATTTTTTTCTAATAATAAAAAATTAATAAATCAACAATCATTATGTATTAATCTTGATATATGTATGTAGCAAATTTTATCTTCAGCCCAATGTACAATAAACTTAATTGATGAAATACACAGGCTTATATATGCCTGTGTTAGTGGTGGGTCATGTGAAAGTCTGTGCTCATACCCTGTCTAATAAACTTAATTATAAACCTTTATGAAAAAACTGCTAGTACTACTCTTCATATTAAAAAAATGATCATTGTATCATTATATAAACATTAAAATATTAATTAACATTAAATAATGCCATAAAATTTCTTTATTAGTTAAATACAAATATTGATACTTGTCCCATGCTGCCTTTCCAGCTGTTGTAAATTAGTTTGAGTGAATTCAAGATGATAACTGTTATTAAACAACACACATTGACTCTTTCTGAGCAATTGTACTATGCTCTGAACATAGCTTATATAATATTTGAAATAAGTGCAGTACTACTTCTCATAGTATAAAAAATCAGACTATTGAATGAGATCTACCACTTGCTCAACTATTTTTTTTTTTTAGTAAAGATGGAAGTTTCTCAATTCTATATTAATTTCATTTATGTGATTAAAAAGAACTCTTACTATCAGGCACTTAGATATGAAAATTTTATTTATTATAGCTGAAAATGAAATGTGTAATTATGATTAATTAATAAAAAAAATTGCTTAATCAAATATTGGTATGTGTATGTTTTCAAATTTTTTTTTCCTCAATGTATCTTTCACTTTAGCGATTCACCTTAACTCAATTTTAACCTAACCATCCATTAGTATATCAGACTGTCTCTTATTATAAATGCATTTTGAAACATCCATTTCACTTTTCAAATAAGATATACTCAACACATGTTGTAATTTAACTGAATTTTCAGATAATTTAATTTCATATATATTTTAAACTTCTTATCCTTCACACATACTGAAACATATGGCCAAAGACATAAGAAAGGATAAATGATTCCCAAAATATGCATTTTTGCTAAACTAGCAATCATCAGTTGACCCAGGTCACAAATCTTCACCATTTGTTCAGTATTTGCAGATAAAAATTACTACAGTTTGATTTATAAGTAATAAACTTTCTGCACTCGCTCTTTGGTCACAAATTACTTTATGTAATATATTACTATTACCAATCATTTATTAAACTAGATATTATCAGCACTTGAGTCTCCATTCTCATGTTGACAAATTAACTTTCACTACATCACTCTATTAAGGACTAATTTCTATCCACTTTGAATACCTTATGGAAGGGTGTAGAGTCACTGAAATATATTTTCAAGTTTTTTTAAATATTTATCAGTCTACCTTTCACATTATCTCTATCATACCCAAATTATCCCACTAATGATCTATTTTGAAAGACCCTCTTCATTTTTTAAGCAAGACATATGCAACACATTATAATTTTACTGCATTTTAAATATGCTTAAACATAATATTTAAAACTTATGTTCCATCGTGCATTCCTGAAATATATATTCAAAGATATATGAAAAAATATATGATCCCCAAGTTGCATATTTCATACTGAAGTAGATCATTAATTAGATTTACATCTTATTTATTTTTTGATTCATGCAATTTTATTTTATAATAAATGATTATGTATTTAAAAAATATGTATTTCTCTGCCATCTTTATAATTATTATTTGCTGGAATGTATAATCAAAGTAAAAAAAAAAGTAACCTTTTTTGATATCAGTAGACAAAGTTTAGACTTTTGTAAATGGGAGCTTATTCTTTAATTTTTTAATAATAATATTGAGATCTAATTAAGATCCTGGAAATCATGGCCATAGTTAAAATAGAAAAGTTGTCAGTGATTCTGTAGAACTTGAAGGTTATACTGAGTAATGTCATTAAAGTTTTAAATTTTTATTGATAAAAATATTGAAACATTATAAACAATAATGCACAAGTTTGATATAGCTTATGTTTAGTTGGAAATTCACTTTTAGGGTTTAACAGTGATATTTGGTTATTAGGATATAATCCAATTATACTGGTTATTGACTACCATTTTGTAAAATGTTTACATCATGTTAGTAGGTCACCATGCTTATACCATGCCATTGTTGTACCATGGAGAATATGACTATTTCTAACCAAAATGTATGTTGTATATAATTGCCCATTTTTGGAATGATTGTTCTGAATTTTTGTCATATTTAAAATCAAGGCACAAATCATAATGAAAAATGTATTCTAATAAGATGTGGTTTAGAATATCATTCTGGTTGCTGTAATTTTAACTGATATAATTAATTAAAATAAGAATTTTATTTGATAAATATAATTGGTTAAAATAATAATTACTAATACCAATTTTTGTCATGTAATTCAAACTTTGAAATTAGATAGAAATAATTCTTTCAAAACTTGGTTTAACAGATTCTCATATTTACAGAAGGAGAGAATATGCTAATAAATATAGATAAATGGTATGCACTAATTGAGGCACTAGCAAATAATGAAAGATTGTGTCAGTATTAAGTTAACAGTAGTATTTTCTCAAAACTAAGAAGAAAATTAGCAAGAGCATATGAGCAGAAATTTGATATAATCAACTGGTAAGAATTTAGTATTGTCTCTGCTATGGTTTGAATTCATTTCTTAATATGGAAACTAATTACTATAGTTTGAAATTAGTGTTATATAATATTTTATTTTTACATCTTAATTCACATGATAAACATTTGTTATGGTAATGCATAATTCAGAAATTGCATATATATATACTTGAATGATTAAAATCTAATTGTAATTGCATATATATATACTTGAATGATTAAAATCTAAATAATGTGTCAGTATCAATTTAGGACTGCCTCAAATCCTATCATAACTATTAATGAGAAACAGACATATTTACAATACTGTATCATAAGTATCGGACATTAACTTTATTCACACTTTACTATCTAAAATCTTATATTAAAAAAGGATCAAACTGTGTAGCAGCAGATAGGTCTAATAATAACATAAAATGTTTGAAACAGGCACAATCAGTATTTGTGTTAAACATATTATATAAATGATTATCAATCCACCAATGAGAGACATTTATAATTATAACAAAAAAGGTTACTGATAATACATGTTATGAAAAATGTTTTAAATACCAATCAATGATTTAAATTATGTTAGCTTAAATTTGGTTTGTAAAGATTCTTAAAACTAAGCTTTAAATATATTACCTAATGTGCACATTTAAAAAAAATCCATTAAGTTACTTTGCAAACATTTGTATAGAAAATTCAATCATGATCTTAAATTATAGTTTTATTTTAGTCATTCTAATTATTACAAAGTTTTTACTCTTGGTTGAATATCATTTAATTTCTATCCTTGGAACTAAAAAATTACATTATGGATCACATATTAGTAAAACCTACATATTAAGTATGCAAATTAAAATGTCATTTAACTTCTATCCTTGGAGCTAAAAAATTACATTATGGATCACATATTAGTAAAACCTACATATTAAGTATGCAAATTAAAATGCAAGGCTTAAAAGTCAACAACCAAGATGATTATACATTGTAAAATGCATAGTGCAAACTATCAACTACTATGGAACTAATTCATTATTGGCTACTGACGCCCATCTACACCAATCAAGTTTTACAAATGATATAAAAGGAGCATATTATCTATAAGAAAAAAATGGAATGCTCTTATATTTTTATAAATATATATACAGTCAAGAGTATGTAGCAATATGTCATTGATTTGATTCTTCAATCTCTAGACTATGCAGATAATCTTAGTAAGAAAGTTACAAGTCATATTTCTTTGTTAATATAATATTTACATTGAAATAAAAAAACACCAGAAATTGTCTTTAGGATAATCTGTTATATTCTTTAATGAATTCATAAAATGTATTCACTGGCTTTTATGTATTATCAGAAATATTCCTTTCTTAAAAAAAACTGTTAATAGTTATGATTCATACTTTATTAAAATGATAAAATTTTCCTAAGAGATTGCTTTGATTCACTGAAGTTTTAAAAATACATGGCTAATCTACTGTTACAAGTGCAGCATGTAATTCTTTATGTCTTTCTTTACTGTATATCTCACATTGAGACTAATTTAACATGAATTTTAAAAATTATAAATTATGATCACAATATTTTTATGAGTTATTTTTAACAAATATAATTATTATTTTCAAGTTTGCATATCTATGAGTATTTGTATAGGTAAATATAATTTTTTGTTTACAATAATTTTTGATATTATTGCTCATTTTTATGTTATAATTTAAGCTGAATGTGTGTCTCTAAATATTGAGGACACAGTTTAATAAAACAAAATTATATCATATTTTCAACCATTATTGATCCACTGCAGGATGAAGATCTCTCCAAGTTTAATTTAACCTCTCTTATACCCAACTCATCAGAAAACTTATTTATTTCCTTCATCCATCTTACATATGTTCTCTTTGTGGGTTTATTACAATCTCTTGGAATTCAGTTTTTGTTCATTTATTATTACCTCTTCTAATAATATGTCCAGACCAGCTCCATTTCAATCTCTTAATTTTATCAATTATGTCAATAATACTAATTTGTTCTGTCTTCCGTGGTTTTTAGTCTCTTATTTTAGATTTTTTCGTGCAGTTTGCAATCTCGGTATTGTTCTTCTAATAAGTGTTCAAGTGTCAGATTTATAAATAAAAATTGTTAAAACACATTTATTAAAAATCTTATTTTTCAAATATACTGTCATATATCCTGATCCATTATATTTTTTCAGTACTTGTAATCTAACTAAGATATTTGTAGAACTTCTATTAGTTCATGATTATAGAACAATTATTTTTGCTGTTTCTATTCTGAATTTTAATATCTATTAGTGATTTATTTGATTATTTGAAATATTTTTCTGCAGAATTCCTTAAATCTAGACTCTATGAACAGATTTAAGCTTTCCTAGAATCCATCTTGTTTGCTTTGTGTTGTAATTTTTTAAGAATTGATTTATGCTTCATATTTTGATCTGAATACACATCTGTTTTCAGAGATGAGAAATGAGTTTTAACATTTTGTTTCTCTAATATTGGCATAGCAATATAAAATCAATTGATGTCTATTCAGGTCATCAAGGTTTTTTTTATATTTATCTACATTTCAATGGAACTTCAAATTAGGTGTTCGTTATGTCAGATCTCTCTCTCTCTCTCTTTTGTCTAAAAAAATTAAGAATTGTTTGTCCATAATATTATAGTCCTCCATGATAATTACATTTACCTTTTAAATCTATATTTCTTCAGAATTTTCAACAGCTGATCATTAGTTTGTTTCTTCACCACTGAATGTTGGTATGTAAACTTGTACCACCATAAAATCATTAGATTATGTTTCAAAACAATTCTAAATTATTTTTTTATCCAGGGTATGAATATCCAGAAATATTTTTGTAAAGACACAATTCATCTTCATAGCAACTCTTCTTTGCTCATTTAATTATTGAGTGTTCAATTTCAATAATTTCTATTTTGAAACTCTTTCTCATTGACTCATCTCATATATCTCCAGAATTTTTATTCTACATCTATGCACTTAACTTTTTAAGTTTTTCACTTTCAATTTTCATCATATTTTAACAATCCATATTGCTATGTCAAAGCAGATGTTTTATGTGCTGATAATTTGAGAAATTCCATATTTTGGGCATAATATATGTAAGCAGTTAAGTGAAAATAGTCATAGAGTTTCCATATAAATTTCTTTTTTTTTCATTATCAAAAGTATACTTGAAGTAATGATGTAATTATACTATCATTCAAATTATCCTGACAATGGATGAAGTCAACTGCAAGAGACAGAAGTTTCCTGAAGGATCAGTAAAGAAAGCATTACTTGTAGAATTTCCAATAGATGATGATATTTTTTTTTCAAGTTCTAATCAAGAATTATTATAATTTTATTATTGTTATTATGATGTTGATGATTCAAAGATAGATGTTTATTAATTCTTCAAAAAGGTTACATTACATTTTACATAATCTGATTGTGCTGGATTACGAAAGCAATCATGCTTATATTTCATTGATTACAATAGTTCTACTTAGTAATAAGTTCACTTGTAAGTTCTGCACATGCTTTTGTTGCCCTTGTTATTCTTATAGTGATATGACCACTGTAGTCTATTAATTAATATTTATTTACAATATTAGGTGATTATTTTGAAAGTATCTGGATGATTGAACAATATCTATTGTTATGCTTGTGAACATGTGATTGAGTGTTGCTTATTTAAGCCAAGGTACATTGATTATAGATTAGAAGGTTGTTTTATAAGTTACCATATTGCAGCTATATTGTCTGGAGTAGTAATTTTGCAATCTGGGCCCTTAATTGTTGTAGTTTGTTTGTAAAGGTATCTGGATGATCTCTAGTATTATTTTCAAATGGAAAGCTGCAATGACTACACCAGTATGCATATAATAGCAATGTCCAAACTGTAGGTATAGAAGGTTTTTTATATGCTTTCATAATGTTTCTTATTGAGAAGTTTTGCCAAAAATAGGTATCCATCATGACTTTAAGAGTGTTAGATAGAGTTTGGCAGGTGTAAAATATGTGTTGTTGTGTTTCCTCTGCTGTATGATAAAGATTGCAGAAAGGATCAATGTTGGTGTATAGATGTCAAAAGAAAGCAAATATGAGGTCGGTAGTGCATGGAGATTGATTCTCAAAATGAAATCAAAGTATTTAGGCTTTAATGTTCATTTTCTGAACCTTCTGAGTAATTGATAATTGTTGATTCCTAGTATTGGTACGAGTGATCCTGCAGAGGCATCTGGGTATAATAAGTTGTAGATGTTCCAGTATGGGTATTTGTTTGTAGATTGAATATATATTTGGCTAGATACATTTGTGACACACTGTATGAGTAATGGTTTATATTCAGATGATGGTCTATCTGTTGGAGTGACTGTGAGTAAGCATGAAAATGCTGGGAACTACCTTATAGTTGAATCCATGAGGTTCACAGTTTTTGTATGTGAAATGTGTGAATAGTGTGAGGGCCTAGTCCACGTATGGATGTTCTGCTAAGGCATTTATCTGATACTGCAATAGATTTCCATCTCCATAATACCTTGGTGCAATGTGATGAGATTTTTGAAGTGAAATGTTTTGAAAATTTTATTATGGGGAAAAAGTAGGTAATTTTCATAATAATAAGCATGTTGAATAAAGTTGAGCTTTGGAGTAAATAGAAAGATAGGTCTTTGAAAGGGAGTTGTGATTTTTGTCACAGTTTCTTGTAGTTTGTTTTGTATGCTTTGTTTCATTGTGTTACCCCAACATATAAAATGGAAAACAAAGAAAAGTAATAGATTTGCCTTGAAAGATTTTTGTATAAGGCTTGATTATGTATATAAGCCAGATGGCTGTTTTATAAAGGTTGAAGCATAGTTTAAAATTAGAAATATATTCTTCAAATATGTTTTGCAATATTAGAAACTGTTTGCAAGATTTAAGAAAGATAGTGATGTCATCCATCTATGTCATACATGGAATATACTGTTTGTTGAGTGTATGGGATTTGAATTTCTGGTATTTTCTGTTGAATTTTTCTTATGAGTGGATCAATAAAAAAGGTGAACAGGAGCAAACATAGAGGTGAGCCTTATGAGATTGATTGCATGCGTGTGAATGTTGGTGATTTTCTACCATTAAGTGTGATTTGAATCTCTCTATTAAGTAAAAGATTGGCATTTACATAGAGTAGGCTGGTGTTAGTTAGCTTGTCTAGTAGTATTTTAATTGGCACTGAATTGAAGGCTGCCTTAATATCTAATTGAACAGCAATCAGTGCATCCTTTTTCGGTTTTTGTACTGCATTCGTGATTGTCTTGAAAAGTAGTGCAGCCTGTCTGATTGATGACACTTTTTTAACAAACTGGAAGAGTGATATTAGTAGAAGTATATGTAGTTTAAGTTGATTTTTTCCAAGATCTTAATTCCTAATGGTCCCATAGAAATATGCTGAAGGTTGGTAAGTGTTGATATGGGAACTGCTTTTTTATTAAAAGGTATAATAGCTATAGTATTTAGTTCTTTGATATCAGAAATTTTCTAGGACACATAGTTGGCTAGATTATATATATATATATATATATATATGGGTAGTAAATTGGCTCAAGTGCAAAAAAAAATGTAGGAATGCTGTTGGTTTTGGAATGACATGTGGTTTTTGAATGATGTGTTGTCACTTGTGTCAAGTTTGGCTGCAAACACTAGAATTAAATGGAGCTTCTATTTCTGTTGGTCCAAAATAGTCATGTGATGGTGTGAAGACTTGTTGGTCCTGTCATTTTTCTTAAAGTGATGAAAAATAGAGGGTATCATGTTTTGGCCAGCATATGTGACTCCTTCAGCTTGTATTGCCATGGGGACTCTCAATATAGGGGAATATCCAAAGGCTCAATGAATGTAACCCCTAGACCAAGTATGTGATTGGCTAAGGCAAACTTTCCTTTTTTTTACTGTTAGATATTCTTTAAGTTTATTGCATGTATTTTTATATATCTGTGTAAGTTTTTATATTCTCTGTTGAGAGTTTTGTACTGGCTGGCACATGGTTATCCGCCTGTGTATTTCATCTGCTATTGCTAGAAGACTATAGGGTTGGGGGGGGGGGTGAGTTGTGTGTTAAATGATCAATGTTGAATAAGAGTATGCTGATGAATGCTAATCAAGTACGAGGGCATCCAGTTTTCGTAACATAATGTATGTTTCCGAAAACAAAAATTCTATGGTAGATGTAGGAAGCAGTATATGCATTATTCTTTCTAGCGAAATTGAAGTTGTTTATATACCTGTCAGATTTAGGGTGAGTGTCTGTATTGAGTGATCAGAGAATGGAGAAGGATTTAGAGTTATTTCGATCAGATGATGGAGCATTGGTGAATAAAAATACAAATCGATGAATGCAAACCATTTATTATGGAATGATTCTGAATTTAATTATTAACATTATTATTGTTGTTTTTAAATAAATGGATTACAGACAGCCCAGTATGTCTAGAAAATCTTACATATAACTTAAAACTAGATTAGAAAATTGCTTGATCTCTGTCACACTGTATTTGCTTGCTAAGCCTTTCTCTTCATTGTTTCTCTTGCGTTGTTCCTCTTGAAGCTTTCAGTAGACCATTTAAATTGCCTACATACTACAGAGTTAAAAATTGAAAATTTGCACTCAATGATGCTATTAATTTATTTGTTTCAAGCTGACTTCTGCATTAAAATAATGTGATGTGTGCTTAGGTACTATTTTTTTTATTTAAAGTATGAATTCCATTTCAGGATAATAAGTAAAGCTTTATAAAATAATTGTTAAAAAAAGTTGGCGTTGATTGTGGGAACTACTGATTTCTACTTTAGTCATTTTTTATCTTTACTTTTTCCTTTGTTAAATTAGTAGCGCTTTTTCAGCAGTCATCAATAATCGTGAGAAGTTCGCGCTCTTTTTAATTTTCTTTTATCTTTTAAAAAGAAAAAGAGGAAGATGAAAACGATTTTCTTTTTCATCAAGAGTTATATTGGAAAAATTTTACTGTTATTAGAATGATTCGAATTTTTTCTTTCAAGATAAAATGATTTTGTTTACAGTTAAAATAGTCTGTTCATTAGTCATAAAATTTGAAAACTGCATTTTATTTGTTGTTGTTTTTTATATACTTGTAAATATGCTGTACGTATTAATTATTCTATAAATAGATAATGTGTAATAGCACAAATCTTATCAATATGTATTATTTTATATGATATAAATAGCAATTATCACAGCGGCCAATTTTTTTTAGGCAAAGATTGTTCATAAAATAATGCAGCAGCCGGTCAGCAAATGAGTATCTAGATATTTTTTGCAGTAGAATAAAGATCGAAAGTTAATCTGGGTTGATTAGATGAGTATCAGTGTGCTGAATGTAAAAATAATGATTGTAATATGATGCAACTTTAATTTCTGTTGAAGAAGAACTCATACTCTTACAGATATTGAGATCACGGTTACTTTTACTGCTGAAAAAGTAATATTCCATTAATCGTCTCACTCAAATTTATATTTAAAAAATGTTATTTTAATCAAAAATATGTTGAAAAAAATCTTGAAGATTAATGGGATTACAATCAATTCATGGAACTCGATTGAATAAAGTATTTAATTAATAAGGAAAAGGGGGAAAATTCAAAGAGTGATCTGTACTTATTGGTTATAATATAATTTTTACTCTTCATCAAAAATGTATATCATCAAGTTTGAATGATAAACTTACAATATATATATGTAACTTTTTTTTTTTTTTGCTACAGATATTATGTAATTGTTCCTTAATAACTTTACATTAGCAATGAAAATTCAAATACAACAATATTCAACGTTTTAAAAGAGATAAAATAATGATATTTTGATTCCACTTTGAAATTAAATAATGTAAGCTAAACACAAATAACCAATGATTAAAATGTTCATGTTATATTATTGATTTTGTTTCATTCAAGTATTTTAAATGTAATACATTAATTAACAATTAACAAATATGAGGCAGGGAAGCCTAATGTTTCATAAAGTAATTGGCTTAATGATATTAGATTTTGTTGTATGATTACTTCTTTTTTTTTTTTTTTGCTTTTTACTATATCCTGAATATAATTTGGGATGCAGACAATATTGTTTTATTATTGAAAGATAGAAAGCTAAAAATTGATCCGGAATCTCCAGATGTTATGATAATCAGAGGCATGGACCTTGTAAGCTTAATATTAAATCTAACAATAAATATATCAAAGATATGCTGAAATTAAAGATGCTGAAGTGAAAAAGATGCTGGAAGCAAAGCCGCTCAAGTGAAAAGTGAAATCATATTCAAAAGTCTATGAAAATTACTCTGATGACAGTAAGACAAGAATTACTCACCATTCTTGAAAATGGAATTAAAAATACAACTGTAACTTTAATGTAACCAGAACAGAAGAAAAGTAGACATATTGTAGCCAAAATTCACATGAAATATGGATAAACCTGAAAATAAAGTTTAGGATAAGCTCACTGAGGTTATAGTGGAGATCAGTAATGTCAACAATCAGATTTCCCATTTTGAACTCACAAATATGGAAAAGATTGAGCAAGTAGTATGAGAAAATCTAGAACAAATCCATAAATCACTTACTTTTAAACACAGCATTATTATAGAGGAAATATTTGTGATAGAAGATTGTATAGAATATTTTTAGAGAAAATTCTCATATATCAATCAGAATCTGGATGACCATAAATGAAAAATTCAAATCTTATCAATCCCATTAGAAAATCTGGTACATGTGGAAGATCAATGATATCAGTTGAAAATTCATGGTAAATCTCAAAATTTCTATCCATGAAAAGAAAGTTTTGTACCCTAACTTTATTTATTTGCATGCTCTCAAGAAATTATCAATGGAAGAAGTCTAGCTTCATAGTATCCATTTTAGTGATAGACATATTATCTAAGAAAATAGTGATGATTTCTCGAAGTGATTAAGAGCATCGTATGCATAATTGTAAAGAGTCACCAGTATTTGGCCAAGAATATCAATGGCTACCCTTGGAGAAACCATCTGATAAAACTCTTCATGATTATTGATAAATATTGATACTAATACTTTTAAATTGATCAATATCAAACTTTTAAATGTAAATATGGTGAAGACTATTAATACTACCTATTTTATAAAGTTTAAAAAAAATTTCAATTCCAACCATGTTAGCTATACCCAAATTTTAAAAGGCAAAAAAATAAATTCAGTACTTTGAATGTCTTTCTAAATCCTAAATAGTGTGTATTAAGACATAATATACATGATATATTAAACAAATTTTAATTGAAACTAGTAATGACACAAGCTAAGAAATGGTTCATTTATTGGGAAATTTAGAGATCAGTGAGCCTAGTGCAAATGCACCATTACAACAGATTAAGAAATGGTAGTTCCCATTATTCATCTTCAAATATGACTTACAACTAACCTATATTTCCAAGTATTAAAAGATTAATATCAATTATGGACAGAGAAGGGATGAACTCTACAGGTGGAAAAGAGAAACAGTGATCATTGATATTCTGGAGAGAACTAAAATTCAAAATTCCAGCTTTGAGGATACTTCACCAGCATGTTGCTAGATACCCATGTTAAAATTCACATTATTATTGCAACTCTGAACCAAAAATCCATAAGGAACTTATCTATTGTTCATGAATTCACATATGAGGATTTATGGCTATTCCCAATGCAGACATAAACCATTGATTTTTTTGTGAATGGTGTCTTAGTTATAAAGTAGACAGATAAAATGTATGGGTTTTGCTTTTTATTTTTTTATATTAAGGAAGAGTCTCAATATATTAAAAAAATGGGAAACACTTTGTAACATTTTTTTTCATTTCAAATATTGGCTTTTTTATTTTATGAACTTTTATTTTCTATTAATTTTCTAAGGTTTCAACCATATTTTATGATTTTTGTCAAGAATTGATCATATAATCTGTATACAAAGAATTTCCAAAAATAACATAGTATTTTTATTGTGTTATTTTTGGAAATTCTTTGTAAATAAATATTTGTAATATATACTTTATAGGAGCAATCTTTGGCATCAGCCATATATGTGGTTAAAACATCAGAAATCTAATATTAAAAAAATTTCACAAAATAAAAAAGTCAAAATTAGAAAAGAAGTAAAGTGTCAAATGATTATTGTTTAAAATACATTGAAATTAATGAAATTATTATGATTGGAAGTCGAACTCTGATAATGTGCTATTACTTTAAATATTATAAATCTCTGCACACTCAGACATAAGTAAGAGTTTAAAAAAACTTAAGTGAATCACTTAAGTTTAGAATGCATTTCAGTTCTTTATAATAATAGATTGAAATTAATGAACTATATTTGTGAAGAAAATGATGAAATATTGTTTTTTTATTTAATATATCAGTTCATAAACTTAATTTTCTCTCTCTCTTTTTGTGATTTCATTAATTTAATAAAGGATTAAAGTGGAATTAAATAACTAAACTATAAAATGTACAAATCCTCTTATGAATAATTTTTAAATATTTCATATGTCAAATTCTATCCATTTCACTCTCATAGTATCTATCCACACATATCAATATGGATCAGCAATAAAGTTGTTCATTAAAATTTTCCAACATATTTGTTTATATAGAAAATTAACCAAAATGAAATCTTTATATTTTAAAATTGTGCTTATGTATTTTATTATTTAGTTTGCTTGTATAGAATTTATGTAAAAAATTTTCACTAAGCAAACTGCATTAAATTTATTTTCTTTCTTTTTAATGAGTCTCTTTACTTTTTTTGGATTTATGATGCTACAAGAGTCATTATCACTGCTTTATTAGCACTAATAAATGGTGATAAAAATATTATTTTTTTGTTAAAAGTAAAAATGAATCTATAAACCTCTGAAACCCATAAATGATTAGTTTAACTATCTTCATAAATGATTTTGCTGCTGCCTGAAATTTGTTCCTATAAATCTTGAATGTGGGGGGAAAGTAGAAGAAAATGAGGAGGAAAAAGCATAGTCTCATTTATTTTATTTTACTGAAATTCATTAAATATTATTCTAAAGTTGAGACTCAAATTAAATTTATCATTTTGTTCACTTAGCTCTAGATTTTTAACATTTAATACACATGCTTTATCATTAAATATCTTGCTCAGATTATTCCTGCATTTTGTTTGAACAACTGGCAGTCATGAGTTATTAGATTTAAATATGCACATCAATAATGAATTTTGTTTTATCCTATTGTGTGTTTTGTTTTTCTATTTCATATAAACAAAAAAGAATCCAGAATTCCCTTATCAAAGAAATGGAATATGCCAATAGAACATTTACATAATGCACACTTTATTTAAATATTGTATTGCTTTCTGCAGCACAATATGAGCACTGTGATTTTGGCCATCAGCATAAAAGCATTCTCAGAAAATTATAACAATCATAAAAATAGCATTACCTTTTTTTGGTTAAATGGTTAAAATATTTAAATATATAAATTATATATTTAGTAAATAGATATTCAATATTATAGACTTTTATTGCCAAATTAATATATGCATTTGTTTATCCCCTCATTTGTTCATGCACTTCATACAGCATTAATCATGACAAAAAAAATCAAGTCAGATGTCACATGACTTAACTTAATAAGCTTGTATTTACAAATAGTTTATACATTAGATAAAGTGTTGGGCTAATGCTTGAAAATCCTGGCATCTCACTGATGATGCCAGAAGCAGAAAATGGTCTGGGGTTGAAGATATTCTCAAAGCTTGTTAAGAGCTTATTTTGCAAGCTCTATATAAAACATTTGTAAATACAAACTTATTAAGTCATGTGACATCTGACTTGATTTTTTGCCATTTTATTTTTTGTTATTAAGGCTTTGGCTATTTTATATTGATAAAGCTATTAATATATGGTGTATATGAATTTAGTTCAGTTCCATATGGCTATTTGAGTTAGATAGCTGGATTGGAAAACATATGGATGTCTGACAATTTCAGATTTTCTACTCAATAGTTAATTACACATTAGATAAAGTGCTGGGCTTGTCCTGGTATTTCTAATCTAATGCTTGAATATCGTGGCACCTCACTGATGATGCCAGAAGCAGAAACCAGTCTGGGGGTGAGGATATTCTGAAAGCTTGTTAAGAGCTTATTTTATGAGCTCTATATATAGCATTAATCATCTAGTTTTTTTAAATTCCCTTTATATTATTTTTTTTTAAAAATTTCTTAACACTGAAATTTGGGAAATAAATAAATATACAGCTATGGACTATTTTACTATGGGTTGTTGAATTTATGAATTATATTTAATAAATTTTATTCATTAGCAGAATTTTTTGAAAGCTAAATAACTAAATTTTTAATTTAAACTGTTATGATCACTATGTTTGTTTTCACAGCACTTTATGTATATTGCAAATAATTAAGTATCTCATTTTTGTATTTATATGTTGGACTATTTCCATTATCTAATATGAGTATTGAATGTGTTTAGAAAAAAATTAACTTTATTTAAATATTCCAAATACATTCAACTGTTAGTAATAACATAAGGTTATGCACAATGTTTCAAGAGGTCTTTCTTTTCTTCAGGTGAAGCTGGCCAGACCAGTGACAGTATTAGTATGGGAATCAAACCTGGACTCTTAGATTCTTTGAGTATTGAATTTTAAGTTAATGCTCTAACCAACTGACTCACCCTGCTAAAGGCAACAGTCAGAAAATTCATTTACTTATCTATGAGATATCCCCTTCAATTAAATCCACAATAGAATCAGAGTAAGAACAAAAATTATCATTCTTAGATGTTCTTATGACAAGATTCCCTCATGGCAAAATCAAAACTAGTTTAGCAAAAACCCACACATACAGAAAAATACTTAACTTACACATCCAATCATACCAGAAGCACAAAACATGGAATTATATTATCACTATGGAACAGAGCAAAAGGAGTTTGTTCAGAAACCAGCAATTTGAGAAAAGAAAAGACCTATATAGAACAAACTCTTATGAAAAATGATTATTAATCAGCTATTGTTAAGAAAACCTTAAATAGACAACAAAAGAACTATCAAAGGAAAAAACAATTATTGGTACTGTGGTGTATTCAAACATATCAAAAATTGCAGACAAATTAAGAAAAATATGCAATCAATATAACATCAGAACAGCTTTTCAGAACCATACCACACTACAAGGAATTCTAGAATCTACAAAGCCTAAACTTGAAATGCTGAAAAGAAAAAACTGCATTTATGAAATACCATGTGAATATGGAATAATGTATATTGGTGAGAGCAGTTATCCCATTGAAAAGCACTTGCAAAAACACAAACTAATGATTAGAAGAGAGAAAACAGATGTGTCTAAGGTAGCAGACCATGTATGTACCAATGAACATTTGTTCCATGGGAAAATACATAAATATTGGATTGAGAAGATACAAAGAAGAAAATTTAAAGAAGCTGCTCACATGACAGTGTCAAAAAATTGCATAAGCCAACTTGATGTGACTATACATAATGTATGAAAACCACTAATCAACTTTGCTCTTAGAAGAAAATGGAGAAATCAGGAGGAACTGCATAAATAAATATATGAAATTTCTATTGACTGTTGCCTTTGGCAAAATGACTCAAATGGTTAGAGAATTAAAATTGAATACTCAAACAATCTAAGGAATCAGGTATGATTACCATGCTAGTAGTATCATTGGTCAGGCCAGCAACACCTGAAGAAGAGGGGAGAATAATATCTTTCAAAGCCTTGTGTATATATTAATCAATGTGTTATTACTAACATTTGAATGTATTTGGAATATTTAAATAAAGTTAAATTTTTCTAAAGACATTCAATACTCATATTAGATAATAGAAATAATCCAACATATAAATACAACTAAAACTGTCATTACAAACCTTCAGGAAAACAATATCTCATCTTTGTTTCATATTTTAGTAATTATTAGTAATTTTATTTCTGAAATTAAATACCTTCATTACTTATCTTTATATTAACCCATTTCATTATTAAATTTGCGCATTACTAATCATTAAAGTTGCCATTTTTCTATGTCATATTATACTTGCTTATATTTGTCATGAAACTATATTAGTTACTAATAATTTTTATTTCTAAAATTAAACATCCATAGTCTCAGTATTCATATTTATATTAGTCTATTTTATTATTAAATTTACCATTTAATCATTAAAGTTGCCATATTTATACATTTTTATGTCATATTATACTTATTATATTTGTCATGAATCTACATACAATGTTAAATTTATATATGTTGAAAATCATTAAAAACTTCATATTTTCGTATTCTTTACGAAGTATTACAGTAATTGCATCTCATAGAATCTATCATTAAATATCTGCTTTAAATATGAATTATTTGGCTATAATGCTTTATTTTAAATCTTAATATGTACAAAGACTTAAAAAAGCCATAAAAGTCATAGATTTTGTGGACGATATACTAGCATTTCTATTCTCATCCAAATACTTACCCAAACTCTACAAAATACTGGATAAATTCTCACACAGCTCAGGTTTACAAATTAATACCACCAAATCAGCAACATGGAAAATAATAGAAAGGATCAATTCCAAGTTCAAAGCCGAAACTCAAAAATTTTTAGGTTTCAGTATAACCAAGTCATATACACAGATGTCAAAAGACATACAAAATAACATTATTCATGACTACTTACTCAAAAACTTTCCACAGTATACCTATCTCTACAGGGCAAAGTAGCCCTGCTCAATATAAAGATCATGGCAAAAATCAATTATTACCTTCTTTCCATCAAGATAAAAAAGTTTATCAACAAAATTAATGCACTTTCAGCTAGGTTATTTTGGAAAGGAAAAACAGCAGCACTAAGCATAAATACCATGCAAAGGTCCAGAAAATACAATGTCATGTCGATTTACTCCATACAAACACTCATGTTCCAAAAAACTCACAGTATAATTAGCTAGCTAATCAAAGCATCAAACTTTCATAACATTATAGAACCAGTCACACCAACAGACCGTCTGCCTCCAAAAAAAGAGAATTGGATACATAATATAATAAATAAGCTGAAACTACACACTACTTTAACAGAACAATTTCTTCCAAACAAAACTCAAAATATGGGATGCATATGAGATAATTTATCCACAAAATAGAATCATCACAGGAAAACTAGAAGTAATCAATCAAAAAATCATGAAATTATTTAAATTCTGGGACATGGAACTCAAATACCTGGACCTACTCATAAAAATTAACATGGTTGCCATGACCACCAATCAGTTTTTAAGACATAAGAGAGGAATATCCAAAATAGATCCTATCTGCCCCATATGTGAAAGGGAAGAAGAGACATTCGAACACTTAATTAAAAACTATCAAGTCTTACTAAAAACCAAACAACACATTTATAAAAATTTAAAATGGATTATTACATAATTTCCTCACTAAAAGACAGCATTTAAACAAGACAGTTTGCCTTCATTAGATTGTCTCTGTTTATAACAATGGCAATATGGCTAGCAAGGGGTAACAAAGTTTTCAACATTCCTCAGAAGAATGAAGAATCATATATCAGCAACAAAACAGAATACTGAAAAAAAGATGAAATGCTAGCACCACTACACGGACACAAAGAGACATGGAATTATATCAATAATTGAAAAAAAATAGAAGAACTAATAACATAAACACAAACCCAATTTATACCCCCAAAATTACAACAAATTGTACAATGTTAAGCAAAATATGTAAAAAGCCTTAATATCTTGAGATAAATATATATTTAAGTTAATTTAAAAGAAATAAACAAAGCTAGGCTCTCTTCAGTTTGAATTAATTCCATTTATTATAAACATTTTATATTTATGTTTGTTTATTCTGTTCTTGTTTGTCATTCTATATTCTATTTAAAAGAATTAATCATTTGTTCAATTATAAATGTCCAATAATATTTATTATTTGTTAACTATCCTTCATGCCTCAATTAAATATTATTATTATTAGTGAAATTAATTAAATAGCTTTTATACTTAATATGTCACTATTATATATTATAAATTATAGATCCTGAATAAATTTTCCATTTATCTGTAAGATTTCTGACTCTCACCTTAAAAATATCAATAATTCATGAAATTTGTTAGATGGATTTAGTATGTAATAGCTTTGAATTTGTGTTTAAAATGTATTTTTCAAAATTATTCACTGACTTGAATATATTAACAGTTTGGTTATGCAATAGAAAAGAAAGAGTTAATGTTATTCAAATATACCCTGATAATTATAGCTTTTTTTTATTTGTTTGTAATTATTATTATCTAAACTTTCTTTGGGAAAGATTGAAGCATTGTAGTTATCTTATATATCCAAAACAAAGTGCTAAAATAATTTTCTTTTTATCTTTATTATTTTACTAATATGCCAATTACTTCTGGTTTAGTTGAAAGAAGTTCACTGATAATTCAAAACTTTATAATTTTTACTAAATTCCAAAGTAAGTATTGACATACCCTTTTTACATTTACAAAACAATATTTACCACCCAAAATTTATTTGCATTTCACAAGTCGACATATGATTTCATATAGAGTTTATTTATTTATTTGTTTCTGTAACGTATGTTGAATTTTGCTTTCTTAAATTTTTTAGTCATTTCTTTATATTCTTGATAATTCGGTATATTATTTCTCACTTTTTATTTACATTTTAAGTATCAGTATTTAGCAGTGACTTAATGATTTTTTGTTTTGAAAAAGTTTAGGATAATTGGCCGATAAATTTTGATTTATTCTTATTTAATCAATAGTGATAATAATCTCGATTATCAATCATATCTTTGGAGAAATTAGTGTTCAGCGCATAATATTTTAATAGTATTAAAAAGAATGATAATTTTTAGATTACGTTAATCTTTGTATTAAAATATTTTATTTACTTGAGTCTTTATTTATAAATCAAATATATATTAATCATCAATAGAAATTTGACTCTAGTAAAAGTAATCATTAATTACTTTCACTTGATTATGTGTTTCAAATACACATGTAAATACAAATGTTAATTACAAAATATTTTCTTACATCATTAAAACCGCTTGCTGCTTTTTTTTTTTTTGTAGCATCATAACGAATAATGCTACATATGCCTAACAAATGTAAATGACCCTTCAAGAACCGATCTTTATTTA
Organism: Epiperipatus broadwayi; assembly: GCA_028023455.1. Taxonomy (NCBI): domain Eukaryota; kingdom Metazoa; phylum Onychophora; class Udeonychophora; order Euonychophora; family Peripatidae; genus Epiperipatus; species Epiperipatus broadwayi. Next base: position 6,331,589 of record JAQFVV010012408.1, on the reverse strand, counting down.
TTTGTATATAAGTATAAATCTATCACATCTATATGTAACTTCAGTGAATGATTTTATATCTCTGGTGCTAAATATTAATTTTGTATGAAATTAATATAATTCAAATTTTCTAATAATCAAATAAAGAGACATCTGTACAGAAATAGTAACACAGTATTGTATAATGATTTTTGTCCCAGTGTATAAAGTACTAGAATAGAATGTTTTTAACATTATCTGATATTTCTTAAGTAGTTATTTTATATATATTAAAAAAATACTGCATTTATTTATAAATATTTAATAATATTTTATAGATAATATTTATTGTTATTTATATATCTATAGTACTTAATAATATGCATAAGATAATTTTATTACATGTTGGGTAATACATTGTACAGGCTTAAACCTGCATTTATATATGTAATATGTGCAGGATTCGAACTCAGACTTTCACACGAACTGCTACTCTCAGTGCCATTTCATATTGCTGACCCATCTGATCACACACATGCTGAAAAGATAAATAATCACCAATATACGTATTTCATGCTAAACTAGCAATCATCAGTTGGTCTAGATTACTATCCTCACACATATATATAATCAGTGCTCAGCTTTATTCCATCATCAGATTTTCAATGAAATGGAAGGCTGAAGAGTTGTGAGTTGGAATAGTTTGAAGCCTGTCCATTAAAGTATGAAGATTGGCTATCTTAATATAAAGCTGAGCACTGATTATATATAAGTGTGAGGATAGTAATCTAGACCAACTAATGATTGCTGGTTTAGCATGAAATACATATATTGGTGATTATTTATCTTTTCAGCATGTGTGTAATCAGGTAGGTCAGCAATATGATATGGCACTGAGGGTAGTGGTTCATGTGAAAGTCTGAGTTCGAATCCTACATGTTGGGTAACAAATTGATTTTTGTTGTTGTGATTGAATATACGGTACTAAAAACTATTTAGTTATTAAATATGAAATTTATATTTTCATACACTTCTAGATGCATGTGTGTCATAAAATTGTGAATAAAACAAAATTATTTAAGGCTTAGGTATAAATTAGTATCATTTGGATTTATTCTTTATCAGATTTAGCACTGCCTGCAAAAAATATAATAATTTTATATATGCCAATAAACATCACATGATCACCATTTCTTAAACTTGCTTACAACTGTTATCAAAACAGGCAAAACTCTATACGTATTGCTACTCAGTGCAAGCCAGAGTAATCAATGGATTGCAGAAGGCTTGTGCATAAAATCCCCATCTAGTATCTATTCATCCAACACCCCCTGACTAGTTTCTGGCTTGTGGGCTTCATTAGTGAAAAGTTTGGATCTGAGAGCACTGCATCTAGATCTTAGGATCTAATGCAACCCTCTAGTAGCCACCTTTTATCTCTACTTAACTACAAAACTATGAGTCTTAAATTGAAAACACTATAATATTTTCAATCCAAGCTCATTAGCTTATATAGTCATATAGATCTGAACTCAGTTCAGTACCATACATTTTGGTGACTTTGGTTCTTTAATAACCATAGCCGCCACTATCCTATTAGGCAGGATTGGTTTTAAGCCAATAAATATAACATGATCATAATTTTTTATGCTTGCTTATAACTATTATTAAAACAGACCTATATGACTACATAAGCTAATGAGCTTGGATTGAAAATATTATAGTTTTCAATTTAAGACTCATTGTTTTGTAGTTAAGTAGAGATAAAAGGTGGCTGCCGAAGAATTGCATTGGATCCTAATATCTAGGTGCAGCAATACATCAAAAAACTCAGGAAACATTACAGAAAGCGAAGACACAAATAACCAATTAGACGAGTTAAACTACCCTACACTACAAAGCACCCAGGAAAACAACATATCTAATAGAAATGAAAGAAGTAGCAATTCAGTAAACAGTATAATAAGAGAAATTAAAACAAATAAGGAAAATCAAAGCAGTGAAAACCCGCCCAATTTAAATAGAATGGAGGAAAAAGAAAATGAGAACCTTCCAAAAGAGCTTAAAGGAAAAACGAATGAAAATGATGAGCAATCAGAAAGCATAATAATAAATAAAACTACCACAGAAATCATGGATAAAATAACACAGTACTATCCAATGCTAGAAAGCACATCAATTGAAAGCAGGAAGAAAACAAAAAAACAAGAGAAAGTAAGAAATTAAAATGAACGAGGAAGTAGATAATCAGATTAATTTAACAGAAGAAACCACAGCAGAAGAGATGGAAATAGAACTAACCACACCAGAAGAAAAAAAAATAAAAAAAAACACCACACTATAGTATATGTATCCAAACACAAACAGAATCACCACAGGAAAAAACATGCAAACAAAAACGGCAGAATAAACCATGGTCAATTTAAATCTTCCTTGCAATATAAGTTAAACTCAATGAAAATTAAGATAGGTGTAATAAATGTTCGGGGATTAAACTCGAAGAAAAAAAATACAAGAAATCAATCACTGAATACAACAACTCCAACCTACCATATTAGGACTCATAGAAACGAAAATATATAATGGATTGCAGATAAATCCAGCACAACTTATGAGTAAAATGGGTTTCTGCGCATGCTCTAGAGACACACTAATGCCCTCAGGTGGAACAGGAATATTTATTAGCCAAATAAGTCCCTTTACAATGTTTAAAATAATATACATAGACGCGAATCTATTAATAACCACATTCAATAATAAAAACTTCTCAATAAATATTATTTTTGTCTATATACCACCAGGGCCAACTATAATTAACAGAATAATAACAATAAACTCAATCCTCTCAAACAATCCCTACCCAACTATTCTTACGGGCGATTTCAACATAAGTTATAAGAAATTTATTACGAAATGGATACACCAATTAACATTTCCACTCATGAGTGGAGAAGATTTTCTACCACCAAACTCTATATTTTTTTATAACAATAGACACAGAACTTTAATAGATCTAATGTTTTATTCCCCAATGCTGCATCATTCAATAGAAATATCACTTTCCCCAACTCCTTTTTTAGACAATGCAGCGCAGATAATAACGCTAAACATAAACACACGCTGCAGCGCAATAATTAATTTGCAAAAAATGATCAGGATCCTACTACCAGACAATACTACGGAGTCACTTTTTTCAGAAATTTATATAATGATAAAATAAATCAGCTTGAATTAGACCTGATATCCAGGTACATAGCTTACACTAACACGCTTTCATTTTATATAAACCATATCACACAAAAATCAATTCCTCCCTCCAGGCTAATTACATTAGCAGATAAAATATACAAAAGAATCAGTCTGTCTAAACCGGTTCAACATAATCAAACAAACATAATTAAACTCACCCAGCTCTATAAACAGACTTGCAATAAATTAAAACAATATCTAAGCATAAAAATAAAAAAATTTGCCTAGCACAGCCGCACACATGGACACACGGATATATTAGGTGGGCTTTGGGGTACCCATCCATAAATAAAGTTCCCATGGTGCTGGAATCGGAAAATAAGATTACAGCAGGATTTAACATGATTGCACCTATATATAACTATTTCAAAACAAAGCTAACTAAGCATGCACAATTCATACCCAAAGAAGATTATTTTGGAACAACTGAAGATGAGATGCCATTTAAAATCAAGGATTTTAAGGTAGTGTTAGAATCAATCCCACCCCCATGTCATCCAGGACCTTCAGGCATTCCACAGTTTGTACTTGCACATCTTAGCCAAATTACAAATACATACCTGTGTCAATTGGCAAATCAAATATCACAAAAAAATTATAGCATACAGGGATTATACAAGATATCAATGGTACCATTTATGAAAAAACAAGAACCTATTACCAAGATCACCAACTTAAGACCTATCTCAATGGAGCCTTTAAGAATTAAACTGCTAAAAAAAGTAATAAAGGTAAAGATTGAACCATTTATACTGACAAAAATATCACAACATCAGTATGCAAAGAAAGGCTCATCCACAGGGCAGGTAGCACTAATCTTTAAAATTATAATTAACTCAGTAATTAAGAAGAAATATGCTCCAATTGCAGTACAACTAGATTTTGAAAGTGCTTTCGACACTGTACCAATAAAAATCTTACTAAACCAACTAAATAATATTCATTAAGGCTGTAGCTTCAAGCACATGCATATAAAATGCGATAGTAGGGACCTCTACAGGTCTTAAAACCACAAGCTTACTCATTGGAAGAAAAGAGGGGAACCAACTAAATGAAACACAAATACCACGATCAATATTATATGCAATAGCCAACCTACTTTTAAACAGAGAGGTACATATCACACTTAACGAAAGAACGTTATCATCATTCTATCCCACTCAGTCAATACCACAAGGGTCACCACTGAGTACACTAACTACTGTTCACCTTCTACATAAACCCCTTATTGGAAGAAATTGAAAAAAAAATACAGGGAGTGTTAATACCAAATACAAAAAGATACATTCCTTGTATAGCTTATATGGATGATATCACAATATTCTTAACATCAAAAAAGCAACTACAAGCACTACAAAACATCATAAAACAATATACAAAAAAATTCAAACTTAAAATCAATATCAATAAGTCAGCTGCTTGGACAATTTTTACAGGAAAAGTAAACAAACAAATTTATCAAGGAAAGCCCAGCAGTTTTCTAGGTTTTCCATTTTATCTGGGAATGAATCAAATGAGAACAACAATACAAAACAAACTCAAAGTGGATGCAGAAAGAATCACAGAATCATTATCCAGATCATATCTATCAATATACGCAAAAATATCATCATTCAATCAACTCATAATGTCAAAAATAAGCTACTATTTACCAATACTCAGTTTCACCATTTATAGCCTCAATTAATTCATTTTGTAGCAAACTACTATGGAACAGAAAAGTAGTTGCCATTTCAATAAAGCAACTTAACCAACCAACAAAATGGAATGGTCTGGTACTTCATTCAATATCAGTGTTTCACACACAAAAAACAATAAATCTGCTAATAGCCATAGTCAAAAGGTTTCCAGATATTGAACCAATATTGGAGATCACACCCACAGATCGTCCACCATCTACAAACAATTATATCTTTACATTGCTTGAAAGCATTGAGAGCATCAAAAACAAAGTAACACTGAAAAGTACATTAAAATATACATATTGGCAAATACATGATTTCCTAACACAAAAACTATCTGAGAATAACCAAATATCTGTATAGGGTATTGATAACAGCCAATTACTTAAAAAATTTAGGAAATGGTACCTGGAACCAAAATTTTATGATTTCATAATTAAAGTCAATTTGAAAGCACTACCTACAAGTCATTTTATTAGATACAGAAGATTCTATATAAATATAAATCCCTTGTGTATGCTGTGTCACAGGAACGAGGAAACACAGGACCATTTCATACATAATTGTTCAGGACTTGAAAAAGTAAGACAGATGATGGTTGGTGGATATAGGAAAAATGGAACCACAATAGATGAGATTTTACAAACTTTCAAAAATAATGGAATACCCACCATAAGGGCAGCCACTTTCAGCCTATATGCATTCTGGTGTATCAGATGCACTTTTACACTGGGCAAAACACGAGAAGGCACTCTAACACCTATAGGAACAAATTTCAAAAAATAAAAGAAAGAGACAGCATTATTGCACCACCTGATATCTTTGCAGCAACGTGGTCTCTTTTTAAAATTCAGGCCACTTTATAATAAAGGATATAATAGAAAAGGACAAAGGCAAATGTGAAATTCAGTGTTGCAAGAACATGAAAAAAATTACTGAAACGATGATCATTGATTTATATTGTACATAAACTTAGACAATAAATATTTCATAAAGTGTGAAAAAATCTAAAATATTGTGAAAGCCACTATCTAAGTTCTAAAAAGTCAATTTTTAAGTGCAAAGAGACTTATCAAATATACAGACTATAATGTAATAACTGTGTAAGCCTATGTATAACACTATGTATAATCAACAACCAATGTAACCACTTGTTTTTGAATAAAGTTACCTTTAAAACAACAACAACAACAACAACAACAACAACAACAACAATAATAATAATAATAATAATAATAATAATAATAATAATAATAATAATAATAATAATAATAATAATAATAATAATAATAATAATAATAATAATAATAATAATAATAATAATAATAATAATAATAATAATAATAATAATAATAATAATAATAATAATAATAATAATAATAATAATAATAATAATAATAGGAGGAGGAGGAGGAGGAGGAATAAAAATAATAAAAATAATTCAATATTTATTATATGCATTTCAACACTTGCACTTTAAATGAAATAATAATCATAATAATAGTAATAACAATAATTCATAAGAAATGAATTTTGTGATGATTATACAGTTCAATAATTCATAGTTAAATGCAAATTATTAAGGTTAAAACTATATACACCTTTACCTCTCTTAGCAATTGTCTACTTAGCGATATTTCGCAATAGCGATCATCATCAATTTGTACCCACTACTTCGATGTACAATCGATTATTCGCTATAACGATTGGAAAAAATTAAAAAAAAAAACAAATTTGGCAGACATCTTGAATTTTGCATCACTGATGAGTCAGAGATAGCTATATTAAATTCATTTTACCCAAAAGCAAAAGTATATTATTGTAATATGTATACAGGTAATGACTTTGCTGTAATTGTATACACATACAATATTTTATTCATAAAACACTTAAAATATCTATAATTACTGAATCTATAATACTATATACATCATATATAATAAATAACATAGCAAATGTTCATCCACTTTTTCTTTTAAAATATGTATATATGTTCTACAATAATATCAACAAATTAAAAATCCTTCTTTTTTCAAAAACATTATTTTTTTATCTCAATACTGAACATATACTGTATATATATTTATATAATACAAAAACTCCAATGTTTCAACGTTGATTTGTAATTAAATAATGTATAAGAAAGAGTAATAAAATATAGCAGTGGGAGAGAGATATCCTTGAAAATGACTATGAAGATAAACCGTTGAAACGGAGTTTTGTGTTATATAAATACTGTATATACAGTATATATATATATGTTCAGTATTGAGATAAGAAAAAGTTTTTGAAAAGAAAAAGGATTTTTAATTTGTTGATAATACTGTATACAAATACTCCAATATATAAATACAGTACAAGGCAAATAAAATACCATCATCACAAACTTTCAGGAAAACACTAAATATGAATGTTAAACTGCATGTGTGTGTGTTTTTTAAATACGATATATTATTTTTAGAACACCTGGATAATTATATAAAAATAGTTATTGATTTTGTAACTTCGTTAATAAACATGTTGTTTACACTCAAGATGTTTCAAATCAAAAGAAAAACAACATTTTAAAACAATGTCGAATTAGAAAAGTTAAAAAAACAGATTGCATTTAATTAATAATCTTTCTACTCGAACGAGGGGGGGGGGCATTATTACATTACTAAAAATATACAGTAAGAAAAATAAACCTACCATGGTCAGGGGTTTGGGGAGGGGTTCCTGACAGAGATATTTTAAGTGCTGGCTCTGGCTAAGCATTTATCATAAAGCTTGTAGAGGAATTGGCAATCCTCACTGTTTATAACTTACAAGCTTAAGAGATAGGGTCATGTGATCTATGAATTGATCTATGACTTTTATTTTGACTATTTAAAACCTACCTGTATGTTTTAGAAAATTAGAAGTTAGATTTTTTACTTTGAAAATAAGTTGATTTTTTTTTCTATATGTTCAATTAAATAATTAATAATTAAACATTGTTTTTTAATTTGAATAATTTCACATAAGTAATAAAATAAATGTATAGTAGTAATATATAACGTAATACAATTTTTTTAAAAAAAAGCACTTCAGTATTGATTTTTTTTTCATTACGATGAAAAACTTCCGTGGAAGAATATAAAAACTTTTAAATTCAAATTTAGTTTCACTTTCTCTTTCTTTTTGCTGTTCTGTACTTTTTAAAGTGAAAATATGCATTTTTTTTTCCTAGTGATATAAAATTTTTCTTTTTAGATACTGTATTTAGTCATCATTATCATGAAAAAAATCAAGAAAATCTTTGGGCTTGGAAATCAATGTGGATATTTTACATCACTGGAACCGATCAATTTTTTTCCCTTAGACCCCATTATAATTACGTATTTTGTCTATGATATTCTTGCTTAACGATGAGTTTTGGAGGACCAATTGCCATTGCTAAGCGGGGTAACGGTGTATATATATAATATCAAATGAAATAAATATAATAATCAAAATATTCTAGAACAACACTACAAAATTGAATATACCTATATAAAATTAAAAATAAAATCTTTGCTGTAGCCAGCTTATGACATTTTACACCATTTTGAGAATATTTTGATTATATATATAGAAAGAGACATTGATATGGTTGTATCATAGTGAAAAGGGTTAAATAACAAAATAAATATATGGTATATTATATTTAGAATACATCCTGCATCTGTTTTTAAAAATAGATATATAATTATGAATAATTTCAGTTGTTCATAATGCATTTTAATGAAATTTTGAGTTCGTAACATGAAACAAGGAAAGAAGGTTTCACTATTTTTGAAAAAATTATGGCTAAGTGTTAATTATATATGTTAGCATTATTTGCACATCAGGGCTATTGACTATCTGTGTAGCATTTTGGTTATGATGGGGAAGTTCAGATTTTATAGGAAAAGTGATGTTTTTGCATAATGCAGAATAATTAAAATATAGTCTGTAAGGAATTATTTTTGAAATATTTATGGCTAAGTGTTAATTATATATGTTAGCATTATTTGCTCATCAGGGCTATTGGCTATCTGTGTAGCATTTTGGTTATGATGGGGAAGTTCAGATTTTATAGGAAAAGTGATGTTTTTGTATAATGCAGAATAAGTAAAATATAGTCTGTAAGGATAGGCTTTCAAAAATGAATTTGATATACAATTTTTTAAAGTATTAATAAAGCTAATCTCTACCATGTGATTATTTTAAGCTAATATTGTTTATAGTTGAACTATAAATGGATGAATTCTGAAGTGTTATCATTAATCATTGAAGGATTCATTTGCAACATATGAAATAATACTATATTTGATTATCATAATTATTCCATGGTTGGGTTAATTCTGATGTTATGCTATTGTGATGCATGACAAACACATAATTAGCAGAAATATCCCTGTTAAAATGTAGATAGATAGGTTTAGATAGATAGTAGGTGGGCAGGAAGATTTTTGTTTCTCTTACCTATCTTTCTATTCAGTCATATTCTGGGGAATACCTATGTTTTGTGTATTAGACCTCTTTTACCATACAAGTAAAAGTTTTCAGAGAAAATCTTATAGCTACTCTCTTGAACTACATCACAATTCAACTAATTCTCTTTTTAAAAGTAAAGCTAAACAATTATGTTAGAACTCATAAGAATATGATCTTTTATTCACTAATGATTATGCTTTAAAGGATACATTATATTGTCATCATTTTTTGTTGTTGATGTTTTTATATTCAGGTTTCCATACTTATATGACCAATTCAGATTGTTTTGTGAATTTTACTTTCTACTTATTAATAGCTAGATATCCATGTACTAACCAGTACTGAATGTTCAACTAGGTTTGCCATAATCCAGTTGCCTGAAAGAAAATCATAAGCCTGCTTGTGACTTGACAGGTTCAGAAGAAACTTTTGTAGTTTTTGAAAATTCAACTGAACTTTTAACAGTTCACTATACTTTGCCAGTTTTCATCTCAAAGCATTTACAATTTCTTTATTTATTACTACTCCATTCTTATCTGCATAGTGTTTCTTCATAACTTTCTTTTTCAATTAATATAGATTATTTTTTACTCTTAAATAACATATATTCAGAGCAAAGCTATTTGTTCCAATCTAGTTTTGCTAGATACAGTGTTTATTAAATTCCTATTTATTGTTATCCTGTTTATATCCAAATCTAATTTACGATTTAATGTCTTTGTCAGTTTTTATTTAGCAATAAATCATTTATTTATTTTATACTATTAAAATACAGCAAAGTTTTGAATCCAAGTGATCTTGCTTTCATTGTTATATAGTTGAGTATTTATTCATTTTTATGTTGAGTAAAAAAAGAGTACAAAATAATTGCGGGATTAGATCTAATAAAATTTAGGTGTGTTAGATCCAGGTTCAAAACTTTTTACTATCAAAGATTTTAAGCCAGAAATAATTTAGGGATATAGGTAGGATAACACTGGATAAAGATTTAATAAGTATTATATCTAGCATCTAATGATTATTCAAATTTACAATAGTTTATTCTGAAAATCATTGTAAAAACTGAGGGTCATGTAATTTTTTTGTTTTAACATATATATTGATGCTTAGCAAAGTATTTCCATTTGGTCATGGTACTTATCATCTGGTTATCTCAATTTACTTTCAAACAAAATACCTAGCATATTTTCATATAAATAATAATATTATATCAATATTTAGATGAAAATATGTTAAGTTAATTGTTAGGAGAGTGGAAAACAAAGGATAACTATTACTGATAATAATCAAGTGTTATTATTTTGGTTTTAGCATATTATTACCACTTACATTCAAATAGGGAACTTAATATATACTCATCTATTAAACAAATATCAGATTTTTAGAAATTACATCCACATATAAATATTTGCACATAATACCTGTCAATACTTCATATTAAATAATTTAGGAGGTTTTTGGGTGATCAGCTGAAGTTAGTGAATTTTTACTGAGAATATGCTTGAATTTTCAGAGAAAAATAAAGTTTCTATGTGCAAACCTATGAAAAGATAATATTTTTTAAGAGTTTCAAGTCTTACTATATGACGAGATTTGAGTTTAAGATGGATTAATTTTTGAAATTTTTAAAATCACAAGCAAGCTTAGAATTCTTTTTCAGATAGATAGCCCATAACTAATTTAGTTATTCATCTGATTAGATAGTCACTGGATATTTAGACATGTTAAGCTAAAGAGTAAGAATTTCACATTAGTCTGGGTTATTTAGATAAGTATAAGTGATCTAATCTTAAAAATAAAAATATAATTGTACTATAATGTGAATTTTACTACAGATGGAGAGGTGTCATATTCCAATGAATTGCTGGAGTTATTTTTTTCTTTTTAAAAAATTTTTAAAAAAATATTTTTTTAATGATATTATGTTGTACTTATTTAAGTATGTTTTTATTTCTAACAATAATATTTCTAAAATTTGTAGTCTTACTAAATAAACAAAATTTTAAATTGCTTTTTTAAAAAATAGTCATCAAATTATTTGTTGACTATGCAGTATTACAAATCTTTATATTTTCCCAAATATGTATTTTTTTAAAATTACGATTTGATGTATATCTTTTATAATAAAAGTATTGCAAATATATTTTTTTCTAATTATTTTATTATTAATAGAAATATAATTATGTTTTAAAATAACTGTATAGATTTAAAAAAAAAAAATTCAGTAGTGTATATTGATTTTGAAATATATTGATTTTTATCTTCCTAAAATATATATCTAACGTAATCTTTTTTTTATGATTTTTTTTTCCGAATAGCTTCTATTAATAGAACAGAATATAACATTCATTCATATTTCTAGAAATTATACATCAGTTTTTTTCGCAGTATTAAGGTTATAGCCTTAATAAATATTACTTTCACTATTATTATAATTTATAATGATTTGTTTGATAGTATAACTTGCTATTGATTACAGAGTTGATGTTATAATTAATTGTGTGATAAATAATGTCAAATTACAACTGATGGCAATATCTATAGTGATTTTTCTATATACGCATAGCAATAGTGGGTAGACAGAATAGGCTAACATGTCAATTGATTAGAGATAGACTGCTAAATTATGTTGGTATGAATTTATTTTAATCACTTTGAATTTATTTGAAATTTATTTTATCATTGGGCATGAAAGATTCACTCAAATGTTTGGCTTGCCTAAGATGTTAAAAGAGCAATGGTCTACTTGATAATATAACTTGTTAATGATTGCAGAACTGATGCTGGATAAAATATAAAATGAAGATGGTTAAATATTCTTAACAATGATCTAGTTTTATGATTTGATTATAGTATCTAATGCTTAGTTATTTCAAAACTGAAAACTTACTATACATACATATTTAATATTGGAAACATCCGGTAGCTATAATATTTGAGCCACATTCCCTCTTCAAATAAAGAAATCTCATATTTGATCTTTATTTATTTAAAAGAGAAGTATGTTTGGGATAATTAACTATGAGGTAATCCTTTTCAATTGACTGCTAAAATCTGAATGATCTTTAATCCAAGGGGAGAATGCGGCTGAAATAATATAGCTATGGAATGTTTCAAATATTTTATATGGATTTCAAGTAGCATTGTGCATTGTGTCTATTTTATATTTACTATTATTGTGACATTCCTGAATAGTTAATTTTGAATTGGATGTCTTTTCTACTAAAAATTCAATTTTTGAAATGGAAATAAATATAATGTGAAGAGTTACTGTATCAGAAATATCATTTATTTTAGGACTGATAGATTTTTGACTTTCATGAGATTTGCCCAAGAGTATAAATGAGAAGTGTGAATTGAACAAAATTAACAATATTTGGGAAAAGCTATTGGAGGATAAAATATTTTTTATAACTTTTCAACCAATAGAATTTGAGTATGAGGAGAAAATACCAAAAGAAAAAAAATAATGATTTTAAATCTCACACATATATTCTTATGATTTGAGGAAGAAGTTCTGAGGAAAGGTCTTGTAATTATATTGAAACTTCAGTCATTTAGCTATTATGTTTTTACTCATGGAAGCTTTCAAAAATAATAATATGAATTCATCATTTATCTATTAGAATATACGTAATGATAAATAATATTTTAATAATGAATAAATTATAAAATCATGTGAAATTTACCAAATATCTTTTATTGTAAAAGTTATCAAACTTGAAAGCTAGAGGGCAGTCCAATTATTATTTAAAATAATATATATTGTAATGGTATATTGGTGTTTTTAATCTGGAGATATTAGGTAATAATGGATAACATGTTCATATCCTACATTTGTCTTTCAAAATGTAAAGGAAAACCATTTTAATAATCTATTAGTTATAGATGATGATTATGTATGACTCTTCACATATACAAGCAACACATTGATACATTCATGAGATAAATAAAAATAGTTGCAATATTAATATTTTTATTCAAGAGATAATATCATTTTGTGAAGGTTTCATTAGACCTCATTTGGAATGTCAAATGTATTAAACTATATGAGAAAGAGAGTTAGTGCCATCTTTTCTAAACTTTTATAATAGTTATTCTCAAAGATAAATTGAATTTTGTCTTGCTATTTTTCACTGTTATTGCAATAATAAAAGTAAAGGCATTACAACGTCTAATTAATTTTTCATAGGTTGATAAGAATGCCATTTTCTGAGATATCTATAAGTCTATCACTATCATAATCATACTCATACTAATTGTGCGATCTAATATTTAGTGAAAGATATAATACTCCCTAAATTTTTCCTTATAAAGTGGAAACATATATATGTTTAAATAAAAATAATCCAGAAAATTAAATTATAATAAAAAGTAATTTTTTAAAACTATAAATTTATAATGTGGCAAGATAAGAAAATATTATTTAGATACATTACCGCCCTATTTATGAGTGTATATTACTATTAATTATTTATGTACCATACAACAATAACACTATGTCTTTTTTAAATATATATATATATATATATTAGATAGGGAAATGTCCTTCTCATGGTAAAATTAAGCTCTCAAGGTACATAGTATTAAGATGAAAGCCTTATATGTATTTATGTGCTGACCATACTCTCAAATCAAAGTGCTTTAGATTTGTCTATATAATTAGAAAATCAATATTTTGAAGATAAGATGGCCACTCTTATCTTTATAAAATCATAATCTTGGGTTAAGATTTGTAGAGGTCCCTCTCATGGTAAAATTAAGCCCTCAAGGTGCATAGTATTAATGTTAAAGCCTTATATGTATTTATGTGCTGACCATGCACTTAATAAGAATTAATGTTTGTAATACATTTCAATAAATTTTCTCTTGGATAAACACCTTGATAAAAATATTACATCTACAATTAGGATTTTTGTCTTTTTTAAAATCTTAAAAGATCAAAATCAACAGCATTTATTTATGAGTATTTCAAACTTTCACAAAAATATATATTCTAAAATTAATATCTTCAAATCAATAAAAATGATTTTTATTAGCTTAATAATTTAATAAATTATAGCTATATAAAGGTAACTAAGAAAAATAGTACAGTAAATGAACTCACTTTCTCCGTTTTTCCAAATGTGCTATGTACTGCCACCATAAGTATTGCAGTTGTAGTACGAGTGAACTAACAGAAATAAATAGGACACAAGAAATTTGAATAATTAAAATTTGATGTTTAATTGCTAACAAGTTAACAATAATAAAGTAATAATTAACAATGGTTAAACATAATATTAAATAAAGCATACCCATTAAAAAATAATATTAAATGTCACAAATACTAGACAAAGGAGACATACTAATCATAATAAGGTCAATGTGGCCTACAAAATCCCTAGATCCATTTTTGAACTTTCATTGGTGGAGTTCACTGGTTACATTCATTGACCTCTTGAATACCCAAGCTTTGCAGTTCCTTGGTTTCAATATGAATCAGCTCTGATGATATAAGTTGTGCCCAAACACTGATTGTGTGCAAACACTGATTCTTCTTACAGGTGAGCTTTTATCCTGTAGTAATACTATAGTCATGGAAATTTCAAGATAAGTTTAATTGCTATTAGTGCTATTTTCTTTCTGAATAGGAACCAGTCTTTAATTATATCAGCTTAATTTAATCTCTAATTTGATTTATTTTTTTAATCACAATTATTTTCTATTGATGGAAATCTTTAACCACACTTATCAGAAAATATTTTGCTTTACTAAAACATGTATAACTTTCTTTTGCATCATAAATGAGTTAATTTATTTTTAACTTAGTATAATTTACATTTTTTATATTATTTTAATCATAGCAACAATTTATGGTATTTACATTATTTGTTTGTGATCTGATCCTTCGTGTCAGCTGCAGGATGCCGCTATTTCTAGCTAAATTTCTAGAAATATGCCATTTCCATGGCCGCACCTTTAAGCATTCTTTCTACAATAAATCCTAGAATGATTGTTAACTCGGAGTTAAGTCTTCTTTCTATGCTAAAATGGAGAAAGAGTGTTAACTCGGAGTTAAGCCTTCTTTCTACGATAAAACCTAGAAAGAGTGTTAACTTGGCTTAAGCGGCTAACGGTGTGGCTTTTTCCTATGCTAAAAGCAGAGGAAAATACTGTAATTGTTTTTGCACACACTACATCATAATGCTGTGTTATGTATTTTATGTAACAATATCGTATGAGGGTGTGTTAAGTTCATCATGTCAAAATTATTTAAATTTTTATTGGGGCCTTTTTTAATACGAATTGGTGTACTGTTACCTTTTAACAATTTTAACAGTGTCATGATTGTTCCTCATAAAGCTGTAAGCCTCCTAAATTCTCGATTAGGGTGGGGTAACTGAATTTTTTTGACAATCACGCTTTAAATCACATTTCAGTGAGAAATTTCCGAAACCAAGAATATGGCTAATTCAAACACAGAAAACTTGAAAAGATGGGAATTTCCAGACACGGAAGCCAGCGCTGGAACATTTCTACAGCAGAAAAACATCCTGCTGAAAGAAAAGATATGATTGTGTGGCAAATATATGCAGACTTGAGGTCCATAAACATCTTTTGACTTTCACTTGTAAGTCACATTGTTGCCGATGGAAATGTTCACTTCGTAAAGGGCAGCTTGTTTGAGGGATTCCAAATGGTCTTCATCAAATGTCAAATAACTTAAATTTTTATTTAAACATACATCCCTTCTTCTCCCAATAATTGTTGTCGGCAATCAAATGTAAAATAAAAGTAATGTAAATTATTATTTAATCATACAGAAAAAAAAACTCCTCCCACTATTGTTGTCGGCAATCAAATGTAAACCAATAAAAGTAAGACCATAAATTATTATTTAAACATAACCCAAATTACTATTTGAACATACACCAAAAAAGACCCAATCTTGTCAATAAAAATTAAAGAAACAACTATTTTTGCCCCATTGTCAAAAATATTATTTGGGAAACCAAAATAATTTATAAACAAAAAAAAAAAGAAAGTAAAATTGGTTGTCAATCAAATGTAACCAATAGAAGTAACTTAAATTTTCATTTAAACATACACACAAAACAAAACAAAAAACCCTTCTCCCTATAATTGTTGTCGGCAATCAAATATAAAATAAAAGTAATGTAAATTATTATTTAATCATACACAAAAACACCCCTTCCACTAATTGTTTTCAGCAATCAAATGTAAACCAATAATAGTAAGATAAATTATTTTTTAAACATAACCCAAATTACTATTTGAACAGACACCAAAAAACACCCTCTTGTCAATAAAAATTAAAGACCGAAACAATTATTATTGTCCCATTGTCAAAAATATTATTTGGGAAACCAAAATAATTTATAAATGAAAGAAAGTTAAATCGGTTGTCAATCAAATGTAACCAATAAAAGTAACTTCAATTTTTATTTAAACATACACAAAAAACCCCTTTCTCCCAATAATTGTTGTCGACAATCAAATGTAAAATAAAAGTAAATTATTATAATCATAACCCAAAAACACCCATCCCACTAATTCTTGTCAATCAAATTTACACCACTAAAAGTAATGTAAACTATTATTTAAACATACACCCCTTCTCCCAATAATTGTTGTCGAAAATCATATATACACAAAAAAAACACCCCTCCCAATAATTATTGTCAATCAAATGTAAAACAATAAAAGTAAAGTAAATTATTATTTAAACATAACCCAAATTACTATTTGAACATACACCAAAAAACACCCTTTTGTCAATAAAAATTAAAGAAACAACAACTATTATTGTCCCATTGTCAAAAATATTATTTGTGGAACGAAAACCATAATTTATAAATGAAAGAAAGTCAAATTGGGTTATCAATCAAATGTAACCAATAAAAAGTAACTTAAATTTTTATTTAAACATACACACACACAAAACACTTCTCCCAATGATTGTTGTCTGCAATCAAATGTAAAAATAAAAGTAAGATAAGTTATTATTTAATCATACACAAAAACACCTCTCCCACTAATTGTTATCGGCAATCAAATGTAAACCAATAAAAGTAACGTAAATTATTATTTAAAGATACATCCAAAAAAAAAACCCGTTCTCTCTTGAATTTTGTCAATCAAATTTTAAAAACAGTAATACTATTTAAAAAACACAAATTACTATTTGAACATATACCAAAAAAGACCCTCTTGCCAATAAAAATTAAAAAAAAAACAACTATTATTATCCCATTGTCAAAAATATTATTTGGGAAAAATAATTTAGAAATGAAAAAAGGTAAAATTTGTAAACAAAAAAAGAATTGTCAAAAATATTATTTGGGAAAAATAATTTAGAAATGAAAGAAGGTAAAATTTATAAACAAAAAAAGAAGTTGATATTAACAGAGAATTGTTAGCCAGGAACGTTATATTAATGTGTTTTTGGTTAGAAATAGCGCCATCCGGCAGCTGACATGAAGGAACAGATCACAACCCATTATTCTAGCATGTAACACCTAGATTTCAAAAAGTATGGGTTCTGAAGTCTCATGTAATCTTTAAGATAATTCAGTTCCATCTTAGTTCTTTGTGATTTATGCAGATGTTTATTATTTTTCTCCATATTATTCTTCTCTTTGTTGCGCTCTTTGCTTACTTCTGTTGATCAGGTTTCTCTACATAGTTTGGAATGTCCAGCATGATAATACCTCACTGGATTGGTTGATTTCTTTTCTATGATGCCTAACATGGTTTACATATTTCTGCATACTTTTTTTGTTTCTATCTCAACAATTGCTACTTGACTTGATAAATATGGTTTTTGATTACACTTTTCATTCAGTATTTTCTGATAATGTTTCTGATCTAGACCTTTTCACTTTCAGCATATCATCTTTTGACTCTATTGTTTTCATTAAACCCAAAATTTTCATAAGGGTGAAAAGTGACAGTTTTGTGTGACTCTTGTGCCTAAACATTATTTCATCTGGAGGTTTACCAGTACTACTTGAAGGAATGCTATGCTGGAATAAAAGAGCAGTATACAACATTTCTTGTATATTTATAGTTTCCTTCTTATGTAACATTTGTTTTAATGTTTTTATTTCCCTTTTTTGCAATGCTATTTAATTTTGAATTGTATGGGGGCATGAGGATATGTCCAATCCTCATTATTTAAGGAATTTCTTAAATCTTTTGGAATATAAATCTGGTGCATTATTTGATATCCATGTTGCTTAAATTTTCCAATTGTTTCTTTAATATTGGTGTTCTTAACTATTCTACACTCCATCAGTTTTGAGTATGCATCAATCACCACCAAAAAAGTATGCATGATTGATATAAATATGGCTCCAACATTTTTCAACTAGAGGCCAAGTAATATAATCTCTTTCTGTAAAGTTTGCAATTATTTGGCATTTCATGAATTGCTTTATTTCTATATTGATTCAGGGTTACCATACATAGCTATGAGCAAGTGTTTTAGCTCTTACTATTCCACAAGGACCTTGATAAATCAATTGGAGAATCTGATGATAACCACTGCTTGTTATTAATTCCCTATTGAACATTTATATGCATCCCTTATTTATAAATAATCTTTCTCTTCTGCTCCATGTAATTTTACAAAATATCTCGAGCTGACAGCTAGGGCAGCCTTTGATAATTCACTTGATCAACATTTTATAAACTTGATCAGTTTTCATCCAACCTATTATTTTTTTGCTGTCTATCACTTCATTATTTCAAATTATCTATTTAAATAATGGTTGAATTGTTTTCCTTTGATTCCGACTTAATCAAAACTCTCTACAGTTTAATAACATTTCCTTGCTATACTTCAATTTTAAGATCATTGAATCATTCCCTACTTATAGTAAGTTTAAGACTGCCTTGCCTTGGTCCTTGTGTTTAAACTGTACACTTACATCTACTTTTCCATTATCATCATAATATTAGCACTGGCATCTTTCATCTTTAAATTAGTTCACATTAATATAGGGGGTTCTTATCATTTTCCATTAATTGATTCCAATCTTTAGCTGTTTATTATTGACACAATCATTTTGGTATTGATTTCCATAGTCATTATTTTATTTAATAACATAACCATTAACCTAAATTGATTATGATGCATAGTCTGGATATTATTAATGTCACACTTTTCCTTATTTCTTTTGGGCAAAATGAATGAGCTGTTGTGTTCTTTTTTTCTTTTTGGATTTACATGCTTTTTCTAAATGTCTTAATTTTTCTACAGGCTCTACAATGCTCCTTATTTCATTTACATTTCTGCATCATATGGCCTTTTCCCCACAATAGTAACCCACTATTTTTTTTTGGTATTACTCTTAGTAGACTGATTTCTATTCTCAGTTTTTTTAAATGCACCACCTTCACTATTATTGGTGAAATTTCAGAACTGTTTTCATTGGATGATATTAATTTTATGGGTTACTCTCATTTTGATTGCCTCCTCGTAAGTTAAGACTTTTGTGGCCAGCAACTGCTGTCTATGTCTCTATCATTTAACATCCTCCAAATTAAAACAGGCAAAACTCACTATACATATTGCCACTTACTGCAAGCTAGAGTAATCAATGGATGCCAGAAGGCTTGTGCCATTGTGCAAAAATCCCCATCTAGTGCCTACTCATCCAATATCACCAGACTAATTTCTGGCTTGTGGCCATCATCAGTGAGGTGCCTTGGATCTGAGAGCACTGCATCTAGCTCTTAGGATCTAATGCAATCCTCCATCAGCCACCTTTTATCTCTACTTAACTATAAAATTTATGAGTCTTAAATTGAAAACGCCTTAATATTTTCAATTCAAGCTCATTAGCTTATATGTCATAAGGTCTGAACTCAGTTCATACATTTTGATGTCTTTGGTTCTTTAATAGCCATAGACAACACTATCCTATTAGGCAGGATTGGTTTTAAGCCAATAAACATCACATGATTATCATTTCTTATGCTTGCTTATTACTTATTAAAACAGGCAAAACTCACTATACGTATTATGATGTTTATTGGATTAAAACCAATCCTGCCTAATAGGATAGTGGTGACTATGGTTATTAAAGAACCAAAGATACCAAAATGTATATGTACTGGACTGAGTTCAGACCTATATGACTATATAAGCTAATGAGCTTGAATTGAAAATATTAAGGTGTTTTCTATTTAAGACTCATAGTTTTGTAATTAAGCAGAGATAAAAGGTGGCTGCTGGAGGGTTGCATTAGATCCTAAGATCTAGATGCAGTGCTTTCAGATCCAAGGATCCTCACTGATGAAGACCACAAGCAAGAAACTAGCTGGGGATATTGGATGAGTAAGCACTAGATGGGGATTTTATGCACAAACTTTCTGGCATCCATTGATTACTCTAGCTTGCAGTGAATATCAATATGTATAGTGAGTTTTGCCGGTTTAATAACAGTTATAAGCAAGCATAAGAAATAGTGATCATATGATGTTTATTGGTTATCCTTCAAATTAAATGTTCAAATAGAGTGAATCTCAAGGGCATCTCAATATTACAACTTTTAGCAAGCTCCCTCAATGCCTGGTCATAGTCATGTAATTGTGCCCCTTTATGTTTCACCATTTTCTAAAATGAAGCTACAAGCTTTGGGGGTTGAAGAGCGGATTTAATTGTTTAGTTTCTTCACTACTACCAAATATAGCAATTGTTTTGGATTTTTATGATCACATAATCAATTTGCAATTTCAATTACTTGTTGCCTGGCATAACATAGCCATGTGACAACTTAATAGTTCTGTTAATGAAAAAAAGTTTCTCAATCCTTATTAAGTAAATTGACCATGTAATTTTAATATCCTTATCTAATTTAATTATTAATAGTAAATAAATAAAAAAAATTCATGATTACCTAGCTGACTTACCAATAATTGACTAATCAAGCCATTTTTCAATTTAGGAAATTGAAATCTCTTAATACCTACAAAGTCCTAGCTATTGATTGAATCCTATCACCATCTACAGTTTGAATTTAAGTCAACTGAGCCAGTTTTCTGCCATGTACTGCCATCACAAATTATGCAGTCTTGGTAAGGGTGAACTGACAAGCAGAAATAAATATGACACAAGAAATTTGAATAACTAAAATTTGACATTTAATTATCAACAAGTTAACAACAATAAAAAAAAATCAAAAGTAATATTAAATATCAAATACTCAGCCATGATGGTGTATTAAATCATAATAAGACCAGTGTGGCCGTAAAAATCCTTAGATCCTCTTTTGAATCATCAGTGGTGGAGTTCATTACACACATCCATAGTGGAACAGTTGAGCCTTGCAGTTTCTTGGTTATAATATGAATCAGTTGCAATGATGTGAATGTGTGTACAAACCTGATTCTTTTCACAGATGAGCTTTTATCCTATTCCCAGATAGCAATATTATAGTTATGGTAATTTCTAGATCAATCTACTTGCTATTAATGTTGTTTTATTTCTGGAACAGAAAACAATTTTTGATTACTTCAGCTTAATTAATCTCTAATTTGATTTACTTCTTTAATAATAATTATTTTCTACTAATGGAAATCTTTAATCACAATTATCTCATTTCAAAAAATATTTTTATTTTACTAAAAAAACCCATATAACTTTCTTTTGCTTTATAAATAATTTAGTTGAATTTATTTATTTTTAACTTAGCACAATTTACATTTTTTACATTATTCTAAACATAGACAAATTTAATATTATTTACATTATTCTAATTCAATGCAAGGCACACATTATAAAGTATTCTAATATTAAGCCAATAAACTTCACATGATCACTACTTCTTATGTTTGCTCTTAACTGTTATTAAAACAGGAAAAACTATATGTATTGCCACTCAGTGCAAACCAGAGTAATCAAGGGATGCTGGAAAGCTTGTGCATAAAATCCCCATTCAGTGCCTACTCATCAATATCCCCAGTCTAGTTTCTGGCTTGAGGCCTTCATCAGTGGGGAACCTTGGATCTGAGAGCACTGCACCTAGATATTAGGATCTAATGCAACCTCCAGTGGCCACCTTTTATTTACTTAACTACAAAACTATATTAAAAATACTATAATATTTTCAATCCAATCTCATCAGCTTATATAGTCATATAGGTCATAACTCAGTTCAGTATCTATACATTTTAGTGTCTTTGCTTTTGTAATAAAAATCCTGCCTAATAGGATAGTGGTGGCTATGGTTATTAAAGAACCAAAGACACCAATATGTATAGGTACTGAACTGAGTTCAGACTTATATGACTATATTGGATTGAAAATATTATAGTGCTTTCAATTTAAGCTGTAGTTTTATAGTTAAGTAGAGATAAAAGATGGCTGCTGGAGGATTGCATTAGATCCTAATATCTAGGTATCTAGGTGCAGTGCTCTCAGATCCAAGGCTCCTCAATGATGAAGGCCACAAGCCAGAAACTAGTCTGGCTATATTGGATGAGTAGGCACTAAATGGGGATTTTGTGCACAAGCCTCTGGCATCCATTGATTACTCTGGCTTGCACTGAGTGGCAATATGTATAAGAGTTTTGCCTGTTTTATTCTAATATTACTAATATATTTAGTAAATCATGAGCCTTTATCTTGTTTTTCCCTTTTATAGTTGTTGAATAGATGAATAATTTCTTTACAAATAATTAATCAAGTTGAGTTTTATCTCTGCTGAGATAGATATATTTCAAGATGTAAAAAATTTCTTCTGGAAATATATTCATTTGCTTTACATAATTTGTTGGAGATGGCTACATGGATAAGTTATTTACTCTTGGATTCTGATAAAGTGGTACATGATATTAAAAGGTTTTGAGCTTTTATATTTTCTGAAAATTATCTTTTCACTTGCATATGATCACTTTAAATTGTAGAACCGCATGGCTACATTTTTTATTTTATTTTAAAACCAACTTCTTAGTAAGGCCAGAAGTACTAAATGTGTCTACTTTTTATATCAACTTGTTTACAATCACTGTTACCTCAAGGTCATCATCACCTTGTAAATAATCATTTAATTTTTGTAAGACAAAAATAATTTTTAAATGTTTTCTCTTATAACAACAAAATAAATTACATGGCATTGTTTTCCACCTCTGTTCAGAAATATATTTTAATAAAAATTAACCTATTCATTCAGTATATCGAATGTTTACTATAGTGGATTTGAATTTAAAGCTTTCAGTCTATATTAATCCTCCACTCCATCTCGAACAACCGATACCGTTGTGAAAAAGATAAATGATTCCCAATAAACATATTTCATGCTGAACTATCATCACTCATCTGTTGGGCCAGATCATAATATCCACACACATATACAATTACTGCTTATCTTGTATTAAAATAGCCATTCTTTAAACATTAATGGATAGACTTCAATTCTCACTCTTCCAACAATTCAACCATCCATTTAATTGAAATCCAACAATTCAACCATCCATTTAATTGAAATCCACCAAGAGTTTTGAGCATTCCATCATTGGTTCTTCAAAGAAAATGATAGTTTAATTATTGGAAGGGTGAGAAGATTGAAACCTGTCCATTAAATGTTTTCTTGAAGGTTTGTGATGATGGTATTTTAATTATATTTATATATTCCATGATTGTCATCATCTAATAAAAGTATTGAATATCTTTAGAAAAAATTAACTTTGTTTAAGTATTCATAGAAAAATTTAACTTTATTTAAATATTCCAAATACATTAAACTGTTAGTAATAGCATACATGTTAGTATATGTACAACATTTCAAGAGGTATTATTCTCCTCTCTTCTTCAGATTTTGCTAACCTTACTAGTGACAGTACTAGCATGGGAATTGAACCTGGACCTTTAAATTCTTGAATATTGAATTTTAAGGTAATGCTCTGACTAACTGAGCCATCCTGCCAAAGGTAACACTCAGTAGAAATTTCATATACTTAACTATGAGGTTTCTCCTGATTTCTCTATTTTTTCTTAACAACAAAGTTGATTAGTGGTTTCCATACTTTATGTATAGTTAAACTAAGTTGACCTATGGTGTTTTCTACCATTGTCATAGGAACAGCTTTTTTAGATTTTCATTTTTGTATTTTTTCTTCTCTATACAATATTTTTGTATTTTCCCAATTGAACATATATATTCATTAGTACATACATGATTTGTTGCCTTAGACACATCTATTTTCTGTCTTCTAATCATCAGTTTGTGTTCTTGCAATTGCTTTTCAATGGAGCAACTGGTCTCATCTATATATGTCTTTTCACATTCACATGATATTTCTTACTTGCATTTTTTGCTTTTCAGCATTTCAAGTTTAGGCTTTGTAGATGTTAGAATTCCACATAGTGCGGTATGGCTCTGGAAAGCTTTTCTGATGTTATACTCATTGCAGATTTTCCTTAATTTGTCTGCTATTTTGATATGTAAGGATACACTACCATACCAATAATTGTTTTTTCTTTTGATGATTCTTTTTGTTGTCTAAATATATTATGTGAAGAAGCATTGTCTATTGTATTCTTTTTGTTGTCTAAATATATTATATGAAGAAGCATTGTCTATTGTAAGAAAAAATTAAATGGTGATAATAGCTTTCAAACTGGAACAACTTTTCTTATTGACAGTATAATAGCATTCTGCATAACAATAATCTGCTTTCAATACAACACAGAATTTTTCCAACAAAATCAAGGAATGGCTATGGGCTGACCATTGTCAATATTGAATGGAAGAACTTGAAACTACAATCATAAAGACTATTCAATATTCACCTAAAGTTTGGCTTCATTATTTTGATTATACAGTTGTTGTATGGTCAAATGGTGGGGCTACACTACTATAAACTTTCTGAAACTATGTCAACAACATATCCCTTTCAATAAAATTCAGAATAGAATCTGAACAATAAAAAAATTGGCATTCTTAGATATTCTTGTGACAAAACTCCCTCATGGCATAATCAAAACTACAGTTTAGGAAAACCCCCATATACAGGAACATTCTTAGCATATACATCCAGTCACATCAGAAATACAAAACATGGAGTTATACTATGATTATGGAATAGAGCAAAAGAACTTTGTTCAAGAACAGCAATTTGAGAAAAGACCTATATAGAATAGTCTCTTATGGAAAATGTTTATCCATCAGCTGATATTAAGAAAACCTTAATTTTAAGGACAACAAAAAGAACTATCAAAAGTAAGAACAGTTATTGCTACAATAGTGTATCCTTACATACCAAAAATAGTAGACAAATTAAGGAAAATCTGCCATCAGTATGACATCAGAATATGACCATAATGATTTCTAACATCTACAAAGCCTAAGGTTAAAATGCTGAAAAGTAAAAACTGCATCAATGAAGTACTATGTGAAATGTGGAAGAACATATATTGGTGAGACCAGTTATCCCATAGAAAAGTGATTGCAAGAACACAAACTGATGATTAGACGAGAGAGAACAATGTGTTTAAGGTATCATACCTTATATGTACTAATAAACATATATTCAATTGGGAAAATACAAAAATTGGTACAAAGATGAAAGTTTAAAGCTGCTCATATGACAATAGTGGTCAGCATCATAAGTCAATCTAGTGTGGCTATACATAATGTATCGAAAACACTAATCAACTTTTCTCTTAAGAGAAAGTGAAGAAATCAAAAGGAATATCATAGATAAGTATATAAAATTTCTACTGACTTACTTTTAGCAGTATAGCTCATTTGGTTAGAGTGTTACCTTTAAATTTAATATTCAAGAATCTAAGGATTCAGGTTTGATTTCCATGATATTACTGTTACTGGTCACGCCAGCAACATCTGAAGAAGAGAAAGATACTAATACCTCTCAAAATATTGTGCATATACTAACCGTATTATGCTATTACTAACTGTTGAATGTATATGAATATTTAAAGTTAAATTTTTTAAAGATAATCAATACTTTTATTAGATGATGGAAATTGTCCAATATAACTATCTATTAAAGTTTAAGGAATCACTATCTTAATATAAGCTGAGTACTGATTGTATATGTGTATTGGAGATTATTATATGGCCTAACTGAGAAGTGCTGGTTCTGTATGAAATATGTATATTGGAAATCATTTATATTTTTCATATGTGTGTGGTATATATCATTTGTCTGAGAAAGAATGAAGGATGAATATAGACTGAAAATTCTAAGTTTAAATGCCTCTATTTAAATGGAATCTTCATTTTTCATAATATTATCAGCTTTTTTATAGTTGCCAATGTATGCATTTGTTTAATAAAACCAAATTTTAATATTTTCTCATTGTCAAAATTTAAATTTTCTTATCTCATTATCAATTGAATTTTAAATAAAATAATCCTACCTATTTTATATTTATTATAAAATAAACTTATGTTTATTGTATAAGACAGTCTTCTCTACACTGGAGAATAAAATCCTTCTTTTTTTGAAAAAAAAAAATTATTAACAAAGTTTACATAGTTTCATGATACTGTTTTCATACATGGTATACTGCATAACTGATTGCAAAAGTTCATAAGATCAAACACTTGGTAGATCAATCCTGGACCAAGTCTATTTGTATAGTCATTCTGGTGCAAGTAGCCAGTCCCTGGCACTTATGCTCTTGACAAGACCTATAAAGGTCTCTGTGACTGAAGAGCCTGATTGACTGAATACACATTCGCATCTGGTCAACCAGACTGCAAAGGTAAGGAAGACAGAGAACCTGATAAGAGAAAAAATTCCTGTCTTGATGGCATTCTGGATATTTAACGCTTCTCTGATGTCAGATGTAACTTTCTCTGTGATGAAGGTTTTGATTTGGGAAAGAAATGGACAATTATAAAGTAAATGCTGGATGGTTTCATCGGCGGTATTACATAGCTGGCATATTTGGTGAATCCTCTTTTCCATACTAAGAAATGGTTAGTGGGTAAGGATGAGATGTTGAGCTTTAAGATAAAGTCTATGCATTTTGGTTCAACAAACCAGTTCTTCAATTTTTTAGCAATGGTTTATTGTCTATATTCAATGTGGTCAGGAGGGCAGTCTGGTTTTGAAATCTGAGGTTATAGGCCTGCCAGTAGGTTGTTTTACCTTCAAGGGAAGTTTTAGATAGATTTGTCAGCTTGGTGTCATGTAACCAAATAATTGTGGCACATTTGCCAGCAAGAGGTGGTGGTGTGTCTGTAGGTTCCACTGGAGTGGCTAGGTTTAGTTCCGGCTGTTTTAAGTGAATTGCACGTAGAACTGCAATTGCCTTCTGTATATAGATTGTAGAAACAGAGTGCAATCCAAGTCCATTTAACTCCCTAGACATCTGCATCTTACAGATGCTGATGGCAACAATCTTTCCATTCCACATGAGCTTTGAACACAGTGAGTTCATTGACAACTGAAATGCTTTAGTAGGTTTAATTATGGGTAGATAATAATTCAATCTCGGAAACACTAGCATGTTGAGAAGGGCTACTTTGCCCGGCAGGGAAAGTGAGATTTGGGATAAAGATCAAACCACTTTGCTAGTTTTTTCCAAGAATGGAGTATTGGATGTCTTTTGCCATAACTAGTCTGGACTTGGCCATAGGAAAACCAAGGAAGAGTTGCAGCTCAGCTGTAAAGATTGATGGAATCACTGTGCCAGTGCTGATTTTCCACATGGAGGACTTACTATAGTTGATGTTCAGATTTAGTTTCTTTGAATATTTATCAGTGATTTGTGTGAGTATTGGAAGGTGAGTTTTATCGACATTTTAAAAATACAAGCAAATAATTTTGCTTGAGTAAAAAATAATATATTAAAAGGTAAGGAATAAAGATGGTGACATCATCAACATAGGTTATATGTTGTACATGTGCATGAAAATTCCAGGGAGTCTGTGCTCTATCTCTCTGAGCATAGGATTTATGTAGGTGATGAAGCAGAGAGTGGTGAGTGGAGATTCCTGGGGAATGGAAAGATGAGGTCTGAAACCATTGGACAGTCTTCCATCCAGTGATGCAAAGATAGATCCTGTTCAAAAGCAGATTACCAATAATTCTGGTATAGATGCCAGGGACTTGATAGTCAAGGAGAGCTTGGAGTAGGACAATAGGTATAACAGAGTCAAAAGCCAAGACAAAGTCACATTAAATAACTATAGGCTTGGATTTTTCTGTGGAGTCTGATGTGTTCTACTAGAAGAAGAAAATGCTGCATGGAATCCATGGTGGAAGAGCCCTTACATGTAAATTGATATGGCATGATGTGTGTGTAGAGTTGATCTTGGATTTTATCCTTGACTATGGCCTCAATGATCTTGATTAGGAAGGGAATCATGGAAATGGGTCTTATGTTAGAAAGGGTAGAGGGATTGATGGCTCTTTTTAGGAAAGGAACAAGGGCCACAGGGTACAGGTCTGGAATGTTTTGAAACTCTCCTGCCAGAACATCTATCATCTGCAGTACAATGGGGGCTGTGAAATGTCTCATGTGGATGAGTACAAATCTTGGAATTCCATGGAGTTTCAGATGAACACTCAGGATAGACCATGAGCTTTTGGATTATCTGATTTTCACTAATGTCATGAGAAACCTCATTTTCCAAGTGATTCCAATGTTTCCAACCTCAAATTTATAATTCTGTAGCCTGCCCTGAAAGTGTTTATGAATCTTTGCAAGAATTGCTGGGCCACTGAGGCAACCCTGATCAAATGACAATGAAGTAGGTGTGGGTCTGGCCACTGAACCAATTGCCCAGTGAATGTAGCTGCGGGGCCAGCTATGCTGGTTGGCCAAGAAGACTTTGGGCCTTTTAGTAGCAATGTAATGTGCGAGGACCTTTTGTTTGTATAGAGTTTTTAGCTCCAAATATCTTGGGGAGAATGTCAATATGGTGTAGAGATTTTAACCTGGCCCAAATCTTTTAATAATTGATTTGGACCTTTGTTTTTTTTGTGTGTGTACGAGTCTATGAATGAGCTCAATATACCGGTAAAAGATGACCAAGCCTGTAGTGGAGGAAAAGTAAGAATTTTGATTTTTTGGAACAAGATATAGACTTCAGAGAAGATGAGTTCTGGAGTTGCTGCTTTGTTGAGTAGTCTGATGGTAGGTGTATAATCTATATGAACTATGGTGGTGGGATCTATGTGAAGTGAAATTAGAAGAGCTAAATGATCAGTTAAGGGAACCAGTTGAAGCTTGGCGCATATTTCAAAGTGAAGTTTGGGTGAATAATAGAGAAGGTTAATTAGAGATTTCTTTTGCAGTGTGTAGAAGGAGAAGGATCCAGGAGGGGAAAACCCCTCTCCACACAACAGGACTCTATTGATTAAATGAAGATATTTTTTGTTGAAGTTATCATAACTCATGTTGAAATCACCAAAGAAAACAATAGGGGAGCCATCTGAAGAGAGAAGAGAATTGATTTTACTGATTACTACTGTGCTGAATAAGAATCATTTCTGATGTACAAGTAAATGATATTTATTGCCATATTTCCAAAAGTGATCTTAATGACTAATAGATCATTGCTAAGGTGTAATGTTCTGAAGGAGCTGTAAGTGAGGTTCTTATTGATTAAAAAAGCAACTCCAGAAGATGCTGTGTTTGAGGGTACATAATGAAAGAGACCTTATTGTTGCATCAGTTGAGTTATTTGGTAATTTGAGTTTATATGTAGTTTAGTTTTGGAAAGACAGACTATGTGGAGCTCTGTTTTGTCTAGCCATCTTTTAAGTGCAAATACATGGCCTAGAGAGTTAAAGCCCCTTATATTTATTCCGGCCAATTTAATAAGAATGTTAAGTTGTTACAGAAATTTGTATGTTAAGTTTACTAAGCTGTGATAAGTGCATCACATAGGAGAGATTATTGACATAAATTTTGATTTTCACTAAGTGCTTTGTCAGGGTCATGTGACACAGTGGCCAGTTGAGTTGGAACAGGTATTTTGGAGCTTAAGCAGAGGTTGGAATTGTGTTTATCTTCATTGTGATTATTTTCAATAGCTATGTTTTGGTAAGAGCTGCTTTCTTGTATGCTGAGTGATTGAGCTAGTTTAGTTCTTTTTTCTTTTTTCTCAAGTTAGTAGCATGGCTTGCTGCTTGTTTAGTGTTTTTGTCTTCATTGTCTGAGTCAGCCATAGATGAGTTGATCTCTTCTGGCTGTGATCTGGATGAGTCTTGAGTTTTTCTTTTGTTGTTTGGAATGGTATGTTCTTGTTGAGACTTCGTGACTGGAAGAGTTTGTTTTGTTGATAGTGGTTCACTGTTGGGAGTTTGTATTGGATGATCTTGCTTTGAGTGAGTTTTGAATGCTTCTTGTATCTTCTGGGGTGTCATGTTGATAGCTGATGTTTGTTCTTACCAACCATTTTCCATCTAAAATGAAAAAAAAAATTGCTCAGATGAGCCTTAACTAATTTTTTAAACTTTACTATGCATTTTTTTTTCTTTTATCTTTCAATTTTGAAAAAAGCTTAGACTTTTTTAAGTATTTTTTTTATAGTGGTACTTTTTATTTAGGAATATTTTCACTACAGCACAGGTTTTTTCATACATGCACTCCAATATGTAATATATAGGGGGTTTGAACTCAGACTTTCACACATCCTCAACTATCCACGCTATCTCATACTGCTGATACACTTGATCACGCACAAGCGTGGATAGTTTAGGGTCATGTGAAAGTATGAATTCAAACCCCTATATCATAGGAATAGTAATATTTTTCATTTCAATTGTAGTTTTACTTATATACAAATTCTTTCTGAACTATAATTCCTATATTCATAAAGCAGTGATTTTTTTACAATGCTGTGATATACGCATTAGTTCTTTTAACCATTACTTACATTAAGCCTTATTTGCCTGAATTTTTTATTATTAATAATTTGCCATGGCTTATTACACTCCATAGTATATATTTATTAAAACAGTTTGCTTATTTATTACTCCGATAAGATTTCTCACAAGCAAACAACATTCAATTACTTAATTTTAAATAAATGACTATATCTAAACATTATTATTTTTTTTAACTGGTTTTTTAAAAATTTCTCCTGAAATGATAAATCCTTAAAAGATATACATTAGAAATATCAGTTTTCAATTTCTAGGTGCATATAATTACTTCCCATCATCCTGTAATCCTTTGAAAAACTTGACTGAATTAGGTATAAATTCTGTTAATTCAAAAATAGCTGTTATTTCTATATAAACCGTATCCAAATCTTAATCTCTCTTTACTCTTAAATTATTTTCATTACTATTCCCGAGGTGTAAATAAATGTTGTGGTAAATTTAAAAACAAGACCTTTAACATGCAAATAAATTGTTGACATTGATGAAGTCAATAAAAAGCCTATTTTCTGAATAATCAGTAAAGTAAATTACTTTTGATAGCTTAACTTTTTAAACAATTTTATATCAACTATCTCTATGACAATTTCAATCAGATCACATGTTGCAAGCTGTTTGAATGAATTAATCATGGGCATTCTCTTAAAATTTAAAGTCATAAATTTACTGACAAATAATTGAACACTGTCTAACAAATAGAAACATAAAGCTGCCAAAAATAATGAATAAAAAAACAAATGACTTTCTAATGATCTCAACCTGATATTTTTTGATCATATTTGTTAGCGTCTCCAGATTTTATGAATGTTATCTTATAGTGAAATGTTGAATACTTTAATAAAAAAGGATAGATAATGATGGATTTGACACCCATAGGAATGTGATACCTCCTATATTAGCAATGAAACCAACCTCATATTGTAATTGTATTTTATTATTTTTATAATCAGTGCGTCAACATTTTTAAAACAAAATTTATATAATTTACAGTGGACTATTAATTAAAATAGCTATTTTATGTTACTTTTTAATAAACAAAAATAGTTCTATAGTTGTAAAGCAAATAGTTACTCATTACAAAAGGATTTAATATATATATTGGCATATTTAAACATATCAACTTTTTGTGATTGGCCAATTTTTTTTTTTTTTTTCAGAAATAAATTGGTGAAGTAATTAAGTTTGTCATCATATTCCTTATTTATAACATTTACCAAAGAACGAATTTAAGGAATAAATAAGCAAATGAAAAATTAATAAAATAAATGAAAAGAAAATTCATTAAAAAAAAAAAAAAACATTTCTAAAACAAATATATATAATTAAAAAAATATTTAATTGAAATACATTAAAATATTTAATCTCATTAAGAATTTAAAATAGGTCTTTAAATATCAACAAATAAAAATTAAAAAATACATTGTCTTCTAGAAGTTGAAGAAACATACTAATGAGAAATTAAATAATTAAACACATATAAGATTTAACAAACAAAATCAAAACTTAATCCCTTTGAATTTAATGTTTGAATTGCAGAGGAACTAAAAAGAACCTCCAGGCTATTAGACAAATAAATTAAGGATTTTTGTAATCATTTTTTAAAATTTTATTGATGTTCAGTATATTTGTTTTATCAAAAAAAAAAAAAAAAAAACAATAAAATGCTAATATTCTATTTATGAAAACAAGAATTTCTATTATTTTCATTAAAAATTTGAAATACTGTATATTAAAAATGTAGGAAATAAATATTAAGAGTTTTCGTAAGTTTTTTCTAATATCCAGTGTTCATTTAATTTTTTTCACGCATATGTAAAACTTTTTTAATGAGACAGATAAAATCTTGTGAACAAAATTTGATGATTCTTGCTTTAGAACAACTTTTGCTTCTTGAATTTACATTATCTAATCACATTCAATTTACATCAGATATACTATATATTTTTAGCCTTAATTTATATGATGATATTCTATATATATATTTGTTATCAAATGTAATTTATTTACATCAGGTCATATATGCAATTATTTTTTTTCAATTTTAGCTCCATATTAATTTTTATTTTGATGATTCAAACTTTACTTATCTGCAAAAAAAAAAAAAAAACTGTTTTTTTTTTAATAAAATGAAATGTATATAAATCTGCACAAGATATAGTGAGTACCCTAAAATAATTTCTGTTATCAATAAATGGAAGATAAATTAATATAGCCAAATGATGATAGATGTTTTATCACAAAAATCACTTAATGGGCATTATAATAATAATAACAGAATTAAAAACTTTACTGACTAGCTTCTTCTGTGCTAGTCTTGTAATTCTTTTATCTATCTCATATTATTACTAAACAATAATTTTTTTAAAAACTTGAAAATTAATTTATTGATAATTTTTTCCTGTTATATATTCTTTTATAATTTCTTGTTTTTTCGCAAAATTAACTAAACTTCAGTTTCACCACTCTCTTCCTTTTATCAAAATTAACATTTGCCTTTGTGAGTAATTGTGGATTCTCACTCATATAGATATTTTTCTTTGTCAGTATCTGATGTTAGGTTTCTCATTGACCTTTTATAAATTTCCTTCTTTGATCATTTATGCATCATGCTAACTTTGCAATTTTTTATACTGTGTCTAATTAGCTATAAATTTATTGCCAAATGTTCTCTGTATTAGGTTGTTTCATTAGATATCTATGGCCTATATATATCTCCTAAAGTCTATGCATATGCACGTACACATGTCTTGACAAAATTTGCATTGATTTGAGCCAAAATTAGAATTTTCACAATGTCCTTGGTCTGTCTGGGTAATTGAGTATGCATGCTGAATGCAGTTAGAGTAGTGCCATAATTTTAACAATAGAATTTATTTATAATACTCTGGTCATAATTCTGTGGCCTTTCTTTACATGCAGATCGCAACATGTGCTCTTGATTGTTGGCAATTTATCAACTAGTCAAATTATTTTTAATTTTTATTTTGTGCAGCTGCTGAATATTTAAAAAATAAAATTACAAAAAAACTAGAAGATGGATAAAGAAGTTAAGAAGAATTCAAATTATTTAAATTTGAACAACTGGATACATATTGTCAAAACATCTTTTCAATTTTGTTATGAAACAAAAGCTTACATTGAAAGTGTCCAGAAATTTATAAACAAAAATCCATAATGTGAGTTAGGTTTGAGAAATCTAAAGAAGTCACAAAGAAAATTTAATGAAGTTAACTAATTGCTGAACAAACACATTTTAATTCCAATGAAATCATAATGTTGACTGACAACATGTTACTAACCATTACATTGAATTTGTCTGTATG
This sequence comes from Epiperipatus broadwayi, assembly GCA_028023455.1. Classification (NCBI taxonomy): domain Eukaryota; kingdom Metazoa; phylum Onychophora; class Udeonychophora; order Euonychophora; family Peripatidae; genus Epiperipatus; species Epiperipatus broadwayi. Next base: position 6,297,019 of record JAQFVV010012408.1, on the reverse strand, counting down.
TTAGAACAATTAATAAACACTTGGGAAGATATGTAAGCATTTCAGAAACCTGAAGAAGCAAAAATTACTCATATGAATTTCTGGAAATAATTAATAGTCTTGTTAAAATATGATATAATGTAAAAATTGCATCACACCTTATGTGTTAATGAATGTACTGAATATTCAGTGATAAAATTTTAATGTTTTATTTTAAGTGTAGGCTTAGTTTGGTTTTAAAATGTAAAATCTCATTTTGTGATTAGATGATGTGGTGCTTCTTCAATTCTAACTGCATTAAAAGATCTTTATGAAAAAAATGACCTCAACATTTAAAAAAAGAATATGTTTACATCTGATGAGTCTTTGTGATGTTAGGTAGAAGTATAATGTAATTCCTATTTAATCCTGCACCAAGATTAATAAGGAATATGAAATTTTGATTAATAAGGAACATTGAAATTTTGTGAATATATATATATATATTGTACCTAACTGAAGTTTCACTTAGTTCCAAAAGGAACCAAGGGTTATCTTAGCTTAACCTTTTGGTTTGAAATTGTCTGATTTTTAAAAAAATAATAATGATAAAATGAAAATTAAATTAGTTAATGACTAAAATAGGATAATCTTGTATTGATTGTAATCATTATTGTGTATTATGGAATTATGTCTAAGTATTTGAAAAAAGATATATGAGTTAGGTTGGTAAGAGATGCTAAATAATAATTTGAATTTTAAAAAAAGAAAGATATCAGAAATAGTTGTCAGTTTGTAAGTAATATTAAATGTATTATTGTGTAATCCATTTTAATGTCTAAAGAATAATAATTAGATATTATAAATAAGTCGGAATAATTAAATAAGAAATTTTTTAAAAAATGATATATAAGTTTTTATTAAAAAATAAGAATATTTGTTATTAGTTTTGTAGTTTAACATTTAGTTATAAAAATTATTTAGATTAAATATTCATTAACATTCTATTGTTGTAGTTTTAAAAATAACTTTTAAACAATTAACTTGCATTTGTATGTGAGAATGTGCATGCATTGACATGGAAACATAAAAAAATAATAATATAATTCCAATATTGTTTAAAATAAATAAAACAAATGTGTGGATAAAATTATTTCAATGAAATATTTATGGGTTTAATAAAGGGTATAACTTTAAATTTTATATTTATTACTATTGGGTTGTAAAATATCATTTAAAAAAAACATTTGTTGTATAATATTTGTTAATAATAAAATGTTGACTTTGCAGCCTGAAGGTCACATGGTATGGGAAGATTATATTGATTATGTCAGTAGATTGATTTCACAGCTGGTTTGTTAAAATATTAAAATTTAATAAAAAATAGTTTTTATTGGTTTTTAAATGAATTGTAGGGGGGGGAAAAATTGTGAGATAAAACGGAAAAATCTAGGGGTTATTCAAGGGCTGATCTTATTTTGATTCAACTAGACTGGATCTTAAAATTTTGTTAATAAAAAAAGTAATTTTATAAAACTTTATATTTGCTAAAAAATAAAATAAAAGTATATTTAAAATAATTATTTAAAAATCGTCTTGTAAACATGAATTGCTGAAGCTAAAAGTAAGGTATTTCGTTTTTTTTTTCTGACAAATTTTCATTACAATTGGGGCATTAAAATTTACGGTAAAATGTTTGAAGAAAATACAGCGTCTCATATTTCATTTACTTTTGATCTATTCATTTTTCTTTATTTAGAAGTAAAACTTAAATTATTAAGTATTGTTATGGCTAAAGACTTTATGGCACTAAACTATAGTATATTTCCTATCAAATTAAAAATACACGTGAAGAAGAAATTAAAAAAAAAAAAGACATTCAAACATTTTAAATTATTAAAATGGAAATGCGTTAGCGTCTTTATAAATTAGAAGTGATATTAAATTTTAATACTTTATTACTTAATAGATGATATATATACATTTAAATATGCTCTTAACAGAATAATGTTTCTGTGGATAGTATGTATTTTAAAATATTAATTCTCGTTTATTCCATAGTATGAAAAGAATTTGTTTGGAAATAAAACTTTAAAAGAATTTAAAAAATATTATTAATGAACTTGTCTCTATCAAATGCATAATGTTTGGTTATAATTGCCAATACTTATAAGTAACTTTATAATCGTTGATCTTAGCACATAAACCGAGGAGTGTCCTTAATTATAAATAAAGTCTACTCTTATGTTTTAAAAATAAATAAAAGGAAATTTGTTTTAAAAAAAATATATATACATTTTTAAATATTAAGAAACGTTTTAAAAAAAAGAGCTCTATTTAAAAAAAAATGCATTTATCTAAAGAAGAACAGTGAAAGTTAACTAAAAATATATATTATAATTATTCCGCGTTTGAACCTAGGATTATAAATATAAAAACATGTACTCAGCTGAAGAATTTTTTTTTTTCAATGCCGGCTTATTATACTTATACTTATGCTTATTATACTTATGCTACTCAGCTGAATAATTTATTTTCCAGTGCCAACTTATGTTTATGCTTACAATGTTTTATTATTTTAATATATAAAATTATCTTTAAAGATAAAAGAAAGTGGAAGTGTTTATATAAAGAACTACTGAACATTTTCATTTGGAAATGATTGCCATGTATATAAATGTATTAGTTGAAGCTTTGAATTTAAATAGATATCTTAACCTGGATAAATTGTCTACACATTATGAAATGGAAAAATCATCACAGAGCCGAAATATGAACTTGAATTAATGTATTATTATTATTTTTTTGTATGGTCTGCTTTATTGGTTTAAAAAAAAAAATGAAACTGTAAAAATATTTATGCTATTAAATTTTTATGTAACACTTTTTGCATAAATATACAGGTAAACTAGGGTTATAATTTTAAAATGAAATAGGTTTATTTGAATGGGCAAATGTTTCTTGCCATTCTTAAGTAGATTTAGTTTATTTATCAAGCATTACACTAGCTAGTTTCTATTGAATAATTTTATTATAGAGATTTAAATATCACAGTCTTATTTTCATATAAATGGGATGTTTTACTCAATTTTCATTTTAAATTTACTAAAGAAGTTTATCAGAGAATATCCATTCATTTGTTTTATGAATGTTATATTGATAATAGTTACAAATATTCTATATTCATCGAGAAATAAATATTCTTGCATTTAATTTACAATTTTAAAAGTCCACTAGTTACTATATTTTTAGCATTTAATATTTTGTTATGTGTGCATTGTGCCTTGCCTAGAATTTTATATGCATTGAGTTTAAAGTATTTTCTACAGTAGTCATTTGACACATAGTTTGCTTTGTTGATTCGAACATTGGATATACATTTTGTATTTTATAAATTTCTTGGAAATAACTTAGTAGTTTAAGTGAAGTATATATCTTGCTATTAGTTAGAATTTGTTAGCCTCAAGAGTTAGGCTTAGTTTATAATTTTTGAATATGCCTTATGGAGTCGAGAAAAATCCTCCATCCTTATTGTATTGTATTTCCATGATTTGATAGTGCTTGTCCCCAAAAAGAGGGTATTGTATTGTATTTTTCAGTGATGATGATCACATTTATAAGCATTGGAAATCCCATGAGAGGATTGTGCTTTTCTGGTGTGTGTTCCTGTTCCCAGATGTACTGAAGATGAATTCCAGACATCTTAATTTTGCCTCATAGTTAGATATTTTTGGAAGCCACCATATTCTTTTCCAGCACTGAGGAGCCTAGTATCTTTATATTTTTGCCTATCATTCATGATGACTTAATGCTAATTCCACCACAGTAGGTGATGTTGCATTTGTTTTAGATTTGTGATGACAAGATATGCTTGTTTGAGGAAAGGTATTTCTTCAGGTAGTTGTAGCTAATTTAAGGCTCATAGGTATATCATGTTTGAATTGTGTTGCTATGATAGTTTTATCATGCACAAGCTAACCAACAATAAGTTATATTTATTTTAAAGTATATTAAATATGCATGTGGTATAGGAGGCAATTCACACATAATAATTTAACATTTCATCCAGAATTTCGCCGCTGGATTTGTAAGTTTGTTATATCGCTATCTTTAAAACATTGAGGGAATAATTTTATGTGGACTAGATTTATTTAAAAAAAAGTATAACTGATCTCTGATGAATGATTGTCCCATACACTTAAGTTAGTTTAATTTTAATATTAGTTTAATCTGATTTAAACTTACATCTAGCTGTGATATTAGTTATATCCGTGAAACTAGTGATGATATTTTTAAAAAGTATTGTTGAATATGCTTACTCCAACTTAGCGTTTGTTAAGTTGAGGAGTATAAAATTAAGCTTAGGGTTTTCAATATAAACATAGTTCTGTGTGTTATTCTGATTAGTAGATGACACAATAATGTTATTAATTAGTCCAAATAATTATATAAAATCTTAGTGCGGTATTGGCACTGTTTGTATTCTACTATATTTATAAACATTTCTTCTCATTATTAATAAATCAAATTATTATTATTTCAAAAGTTTTGTTTGTTTGTTTTACTTTTATATGAAAATATATTCTTGTCTTGGGTTCCAAGTTCACAAAGTCTTAAATTTTAAAGTTAATGAATCTTCAATTCAGAAATTTACAAGTATATTCTAATTTAATTAAATATAGTTGATATTGTCTTGAAAATTAACAAGCTATGTTAAAGTAAATGATTCTCATATTGAATCACAAATACAGATAATTGCACTATAGCAGATACATAATTAAATGTTTAGTTAAAAGGTTTTTTTTTTTTTTAAATTATCAGTATATCTTTCAGACTAAAGATTATGCAATATCAGATTAACAATATTAGTACTCTAGAAGAATATTTTAATTAATATTATTTAAAACCTGCACCTTGTCTTATATTTACTGTACATCATCTATCATCATCTTAAATCTTATATATTTAAAGAATTCTAATCCATTTGCATTTGAGGTCTTTAGTGGTTGTCTATGAGTATGAAAAAGCATTAAAAGTACCCTTGCTCTTTTCTTTGCTCAAGTAATATCTTAGATAATAGGCTATTATTAGTTAAATTTAAATTGATTCATTAAATTGTTTGAATTAATGTTTGTTTTGTGTATTATTTTAAGATTGAACATATTATAATTATTTTATGGTCAGCTAAGATGTCACTTATTAATTTATTAATCACAGTAATTCTTTATTAGGCAACTTAACTTAAACTGTAATTTTGCACAAGAGTTTTAGTTTTAAAATCCCTGAGGTTATTTACTCTTGTTGTTTAGTAAATATAATTCTGTAAGATAATATTTTAAAGCAAAGCATCATAGGTCTTATTAAGAGAGTATATGATTTATTGTAGGACTAATATGGTAAGCATTGAGTAGTGATTTAGATAATCTTTTGTATGGTTTATTAAAAGGTCAATATGCTGTAGTAGTTATAGTTCATCAGTATTGGATTTGACCTTTATTTGGTTATACATCTCTGAATCATCATCATCTTTTCTTTAAATTTATTGTAACCCCACTGAGCCGAGTCGTTTAGAGTCTCTCATTTATATTTTATTTTATTTCATTTCAATTTTATTCCATTTCTTTTCATGTCATTTCTTTCTATCATCTCATTTCATTTCTCTCTCCTTTATTCTATCTTCTTCTTATATCTCTCTTTCATATCTTTCCCATCATCTCATTTCTTTTTCTCTCTATTATATATACCATTTCTATTATTTTTCCCATTTCTTTTCCCTCTCAATTCTTTTCTTTTTCATCATTTATTCTTACCATTTTTTACCTCCATTTCATTATTTTCCTCTATTTCTTTTTCTCACCCCTCTCTCATTTTATTATTAGCATTCTTTCTTTTCTTTTCTCTCTTTCTATATCTCTTATTCTATCAGGTTACAATTGGCCTCTCTCATTTCATTTTCATCATTTATCTTTATCATTATCTCTCCTTTATTCCATTTTCTTCTTATCTCTCCCTCTATCTCTATTTCATAAGGTTACTATATATATATATATATATATATATTCAGTATTTTATAGACCCAAATTTTAAAGAAAGTTAAATTTCAGAAAGTTGTTGATGCTTCTGAATATCAGTCATTAGTATTCAGATAACTGTAAAAATTATGTTCATTTTTAAGATATTTTGCTTTGCAAAATTATGATTCCATGTCAGAATATTAAAAGAATATTGATCTAATTTTGAAATATTGATATAAGGAATAAAATAATTTTGAGGTTAAGCTGTCTCTTGAAATACTGAATGATATTTCACATTTAGCTTTACTTACTTTCTTTTCATTTTCAAATTTTAGTCTAAAATTTCTTGAAACATACTAACTAGAACTAAGCAAGTTAAATAAGATAAGAAGGTAATTTAGAAGAAGCTTAATTCAATTGACTGAAAAAATTCAAACCCATATAGAATTAGCAGATAGCTACATTTGTAAATATTCTGTGCATTTAACTGAATGAAGGAGGAAGTATGGAAACTGCAATTCCAATAGGTTTACATACTAATTGTGATTTCTTTTTTGGAATTAATAATATTAAGATATTTTATGCAAAATTCAAAGATTTTTTGATTGGAAAAACAACTACATTTAATCGATATACTTCTATTTTGTTGTGATAGAAATAATCAATGAAAAAATCTTGTCTAATTTTTCAGATAGGTTTATTTTTGCACTTCATAATGAATAGTTTATAGACTGTGTGAAATTTTTGTTTAATGAACTATTTAAAAGAACAAACTGATGAATCATTTTCAGATTGATTATTTGGAGATAATTATGTGAATAAAAAACTATCAGATTATGTATCAATGGATCTACAATCTATAATAAATAGACAAATGCTAAAGACTACAGATAAAAAATTTAAAACAAATGATCTCTTATGAATAAGACTATGATTGCAATAACATATATATAAATTATTATTTTTGGGACTAAACCATAAAAACATTAAATATAATATTATATATATTTTCTATGAATATAATTTGTTAAAAAGTCAAAATATTTTTGTAAACAATTAACAGAAAGTTTATATTATAATTATAAGCAGATATATCATCATTTATTATATTTTTTAATCTTTATAGCTTAACAAAAAATATTTTGTTTTTCATTATATCATTACTATTATGCATATTTTTTATTTAATTATTTATTTTCTGCACATTTATATTAATACATAATTTTTTTCTTATTTGAGGAAATCTGTTTAAAATAATTTAAATAGAATATAATTGTTGGTTTTTTCAACTTCTTCATCCCATCTTATTCTTTTCGTAAGTCTTCTTATTTATCTCCAGTAGTTACTCATTTATATATATTCAATAACATTTGAATTATTTTTATATTTATAAGTATTATTAAAATCATTTTTTCAAGTGTTTTCTTTCTATTATAAATATTGTGCTTAAAGATATTTATAGTCAATCACTAATTCAGTTCATATTCTGCGAGATCAATCCAATTATCTTTTTCTTTATTAATAAAAAAATAATTATATTACGAAACTGTGGAAAAATATTTCCAATATGATCAATTGAATTAAAATTAATAATATTTATGCTTGATTGTTTTCTTAAAAAAGGCATTCATTTGTTTGTTTGTTTTTTGACACTAAAATATTATTTATGGCATTGATATGGATGTACTGATGTAAGCTTACTCAGTAGTTATATTACAAACAGTAAAAACTGAGATATATTGTTTAAAGTGACATCTCACTCTCTCATCTAGATTTGTTTAATTAAAGATATATAGATTCTTTGATTACATAATAGTACTGACACGTCTACTTTATTCTAGCTATGTTCTAATAACATTGTTTGAGATCAGTATCATTACAAACATAATTTTATATTTAAAATGAAAGCTGAAGCATCAAGGCCATCTAAGAATGACTTAAGACCAATTTTTCTTGCAGACTAGGATAAAAAATGTTAATATAAGACAATCTAAAAAATTAAATATTTCTAATGTCAATTAGCATCATGTTTGAATCTCATGTTATTAACTTAAGATAACATAAAAATGAACATAGTGTATAGATGTCAGAATGCAAATCCTACTGCTCAGCAACCTAGGCCAACAGCTATAAATTAATCTGGAGATATAAATATATTTCAATTATCTAATATGTTTTGATTAATAAAGCTTACAATAGTTGTTTCTGAAGTACTATTTCTAATTCAAAATTGTGATATTATTGAATCAAATAAACAACTGGTGTTCCTATAATAATCAAATGACATTTTTATTTTAATATTATAATCAACAAAAAATCATAAAATATCAACCCTCTAAATATTATTATATTCTTTAATTTAAATTAGAAATTTCTTAAATCAATAGATTTATTGTAATATGAATAAATAGAGATTAAAATATTGTGTATTAAGCAAGGGATCGACTTGATTAATTTCTGGATCTCCTCTTCCACTCCTTCAACTTTTATTGCAAGTTCAATATAAAAAAATTGTGGTTGAAGAAACTATTACTTTCTTGTTTTTAGTTTGTGTAAATAAAAGTTTATTGTAAAACATTTTTTATCTTTATTTATTTTTAAATTTTTAGTATTGGCACAGTAAATAAAATTGTCAACCCCTACTGCACTTTAAATTGACTTGATACTAATAGTTCATATATATTGTACCAGGTTCATCTGAAATTACTTTGTTTTATGACTATTATTCACTTTTGACTATAGTTTTAATATCTGTCTAATATACTTCTAATAGTTTTGATATCTTGCCTTTAACACATGTTTTAACATAATGCTTAATACATATCTTGGTAATTATTATTTTATATATCTTTTTCTTATATTCATAACATTATTTATTTAATATCTTTTATATTCATCATTTCATTCTTACACTTGTTATTTTATTATTTATTATAAGTCCTCTCTTTTTCTATCATTTATTTTATGCAATTACTTAATTATATCACTAATAAACCATTAAGCATCACATGATCACATTTCCTATACTAGCACATTAATTGTTGATAAACAGAGCAAAACTCTCCATACAGTATTGCCACCTGTGCTAAACAGAGTAATCAATGGATGCCAGAAGGCTTGTGCATAAAATCCCTATCTAATGCCTACTCATCCAATATCCCCAGACTAGTTTCTGGCTTGTGGCCTTCATCAGTGAGGAGCTTTGGATCTGAGAGCACTGCATCTAGATCTTAGGATCTAATGCAACACTCTAGCAACCACCTTTTATCTCTACTTAACTACAAAACTATGAGAATGAAATTGAAAACACAAAAAATATTTTCAATCTAAGCTCAATAGCTTATATAGGGATTTTATGCACAAGCCTTCTGGCATCCATTGATTACTCTGTTTAGCACAGGTGGCAATACTGTATGGAGAGTTTTGCTCTGTTTATTATATATCACTAATACTTACGGGCACGGACCAGCACCTCAAGCAGAGGGAGAATACCATTGATGGCTTAACCATCAATGATACCCATAGCCAGATCAAGGCTATATGAAGCATAACCATGATTACATTTTCTGACCAAAGCCCACCTCAACTGCTGGAACAAAACCATGCCATCCAAATCATTTTATTTGTTTCGAGAATAAAACATAGACATCAACTGACAACATGTTATATAGACGTTATGCTCAAATGACAGGCACACCAATCCAGCACTTAAAATAACCCAAACTAGCTCCTACTCTTAATCAGGGGGTCCAGCATATTTACCTTAACACATTATATATTTATATCCTTAAATTGATGTTGATGCAGTGATAAGAGAGAGGAAGAGAATATAGACCAAATAATTAAATAAACAGTATTTTTTCATGTATACTCATTTTAATATAACATAACATAATAAAGCTTTACATAGAAAAGCTATATAAATAATTACTTTCAGGCTAACTTTTATGATAGTTCTTTATTAAAGTTCATTTCATTTAAAAATAAAGCATCTAGACAGCTATTATTGACTATATATTTACCTAGGTTTTCTTTATTGTCAATTTCCAGCCAGTTTGCCTTTAGTGTTCTATTGATGGTATCAGGGCTTGCCTTTTATTTTTCAGCTCAAGAATGGGAGAGAATAGCAGCTGCATCTATTTTATCATTTAGACATTGGCTTCAGACATTGGTTTCAGATAAAGGTAGTTGAAATAGCTGAGGAGTTGGTGCATGAAACTCAATTGAACACTCCTTTGGCTTTCTAGCAATGCATGTTGCTAGTTCTGAAGCTTTGGCATTGATGTTATCCACATCAGTCATGTCCAAATATCTGGATGTCTGACTGAATCTGTATGAATCTCAGAGTGAATCTCAAGAAAGAATATCAATATCAACTACTTAACAATAGATAGCTTTGACTTATAGTTTTCTTTTCCCATTGTTCTTTTCCTTATCATAGCTTTAATTTTTATCATAATTTAAATCTATTTTTAAAATTAATTTTTATATTTTCTTTAATCTAATCTTTTTTCTAGATTAATCTACTATCTTATAGCATTTATGCTGATGAGATAGTTTATATAGTCTGTAATTAATTCAATTATCAATTTCTGTTTCATTATCAGCCAGGAATCTTACTGGCATGCCAAAAGTTTTCTTTCACTAATTAATCCTTTTTTTATTTTAGATTTTTCACTAAGATTTATTTTTAAACATTTTATTCTCTTAATTTCTTTTAGCTTATAAAAAGAGAGTGTGTTTTAAATCTATTTCTCCTGATTCTTTTCATCACCCGCTCTCAATAATATGTTTTAGACTATTCTAAAAGAAAATATGGTGCAATTTTTTACTTTCGCAAAATTACATTTTGAAATCTACTTTTTAACTAATTATTTCTTTAACTATTCTTTTCTTTCTTAATAAATTTGATCATTTATTTTTAAATTATGAAATATGTAATGCAGATATACATGTGTTTTAGAACATATATCTCACTACTATTACAATATATATAAATATTACTAGATATTTATGCAATAATTAAATATGTGTACTTCTTATTTGTGTCCATAATTATATATGTGTATAATAAATCACTAAGTAACTTAAAATATGAAGATATTTTTCTGGTAAAAAATGTTTGACATTTTTTTTCTTAAAAAATGCTTACTAAAATTATATTGCAAATGAATTTAATCAATTTGATATTTATAATTTATATATATCCATGGCTTTTTGGTAAATGTATATGCATTTTTTGTTATGTATTCTAAGATGGATAAAAATCATGTGTGTAAAGTGAATTATTAAAAAATTTAAAATAATAATTGTAAAATTTAGAAATTTATTACAATTCTTTATTGTAAAATAAAATTAACTATTAATAATACCACATTGTTATGGAAACCAATTGAAAATGAAAAAGAAACTCTGATCACCTGCTTTTAAATATAAAAAAGGAGGCAATCATTACTTCTCAGTTGTGTTACAAGATGGGAGTCAAGAAAAAAATTATTATTATTTAAATAGAGTTAATGCAGTTTCAGGGATAAAAACTTCAGTGTGTCTCACTCTTTGAACTTTCTATTAATGTGGCTTATTAAAGAACTGTAAAGAAAAAAAAATGTTTTACAAATTAACTTCAACTCTATCAGTCTATTAATTGCTTGCAAGATGCTTAAAATATATGACACTTGATATAAAGAAACTTGACCTCTAATTAATTGTCAAAGAAAAATACTCTTCTATGACTGAATTTATAAATCTGAATAATTTCAAAACTCTGAACAATAGGAAAAATTTTATGGAAATAAACTACAATTAAAACAAATTATGAGAAATTCAAATATTAAAAATTGCATGCAGATAATTAAAATATAAGGATTCTTATAACCATATATTTATATTCAAAAGTTAAAGAAATGTAAGCTCACTGAAGCATAAATAGGTAACTGAATAAACATAGTATAATTTTTTTTATGAATTGCTATGAATAAACAAAGATTTCTCTGTTATGCATGATCTCCATACAAATATTTAGATGTAAGTATGTAAATATGATTTGTTATATTATTCTCATTCAGTTTGTTAATTAAAATTATTGTTATTATTAATAATTTTGTTGTTTGTTTATTTCCCATCTGAATTATAATTATATTATTTTACTTTGTTTTTTAATAATATTATAATGTGAAGAAAGAACACAAGACTGAATTTGCATAAAGGCTTATTCTTAATGTCTGTCTAGTCTGTTTGCTATCCATGGCTATTGTAAATTAGTTAATTAAAAGTAATTGTATAGTCATCCATTATGTATGCAGCCTCTCATTAGATATTCATAATTTTCCAAAACTAAAATTCATTTGAAAATATTGTCATTTTATTGCTATTTAGACAAATTACCAATTTCATAATTTGTTTAAAAGGACCATTACCATTACAATATATTTCATTTGATATTTTTCAATAAGTGCATCAAGTTAATATGTATACCTCTTGTATATAACAGATTTGGGATGTGTACATTATTATATATGTGTATAGTAAATTATTAAGTAACTTAAACTATGAAGGCAGCCTTTCTATTGAAAACTATCTTTTTTTAATTTGAAAAGTGGTTTTTAAATATAAAAAAGCCTAATAAAACTATATTATAAATGAATTTTCTTTAATAAATATGATTTTACTTTAAAGTAACTTGTGATCTAACTTTATTTTATTCTAACTTAAATCAAGCTTTCATTTGAAACAAAAAAAAATGTGGCACATTACTTAAAGCAAAGCTTGATTTTAAAATGCTATTATAACTTCACTCAAACTTCAGTTGAAACAAAAATCTCTATACTGCCCTCCTATGCATCTTATTTAAACTATATGAATGAAAAAAAAAACAAAGATTCTAAGTTGAATGAAATTATTAAATAACAATACATTAATTTTTTTATGTGGAAATTATAATTTCAAAATAAGTGTGTATCTAGATCAAGAGGAAAGAAAAAAAAAACAATTTATGAACAAAATATCTATATTAAATTTTCTTAGTGTCTTCTAAGAAATGTGGATAAATATTTTTTTATTTTTTAAAAAAAGAACTTACAAAATAAAAATAAAGAACAATTTTAAAGTAGTAAGTTGAAGAACTTTGAAAAAGATGTCAATCTATAAAGTGGAATATTATTAAAATATAGAATTTCTAAATATAGTTTATACTATTGTACAAGGAGCAGCAATTGTCTAACTTTTTAACATGATGTTTAAAAATCTTGAAATTTTTAATTCAAAATAACTTTTTTGTATAGTTATTATACAATGCTAAAATAATTTAAGTATTGACCATTTTAATTTGTAATATAACAAGTAATATCTTTAATTTGGTTTATTCTTTGAAATTTCAAGATGTTAAAGCTAAAGACTTGGTTTAAAATAATAAACAGTATGTTCATAGAAAGAGAAGCATTGAATACAAAAAGGTTAGGATAGGTATTCATCAAATAAATTTTATAATTTAGAGCTAACCTCTGTCTCATAGAAAATGAAATTATATTATTAAAGAAATTTGATTATTAACTGAAAGGGAAAAAATGCTAAAAATCATTTGCTCTTGGTACTGAATGCTTTATATTATAAAACTAGTTATTGATTTATGATATTTCTGATTTGTATACATTAAGTTATTAAATTATGTAATAATATATATAATGCAATAAAGTGTTTTGTTTTATTATTATTATTATTATTATTATTATTATTATTATTTTGTTTCATTGTGCTGTTTAAGTAAAACTATCATTTGAATGTTACAAAAACTTCATTTGTTTTTTGATTTAATAATATTTTAATTTTGCATTAGGAGGTGTAATTTATGCACTTTATTCTATTCCAGAGTAAGCTATTGTCACCATTACAATAGATAGTCATGATGTATCTTCAAATTAGTTTTCAGTTATTGGTTGCCTTCATTGAGAGCAATATTTGCATTTATACATCCACCAACTATTTGTATTTCATCCATGCTACTTAAGTTTATAATCTGAGATGCAAAAATACTCTAAAATTTTGAATCCTAGAAAACTTGTACATATAATCATGTAGCTCTGGCACTAACCAGTAATCATATACTTAACAATTATATTTTCAAATAAAGTCTATTTGGTTCCTTATAATTCTAAAATTAACAGATAAATTTGAAGGTGTTTTCTTTCATACACAGCATAAATTATTGGGGAAAGTTTTGGGATAGTTTTTTCTCACTTCATCAGAGAAATGTTACTAAAACCAAAATATTATTCCATACAAAATGAAATAAATATAGCCTGACTTTTGAACCAGAAAAAAATCTATCAAAGCTTACAGAATGATGGGGGTAAAAACATAGCATGTCTTGAAAAGGAATCTTATTTAAATAAATATCAAATTTCATATAAACTGTATTTATTTATTTAAAAAAGCAGTTGAAAATGAATTAAACTGAAATTATTAGGGGGAAATTGGTGTAATATAAGGTGAGAATAATTAGAGCTAAGTATTGTGTTTCAATTTTATTCTCAGTTTTGTAGTTAAGTAGAAATAAAAGGTGGCTGCCAGAGGGTTGCATTAGATCCTAAGATCTAGGTGCAGTGTTCTCAGATCCAAGGCTCCTCACTGACAAAGGCCACAAGCCAGAAACTAGTTTGGAGATGTTGGATGAGTAGGCACTAGATGGGGATTTTATGAACAAGCTTTCTGGAATCCATTGATTACTCTGGTTGGCACAGGGTGGCACTACTGTATGGAGAGTTTTGCCTGGTTAATAACAGATGTGCTAGCATAAGAGATGTGATTATGTGATGTTTAGAGCTAAGTTAATTTATTTAAACACATAAAAAATATAGTTGTTTATTAAATTCAGATAAAATAAAGCTAATGCTTAATTATTTTTGAAACACTTTAAAATAATATTTATTTATTATTTCTGTGGTGTGATAATTTAAGATTATTGAATTGATTGAATTATTTCTAAGAACAATAGCTAATTAACCATATACATAAATAATATTGCATTTCCAATTGGCGAATTTATCAAAGAGAGGCATAAAATCACAATGTCATCAATAAGTTATACAGAACATTCAATTAAGAGAATAAAAATTAAGACTGATTTATCAATTAAAAACTGATTAATTAATAAGACCTTCGTCCTATTTAGTATCATTTATCAAATCAGTCTTTATAAGAACTAAGAAAAGCAAATAAGAAGAGGTTCATTTTCAATTTTCAAAGTGAATTTGATAATAAAAAACAGTGCATTAATATAAATAATTCTCAGAAAATTTATTACTCTAGAGATTATATATAAATAATGTAATTTAAAAGTCTGTATTAGTAAAGAAATAATTTATATAATATAATTAATTGCAGCAAATGATCAACTTTGAAATGTTTTAAACATGTTGAATATATGATTTTTGGACTATTTATAGGATATTTTATATTGACAATATTGCATAAGAATAAGATTGCCTCTTTTAGTATATTGATGGATCTGTGCCAATGCATTCATACTACTGACTTCAGATGATACCACTAGGAAAAAGTCAGCAGGAGTTTACTTTGTAGACCTAAGTGATTATTTCACTGAATTGATCTTATTGAAAAAGTGATTGTTTTATATTAAAAAAAAATAAGACAAATTATTTATGGTTCTAGACTTTTCAGTCTTCATATCTACTACTTTAAACTAAATTCTATTTTTAATACTTCTGATAACATATACAGATTATAGGGAAATTAGAGACAACATTTTACATAGATTAAAAAAAAAAGAATGAAATTATATAACCTTTATCAAGTTTAATCATTATTAGCCTTTGCAAGAGTGTAGATTGCCTGGTTTTAATCCAGTTTTACTGAATCATAACTTTTTTCTTCACACCATTCCAACAAATTCCTTAATTTATATCCCTATCATCATGCACATAGTTACTTAGTGATGATCTTTTACGATCCAATTTAGGAATTCAATTGCCTGTTTGTATGGTCATCCTGTTTATTCTCTCAATTATTTAGATTCTGATCATTATTTATTAATCTCAGCATGCATCTGTATCATATATTTATTTTAAAAAACAGACTTCCTTTTCAAACAGATAGGCATGAATAACATCAAATTATTTCTGCCAAAAGCATACTATATCATACAAGTGTAAATTAACTTCACCAATAATTTTATCAAGATATTTATAATTATTAACTTTTTTTAATTCGTTACTATCATATTTTCTTTTCTTCTATCCTTTGAATGTTGTTTTAATCTTTAGTTCTTTATTACTTTCATTTGATTGCTCTTGCAATATTCCTTTCTGCCCAGAATCATTTACTATTTGTGAAGAGAACTATATCATCCACAAAATATAAATTACTTAAATTATCTCCATTTATGTTTAATTCACTTGCCTTTCTATTTTAATACACAAAATCTTTCTTTGTGAGATCACTGTTAACAGATTTGAGGAGGTGGAATACTTCTAATGTATACTCTTTTTATTTTCATTATATAGTTTGATCATTGTGGTTAATTGACCTATCTTCTAACTTACTATGATATTATGACAGCAGAAGTGTTTATAGAAGTGTATGCTTTTTTATTATTTACAAATCTAGTGAAAAGTGAACTCATATTCAATCATCTTTTTCATAACTTAGATGGTGATCTATAATCACTTAAATCATCTGATTGTTGTTGTTGTTGTTGTTGTTGTTTTTGGTTGATTTGACACCAAAATTTTCTATTAAGTGATTCATATTATGATAATAATAATCTTATTAAATATCATATTTAGAACTTATAGAAGATTGAAAAGATTAGTAATTTCTAATACAATATTTTTCCTCCCATTTTTTTTAAATATTGATATTACCATTATATTATTCCTCTCATTTGATATATCCTTATAAGTTATATATATATAATTTTGTCAATAATTTAATTTTTTCATTGTTTTTCTAAAAGTATCTACAATGATTTCATTATTTAACTAGAGATTTTCTACTTTTCTTTTATTTGAATGTATACTTTTGTTTTCCTATTCTTTATTATTATATAGTTGTTTTATTTTGATAGATATTTTTTCGCATCTTCATATCATTCCTATTTTTAATAATAGTATCTTTTTTTTTATTGCTGTAATAATTTTAGTTCCAATACTAAGATACCACTTTATGTCATTGAGACTTTTATTCTGGTTTTTTGCTATTTATTATTGCATTTTTTACGACTATTTTTTTCTACTATTTTATACAATTATAAATGAATGACAAATTGCTTTTTCGTTATTGTTATTTATATAATTGAAATTAGTAGAGTAACTGCCTTTTTCTTATTAATTTCATTCAAGTCTGAGCCATATTCAACGTTTTAATATTTTAACAATGATTTGCAAATTCTAGTTTAAATACCACTCATTTATATTCTTTTCCATTTCCATGTCCAGTTTTACTATACCACTTTTATCTTATAAACATTTTTTTTCTTTAGAATTAAATCTTTTGTGATAATTTTAAAATGTTTTAAATCTTTCAATTCTTAAAATATGTACATCTAACTTTTCATTAGAATGAGAATATGTTGGAGCATAAACTTGAATTATCTGTATTTCAAAACTTCCATTAAATTGAACTACTATTATTTTGTCTAATATTCATTGACCCATCGAGTCACTGTTGTATCTTCCATTTATAATAAAGTCACTGCTCTTTTGACATTTGGGTCTTCTCTGATGAATAAAAATGAAGAATTTTATTTATCCGAGGATAATGCATTCTATAATGCAAAATAGTGTACTGCGTATAATCCTAAACCATTATTTAAATTCTATTAATAATTTGTAAAAAAATCCAGGATGGGGTTTTGAATTAACATATTATTTATCAAAAGTTTTTATTGGTGTTACTAGATTATTTGGTAAAAAGAATTATTTATAACAGCGTAGAAATCTTAGGAGACAAAGCATGAAGAATACTATATATAAACTAACAAAATACGAAAAAATGTTTTGAATATTATATATAGAATAGAGATAATTAAGAAGTAAAAGTGAATGAACAAATCATTTAAATACATATTCGTGCACGCACGTATCCTTATATATATACACACATAAAATTATGTTATTCATATATAGAACAACAAAAATACTTATTTTTTAACTTAATTAAAAATTGAATTTTGTTATTGTAATGATTAAACAATTTTACTTTTAAATTTTTATTATAATAAATGTGAGTTTTTACATTTCGACCAAAACTAAGAAAAATTTCAGCAGTTTTATTCATGCTATTTTAAGCAAAAGTCAGAGACAGTTTTTTTTTTTAAAAAAATAATTTAATAAACATTTTTAAAATGAATTAATGTTGTTTTTGAGTTCAGAAATGGAAGGTCATACTTTTATTTTAAGGCTGTTAAAAAAGAGTCCTTATTGACAGAGAATATTCAAAAAAGAAGTGATAGTCAATTATCTTTCTCACATTTTGAAGGTCTGATTAAAACATGGTTCTCCTCTCTCTTTCTAGACGGATATTTTTATATATCTGAAATAAAGAACAGTTATACATATGAAGACAGTTTACTCCAAAATTTGTTGTAGAAATGATAGATATTACAGTTGTTTACTTTATTCCTTTAGTCATAGAGCAAATCAATCAAACTCATTGACAATTAAATTATTATTCTTACAGACATTAATCTTAATAATAATTATGTAAAGCTAACTAACTATTGTCAAATTAATAACTAAAAGTATAATTTCTCACTTCAAAAAAGTTTATTTTCATAATTATTTAAATCCAGCTAATAATATTGAGAACTTAATCTGAAATATTGGATTTGATCTTGTAGATCATTATAAGTTAGCAAATAATATTTTTGAATTTATTTTTGATTTATGTATAATATATATTTGATCCCTTATAACTGATGGAATTTACTAAAATTACCACCAGAAAGTTTTCATGCAGTAAAAAATCTTTTTCTAACACTGCATTTGTGTGTGTGTGTGTTTAAAGATTAATCGAGTCTGTTCTCATTGATAAATTAAATAAATTATATGAAGTTTTAAAAAAAATGATTACAAAATAATAGTATTAGTTTATTTGAATAATGAAATCTATGAAAGAGATTATTTTAATATTTCTATTAATGAAAATATCATCACTATTAAATCTAATAATCTTCAGAAAATTAGCATAGAATAATATGAAAAACACAAACATTGCTGAACTTCTGAAACTTGAATTGGTAATAATGAAAACTACTTCCACAGTATAAAAATGAAAATATTGAATAATAATTATTGCAAATAGTTCACTATGATTTTGATAATCTACCATGTTTCTACATTCCAATCCAAATTTTCAAAATAAGAAAATTGCTCCTAATTCATTTGACACTAATGCAACTGCACATTTATTTTCATTTGAAAGACAGGTGATCTCTAATACATTGATTTAACATTACTTGGTATGGTACATTTAACAATGCAATAATTTTAGAAATGATTTTTTTAGATTGGTCATTCAGTAATGTTAAAGATTATCAGTTTGTTTATCCAACTTTTGTTGACTACTTCAGTGTCCTCAAAATGTAAATGACTCTTTAGATTTCATTTCACTACTAACAGAAAATATTTTTTTGCCATTGAATAATATCTTTCCTAATAAGGACTGACTAACTATAATTCTTGAAATAAATAATTCAAGGAAAAGCTTTCACTATTTTTAAATGCTTTTATTTAACTTAGAAATTCTGTTTGTTTATTTGACTAAAATCTTGTAACTGATTTTAAACATACTTTTAACAAACATATTTCCTTCAAGTTTTATATACATGTTAAGTATCATAATTATATGTACATTGATTAACTTTTCTTAGACAAATTGTAATTAAATTATAAGTGCCAGGAATGCTAAATAAGAATAGCTTAAATGTAAAAAGTTTATTATAATATTATGCTATGCTGCTTTCGATATCTTGGTTTTGATATATTCATAGCAATGTCTGGTGGACAGGAGGGTGGTAGGTATACAAATGAGTTAATTGGCCCACTTTTTAGAGAGGGGAAGCAGGATTCCTTTTTATTAATCGAGTTCAGATTATTAGCAACATGTCACACCTCTTTTATCAATAGCCAATACAATATTTCAGTGTTGTGTAAAAATTTGTCCACTTTAATAATTTGGTGGACTGAATTTCAAATTAGGTTGATATCAATTTAGTAAGTTTTCAGTGATGTGCAATGGATATTTTTAAACAATGTTTTCATTAAATTTCATGACTTATTTGCTAAAAAGCATTTCCAGATAATTAAATAGAAAAAAAAATGAAATGAAAGATGATTTCTTAATTTTTCTTCATTGTTGGTTTTTTTAAATGCTGTCTTCATAAAGACAATAATCTTGTAAACAATTTTTAACTCATGCATTTCATTTAAAAAAATGGAAATATGGCAACATTGTTTTTGCCAATTTTTAAATTGGAATTTAAAAATCCATTACAAAATATCTAAAGAATAAAAATACAAAATAAAACCTATAAGAATATTATATATATATATAAATAACAGTTTTATATAATTTGAGGAATTTTTTTTTTTTTTCTGTAATTACAATTTGGGTTGTTATTAAAAGTATGGGACATAATACAGAAATTAATTAATTAAATCATTAAAACTCAAATTGTGATTGAAGAAAAAAAAATTTTTTTTGGTTTTTAATGCATTACTGCTTAAATTAAATAACAGTACTTTTTATAAAATATTTTTATATATTTTTTATTTGCTTTATAATATAATTTTCTGTTGTTAAATTATATTATTTTTACACTTGTTGTCTTTCAATATATATATATTAGCTGAACCCACAGCTTTGTTTATATTAATAGAATAAAGGAATGTAATGTAGTTGATAATTAAAATATATTTAAATAATATTTACATGACATAATAATACATGAATTATTAAAAGCAGGTAAAATTGACCTGCAACATTGTTATAAAAATGCATTATAATAGTCACTTTTACCTGCTGTTGGTAACTAATATATTAGTATGTTATGTAAATATTATTTAAACATATTTTAACTATCAACTATATTTCATTCTTTTATTCTATTAACATTTATTAATTTATCTTCTTTTTGTATATTACAAATTACAAAATTTTTTAAAACAAGTACCATAAAGCAAAAATTTATAGTTTATAAAATTCTTTGCAACATCCACTTATTAAGATAAATATAAGGACATATATTTTATTAATGTAGCATATAAATTGTAAGTAATCAAAAACAAAAAAAGATTAATAATAATAACAACAACAAACAACAACAACCACAACAACAACAACCACAACAACAATGCCAACAACAACCACCACAACAACAACAACCACCACCACTACCACAACAACAACCACCACCGCCACCGCCGCCACCACCACCACCACCCTTGTAAATATGTTTATGTATATATTGTTTAAGAAAGATAAATACTTAAAATAAAAAAATAAAATTCTTTGTAAAAAAAAAGGAAGGAAAATCATTCAAGATTCATCTAAATTGGTGCAATATTTGTTGAATTGTAAAGTCACAAATAACTTCCATATATATATATGTATTGTTTTGAATAATGATATATATATATATATACATAATTAATAATATTAATAATATTATATATATATATAACTCTTAAACAAGACGAGCGGTCACACTGTCTGGAATCTTAGTGACTATGGGTTTTACATACCTCAGAGTACGAGTCCTTTTATAGAGAAAATATAATATCATATAAATATAAATACTAAAATCTCAGGTTCTTATTAAAATCTTATCTAAGATTTTTATAGAAATCTCAGGTTTTTATTAAAATTTAAATCCACATACTGGATTCTTACTTTATCTACATCTCAGGATTTATGCATTTACTTGACACAAGGAATAATTATTGTTCTAAAACAATTGAATGCTATTGAATGCAATAAATATTTAAGTTTTTATCCCTAAATATTTTATCTTCTTCTTATAGTTCTGCAATCTTATATCTTATGTTCTAAAAATGAATGAAAAAGTGCAAATATAAAATACTTAAGTATTTGAATACTTCAGTTAACCATATGGCTAGCAATAAAACACTTCAAATTTTTAGAAGTTCTTCTGATATGAATCTTCATCTTCATACAACCTATAGACAAATCTTATTCTAATATCTACATGTTTGAATCTTGTACCAAGTAACGAAAAATAAAATAATGCAACAGGTAGAAAGGATACTTTTATACTATTCACTACATCATTAAGCACCCCTGTAATAGGGATATATTAACACAATATTTATTTTAAAATAATGCAAATATTAAATAAATGATAAATAAATAAATGAGCAAGATTAATGTGACTTTTGAAATGACTCTCATATACCATAATATTTAATAATAAATGGATGTGTTGGTGGCAACAGTAACATAAACATATTTAATGAATAATAAATTATTTATTTACAAGATAATAATATTTTAATACCATAAAATATATTTACCAGAGGTAGTAACTTTAATATTACAGATTCCTACAGACATAAATACTTGTCTACTTTAAAATAAAACATTCCCTTTTGGATAAATCCCTGTAAAAGTATAACTATGGCATTTACATTATTTAAAAAGTTCTCATACTTTTATTTAAGATACTAATATCTAATATATATGCCTATACACAGGCCATAAAAATGGTATTAAAAACTACAATACCAGCAGTGTTTAAAAATGTGTGTAGAAGCATAATTTTAAGGACATTGCAAAGATAGTTAGATATAATGCAAAAATAATTATATAGGTTTAATTTTATTAATGCATATGAGGGGCAAAAGAAATGACCTCAGTACTAACAATTATCATTGCTAAAATTAAGTTGTAGTAGAGCTAGCAAAAGTAATTTCATAGATGGACATGCCTTAAATGTTCTCACACATTAAAATGCACATTACTAATACAAAGTTAAAGGCTATGGATGATGAGAAATAAATAAGTGTGCACCTGGAAACTCAACCTGCAGTGTCAAAGCAAGTAAGTCGTACACTTTCATGGAAGGGCTTAACAAATACATCACTAATGGACACCATCCAACTAAATGTCAAAATTGATATCAATTTTATAAATGAATGAGACATGAATTTGTTAATAATAAACAAAAGATAGCTCACATACATATCCATTTGCACAATAATGCATATATTTGGTCTAAAATATTTGTAAACCAACACTATGATTGCAGAGCAATATCAAAATTAAGAATTTTAATAATTATCTCAACTCATACACTGACTTCCAAAACAGTTCTTTCATATACATATTAAATATACAAAAGCTGTTTCACCTTGACCTCTTAATAATTTATACTTTAAAAGTCTTTTACCCAGATATTTTTCTCACCAAATTCCTTGACGACATGTATATTATGAAATCATAATCAAATATCCATAAATAAAATAAACATAATAATACAATGATAATAAACATTTCAATTTCATAAAACAATAAATATACATTACACTTGTTTCATTAATTAAAATGAAAATTATTCTTTTTTAATTGAGGAGTCCTTTTATTGTTTCATTCAACAAATATAACACAGTTTTTAGAATATAGAGGAAACAAATGAACAAGCAAATATTTGAAAGCAGGATTTTCTTGAACAGAAAATTGTCCACAATTTTGATTTTTAGGTGGAGAGGAGCAGATATAGAAAGATTAATAATAAACAGATAACAAACAGTTCCATAATAAACTTGAGACATTATTCTTGGCAATATAGAAACAGAAGCAAATTTAATTTTTTTTTTTGTAGAGCAATAAAAATATACTTTATTTATATTGGAAGTAACACACACACACACACACACATATATAATGTCTTTCAAAATATTAAGAAAATCAATCTGAATAATATGTTTTATCATAATTAGATAAATTATAATTTTAAATAACTCTATTTTCTTTGTCTTTTGAACTACCGATAGCTTTAAAAAAAAATCATTATTGTATTTATTTGGTTAACTAAAGATATAATAATTTTCAAAAATAGTTTCAGGTAGAATAATAATAACTGTATTTCAGTTATTAAAGTCTTCACATGAATTTATTTTTCTTCTAAAATAAGATATTTAGCAAAATATAAAAAGCAATTTTGTTAAGAATGATAATTAGCATATATAACAAATTAAAACTTTAAATAATGAAGTATTAATAAAATGGTTTTACAACAAAAATTCCAAATTAACTAAAAGTTTATAGAAATGGTAAATTTAAACATAGGATAACTTTACAGCTTAGCAGTCTCCAGTAGATGTCATATTCAGAGCACTGGAATTTCCTTCATAACAATATAGCTTTTTGCATTTTTTCAATGAGCTATTGTTTATAAACAGGTCAACATGCATTAGTGGAGTAGACTTGCTTGAATAACTTTGGACACTTTTGCCTAACATTATTTAACTGATGAAATAAAAAATAATTAAAAATTATTAATTAAGTTGAACAGACAAAAAAGAATAATTATTTGAGAAATAATTGAGAAGTAGCAGAAGAAGTAATTTTATTTTTGCAGTTTTTCTTTTTAAATGTGTGTGTGCTTGTTCTTTCTACTGCAAAGTTTGACACATGACTTTGCTTAACAAATTACCAATTAGTATTGGCTGGGATTTTTGAAATTGATTAACAATTTTAGTCTTTTATTAAGTCAGTTGCATAAAATAAATTTTGGCCATAACCATTTATTAATTAAGATGCTTAAAAATAGATTTAAATACATGATACCTAAACAGTTAATTAAAATATAATTAATTTTATCTTAATTATTTAATAAAAATTATCTACCTAAGTTTACCTATTTAACAATAATCTCTTAAAAGATTAACATTAAATAACTCTTATTAAAACACCACTTATAAGATATATTATTTTTAAAGATAATTAATACTTTCAAATAACTCATTTTTAAAATTCTCAATCTTTTAATGCCCATATACAGATACATACTCATATATGTATATTAGGAAATGATTAAGAAAACTATAAAACTTATTGCAAATTAATAATCAATATTTTAAAGATGGCAAAATTAAATTTATTTATTAAAACTCATTTAAGATAAATCATTTCAAACCAGCTTTTCCTAAGCTTAAGATATAGAATTCTCATTTCAAATGGATATTACATGAATTAACTGATGCTTAGTA
This sequence comes from Epiperipatus broadwayi, assembly GCA_028023455.1. Lineage (NCBI taxonomy): Eukaryota > Metazoa > Onychophora > Udeonychophora > Euonychophora > Peripatidae > Epiperipatus > Epiperipatus broadwayi. Next base: position 6,271,803 of record JAQFVV010012408.1, on the reverse strand, counting down.
ACTACTATTTTTAATGCATTTTAACACAGATTAATAAATAAAAATTTTTCAATAGCAAAACAAAAACACTAATACAACTCAAAATATAGCCATTTTAAACTAGCTCCTATCCAAGTTGCTTATCAAATTTGGACTTAAACAATTATTAAATAAATTAATTTATATATATTTTAGCAGTTATCATTCAAATATATTTAACAAAAATATTTTATTAATACTCTAGAGGATAGTTAAGATTTTATATAGCTTAAAAAATAGTAAAGTTTATTTAGTATAGAGTTGCATTTTTTTTAGTAAAATTTTTTTTTAAGTACTTTCTATTATATTTAACACCTCATGGTCTTAGAATATGGATAATAATTTTTATCATTAAATTATCATTTATCTTAAAGCACTAAACATCACATGATCACCATTTCCTATCAGTGACAAACTTTTTGTACAGTAGTGCTACCCAGTGCAAGCCATAGTAATCAATGGATTCAAGAAAATTTGTGCATAAAATCCCTAACTATTGTCTACTCATCAAATATCCATAGACTAGTTTCTAGCTTGTGGCTTTTATGAGAGAAGAGCCTTGGATCTGAAAGTACTGCACCTAGATTTTAGGATCTAATGCAATCCTTCAACAGCCATGTTTTACCTTTTTATTTATCTATAAATCTATGAGTCCAAAATAAAAACATAATAATGTTTTTAATCCAAGCTCATTCATTTGTATAGTCACATAGATCTGGACTCAGTTCAGTATCTATATATTTTGGTGTCTTTGGTTTTTTAATAACCATATTCACCATCATCCAATGGGAAAGAATCCTATTAAACTACTAAACATCACACAATAAACACTTCCTATGCTTACATAAGCTGTTAAAATTGTGACAAACTATCCATACAGTAATGCCACTCAATGCAAGCCATAGTAATCAGTGGATTCAAGAACATTTGTGCATAAAATCCCTATCTAGTGCCTACTCGTCCAAGATCACTAGACTAGTTTCTAGCTTGTGATTTTCACCAGTGAGGAACTTTGGATCTGAGAAACTATTCTGGGGATATTGGATGAGTAGGCAATAGATAGTGATTTTATGAACAAACCTTGCATTCTTTATTACTATAGCTTGCACTGGGTGGTACTACTATTTGGAGAGTTTTTCATTGTTTTTCTTCTATTTTTGAAATTTGTTTGAATGCCTATTTTTAATCTTTTAATATAATTTAATGCATTATCAAAATTGTATGTAGTAATTTTATTTATTTGCTTATTCTATTTTATTATTTGCTCCTTTTATTATTTTTGTATTATATGTTAAATTTTAGAATAGTGTAATCATAAATTTGAGAAGGAAGAAATTTGCATGCTCTATAATTATAGAGTGGGTCTTGACAGTTTTATTCTATTCTTAGAAACAAAGTTTTTTGACTTCACAGATGATATTTGATCCATCAAAATAACAACTAAATATACATTCATAGCTCTGAATTATTTTAGCATTACATAAAGATTCATATCATTAATTATTTGCTTAACTGTTATACTTACTATTTATATCCATGAATGTTTACAGCTATTATGATTTCATTGACTTCATCATCATTGTCATCCACTACAGAATAAAGGTCTCTCCAAGTTTAATTCAATTTCTCCAATCTCTAGCTTTTTTTCTCCACATCATTCTAGCCAACTCCCTTATTTCATTCATCCATCTCACATGGTATGTCTTTTTAGTTCTTTTATAATCTTTTGGGAATTCAGTTTAAGATTTCAACTGTACATCTACTATCATCTTTTTTAGAAATATGTCCAGCCCAACTCCATTTCAATCTTTTAATTCTTTCATTGATGTCAATAACACCTATTTGTTCTCTCACCCATGTATTTCATTTTCAATTCCTTTTTTGCTACTCCTAATATAGATCTGTCTGTAATTTGTTGAGTGGTCTAAAATCTCTATATTACTCTTTTATTAAGTGTCCAAATCTCAGATCCATAAGTAAGAACTAGTAAAACACATTTATTAAAAACCTTCCTTATCAAACATATAGGCATATTTCCTTCTAAAATTAAGTTATTTTTATCAAAATCACTCCATCCAAATTTAATTCTATGATTAATTTCATCCATTGTGTTTTATTAATAATTTGACTAAGATATTTATAGTTGATAACATTCTAATTCATGACTATCAGTCTTTAATGTCTTTTCTTGGGAAAATCCATTGAACATTATTTTAGTCTTTTTAACATTTACCTTTAGTTCAATTTTCTTACTTTCATCTGAGAACTCTTGCAACATTTCCTAAAACTGTGAAGAATTATTTGTAAAAACAATTACATCATCTGCAAAATCTAAATGACTTAAATAATCATTTACTTTTATTTTCGTAACTTCCTATTTTAATTCACAAAATACTTTTTATAAAACTGCTGTGAAAATTTTTGCATTATAAGGGGTTATCCTGATGTTCACTCTTCTCAATGCTAATCTTCTTAATATGATTATGTAATTTGATCATGACTATTGCATTTTGATAAATATTTTTTTATGATAATATCTTGGATCTATATCTTGATGATTCCAAAGGTTTTGATCATTGAATAAATTTATAGAATCAAGTACCTTTTTACAATCTAAAAATCCATAATGGCAAATCATATTGATTGGTCTTTTCTATAATTCTATCAATATTTACATGTAATACACTATGGTAAATCCATTTGTAACTCCGCCTTGTTCTTTTGGTTGGTTAAAATTCTGAGTTCATTGTAGATGAATTATAATTATTTTGGAAAAAATTTTGTATAGAAATTATAAAAGACTGATAGGTCTTTAATTTTTAATGATTTCTTTCTCACTTTTTTAAATATTAATATTAGTGCTGTATTCTTTCAAACATAATAAATCTTTATCATTTAGATACTTGGTATGTAACTTTTCCAACAATTGTTTTATTTTTTTATTTGCTTAACTTTAAGATATCAATTTCCCTTTTTCATAGATTTGCATGACAAAAAATGTACAAATTCTTTAGAGAATTCTATGATGTTAGCTTTCTTTTGAGTAATTGTTGATCTTTTTTGATTAACACAGAAATGAATTTCCTACTAATACAAATATGTTATTTTAGACTTTTTATATTGTTAATCTCTTCTCCAGCTTTTCTTGCTAATTCACAATTATATTTTCTTATATAGTTGTTAACTCTCATACTATTTTACAAAATTCCAGATATTTAATCCTTTGTAATGCATCTTTTTATTTACTTGCATATTTTTTTCTTTTCTTCATAAATTATCTTCTCTCAATAGAAAATTTTATTGGTCAATTGCTGCTTTTTTGTACCAACTATCCTTGTTGCCATTTTTAATAGTGTTTCAGTTATCCTCCTATTTATTTCACCCAAATCTGAATCATTTTTAAAATCTGTTAGTATTTTAAAACAATTTTCAAGTTCTAATTTGAAATTCTTTGGAACATTTCTCAAGGTTAGGAATATTAATTGTGAATACTATTTTTCTTATATTGTACCTCTAGTTTTGTATTAACACATATCTTATATCTCACTAATGAATGATCACTTCCTATGTTGAATTTATCAAGAACATTATAATACTGAAATACATATTTTCTGCTAGTCAAAATATAATCCAATTCTGTTGTACCTTCATTTGGATGTTTCCATGTTCATTTCCATTTTTCTCAAATTCATAATATATATATATTATTTTTTGGCAAACTCCATAAATCTGTGTCCTCTCTCATTTCTATCACCACAATCAAATTTGCTTACAGCATTTTGATCATTAAAATCTTTCATGACAATTTTAAATTACTGTTTGGTCCAAGCAAAAGCCTCTTGTTCATCTATATAAAAATTCTCTACTTCTTCATCCCAATGAGAGTTTGTTGGTGCATAAACCTGAATTCTTTGCATTTGTTATCTTTCATCAAGTTGAATAACTAATCATGCCATTCTGTCTGATACACCGTCAAACCCCACATATTGTTTCTCCACTTTTATTTATAGTGAATCCTTTTCCACTTATTCTTTCAATATTCATGTTTTCGTGGTATAGTACATGTCCACTTTTGAAAACAAATGTCTTTTTGTCTTCTCTTCTAACCTCACAAAGTTTAATTATATCTCATTTAATATTATTTAGACAGTTTCTTCCAATTCTTTGAAATCTTCTTTCATTTAAAAATGATCTGAAATTCTAAGTATTTAAATAAAAGGTTATAATCAAGTGGTAAACTATGATCTTAGGAAACACCTTTAGCTGTCAACTGCTACCTTTGCTGGTGACTTTGCAGCCTCCTGGGAATAAGAGCCATAATTTAGTTTTGACTATCATGATTGTAAATATCTATTTTTAAAAAGTTTGTTTACATGCAGGATTACTTCTGCCTTTAAGAAAACTCAACAGACATTTCAGTTAAGAGCTAATCAGACAACTGAAAAGAAAGACCATGGTAGTTTTTGATATTAAACTCAAAGGCAGAAATGCAATAAACTAATCATGCTGTTTGATATTTATTGGTAGGCAGCAACCTCCACATTCATATATTTTATGAATAATTATGTAGTAATAACAACTGCAGTAATGAGAACATATGGAGTGGTCATTAGGAATGTTCCCTGTTGAGTTCCTTTAATGCCTTGTAAAAGAATCAAAGAGTCTTCTTTCAGATAACATCAAATTCTTTCTACAGCTCAAATTTCAGTAGTTATCAGTTAGTCTTAAATCCTTTCTCATTCTGATTAATCAAATGTATTGTTTTGTGAAGTCGTCCCCCCCCCCCACATCCTGAAAGGAATTATGAATTTGAATCGAGTAATAGAAAAAGATGGTTGAGATCATTAATTTTTTAACAACTCATTCCAATTTTCTAAATAAGACTATTATTAAGAAATGACTACATATATTGCAATGGAAAGAGTTAGGAATATTTACTTTCTTGTTGAAGTTGATTATTCTAATGTAATGAGAATAATCTGGATGTATACCCAATTAGAAATAAAATAAATGAATTAGCTATACGTTGCTTTGCCAGATGTGACAGGATTTGACTTGAATAAATTATATTTGATTAACTCTTCTTTTCAAATTCATTGTAGGTAAATAATGATTAATTCTGATATGCACCATATGAACTAATCGTTCTCTAGATTTTCTGTTTTAACAAATCATTAATAAGTTTTTCCCACTTCTTAGTTCAATAAACTTATAAAGCACAACATTTTACACTCTTGGTTTATAATTTACCATTTATTATTTAAACCAAGTGCACTGTACTATTCAAAAGCTTCCTCATTAAAAAGTTTTTTTCTGAATACTTGTTAGATATCCTAAATTGCTCAAACAGTGACATTATTATTGAAGAATATCTTTTATTAGTAAAATGACTACAATGCAGACTATGATAATGTGTTCCATTTTCTGATAAAGTGTTATCCCTTCAATATTTATACTAATTTTCCCATTATAGTTTTTGATTCTAATTTATAGAAAGGGTAGAAATTGAGAGTGATGTTACAAATACTATATAATGTTACTTAACTAAACATGATTGGGATGAGGTATATTAGAAGGAGATAAAATGAGAATAGGCCAATTAGTCAATTAACTAACATATTTATTAAACTAAATAACGTACTGTGATATATACATGTTGCCATCTATAGTTCCTTTTGTATTGTATAAATAAGTAACTAAATAAAACAATTAAAAGCCTTATAGTTAATAAGTATGTTTATTAATTTTGGATAAATGGAGAGTGAATGGATACTTTATTATTAAACTTAAAAATGAAATAATTTTCATTGTTATATCAAATGGTAACAATGTCTTATTAAGATTAGGAAAAAAGATAATCACATGTTCACAAGCTAGTGTTTAAAAAAAAGAAAAAAGAGAGACTGCATTTTGTGTTACTATAGCTACAGAAACTAATTCAGCGAGGAGAACACTCATACTTTCTTTTGCTTAAAATTTTGTGTTTTATCTTATCTTTACAAATAGATCCTGGACTTATAAGAAGGAAATATATACTTTATTTAGGGGGGGGCGCACAGACTTCCCATCATCTGATATCTTTATGACTAAAATGGAATGATTACAACAACAAATGCTACTCTTAACTGTCATGGAGCTATCCAAACTATAAATTTTTACCATGGATTGTAATATCAGAAAAAGGAATGAATCATTGAATATCATTTAAGGATAAAAACATTTATAGTCCTACATTTGTGTGTTGTTATCATTGATGTGCCAAGGAAAATGTCATGGGATAGTGAAATCTAAGCTGAAATTACATCTGTTAAACTTGGTAACAGATTCTAAAATAATTTTTTTTTTTAAATTATCAACATGAAATAAAATTCCACTTATCAATAATGGTTAAGAGTTACAATAGTAATTTAACAATAAAATATTTTTTTTTAATATTAATAATCTTAATTAATGCAGTTTTATCTTATCATTCAATATAGGCTTACATAATTGGCTCACATAATTAAGACTTAAGTCAATTATTAACATATTACTTTTTAAAAAAAAAACAAATCAAAATTGAACATAAATAATATTCTGTATAATTTATTTAAATTATTTAATAATTATTAAAAAAAAGCATTACTTGAATTCAAGGTATAAAAGATATTAAAAGAAAAATGTATATAAAAGATAATAATATTAAGATTTATTACATTTATTTTTTTGTGAGAAAGAACTTATAATTAACCCTTTATGACTGTATGCCTATAATTTTAATCATAGGCCATTTTTACTAATTGCAATCTGGCAGGAGTAAATTATAAAATATACATTACACCTGGGTCTCTTTTTACGTGGACTTATTTAACACGATTTTGAAGTTACGCGATTCATGTTTCACCGGAAGTCGAACTCCGATAATGCGCTATTACTTTAAATAATAAATTTCGCGCACTTACGTTATATTGAAAGTAATAGCACATTATTGGAATTTGACTTTCATCTTAGTAATTTCAATATTTTCAGTGCTTTATAATAGTAAGATTTTATGCAATAATGAAATTAAAATCATGATTTCCACATTTTATGTATACACACATTAAATTTTACAAGATTATAATGTAAATTTGTTCAAACATTGTGCGTGTTAATTTTGCATTTTAAATCACATTCTGTTTTTGCTTTTTAAAAAAGAACGTAATCAATTATTAATCATTTAGTGTCCACAAGTTTATTTTTAAAAGGTGAGTAATAGCAGTGGGCACAATTAAATTTGACAATTAAAAATTAAAATCTGATTTTTAATTGTAATTAACAATTTAAAAATTACTTACAGTGACTTGAAATTAATGTGATGTAAAACGAAATTTGATTTTTAAACGGAATTGAAAATTAAAAAATTAAAGACAAAAATAAGAATTTAATTTTTAGTTGTTAGTTTTAATTAAATTTTTCCCAGCAGTGGTGAATAAATGTCTTTTTATTATCATAAGTCTAAGTTCATAAACAATTAATAAAATCATCGTCTCAAAGATTAATTACTAATTATGTTGTCAACAGAAAACCATTAACACAACATGAGAGTGAACTTGGCGCTAGTTGTATTTCCTCTTGTGAGAATCTGATTTTTTACCAGTTTGCAAACGAACGTGTTTTTCGGCAAATAGCGATAATAATTAAAACGTGTATAAAAAAATGTAAATTACTGTACTGTAAATTATGCATAAAAATATATTATTTTGAATAAAATTAAATATTATAGTTAAAAAAAGTTTGTCTTGTATCAATTTTTTTCAAATTTGAAATTTTTTATTAGTCATATTTTATTTCCTTATTTTTTTTTTGCGCGAATTTTAAAGTAATTTTACATTGGTGCTTTGCTTTTATGCGAATTTTGAAAAATCACAGACCGCATCCCCCCTTTTCAATGTAAGTTACATCTATTTTTGTGCAATTTTGTTTGCACGTGTTTTCTGAGGAACTTATCTATCACGTAAAACGAGACCCAGGTGTATATGAAATTAGATTGCAATTGATAAAATTAGAACTATATTCTTTGTCATCCTCAATGAGTTAATGTTTATTTCAATAAATATTATTATTATTTTTAACCTAAGTACTTTGATTTTCTTATTGCATAATCATTATAAAACTACTTTATTACACAATTTATTTACAATTAAATATTTAAGTGTATATCTCATATGATATTTCATTTGCCAGGCAAAAATACTTAATATGGACCCATTAGCACTTTACAAATTTATGAGTCCATTGGAGATGTAAATCCAAACTATCATAGAGCCAATTTATGGTTTAATTTATTTATTTGTTTATTTATTAGTTATATTTTTTAATTGCTTAAGTACAACATTTATCCATTATATTTTCTAGCTTGCTCAAATACGTGGGCATTTATAGATCAGGCAGCTTTTTCCATTATTTTAGTAATTGTCCATTATATTTTGGCTTGTCCAACAGTGGAATATTGATATTTATGAGACAATGTTACTTCATTAGCATTGTTTGTATGTTTTAGAATAGTTTCCATTACTATATATATATATAAACAAAGAATATTTATATAAATACATCCCATTCATAAATATATGTTATAGAATTTAAACCAGTACATCCATTAGATATAATTTGACATTATAATAATAAATGTTAATGCAATACTAATTCACTTTAATAATGAGTGTCCACTAATAGACATGAATTATTATCTACCATATTATAGTCTTGATAATATTTATCAGATGAATCAAATGTACCACTATTATAGCTTAAATAATAATATAGGGTAGTTGTCAGTTATGTGTACTGTGGCTGCTAGACAATGCTGAGTACCATCAAGAACCACCAAGAAGCCTGCAAGTGATAAATTTCTATCCAAAAATGTTTGAAGTTGTTATAAAATTAAAATGCCTGAGAAATGGAATAATGAAAACGCCTAGGGCAACCTCCTCCCACAAAAATTTTTATCCAAAAATCATTGAATTCGATGTAAAATTAAACTGCCTAAAGCAAACAAATCGAACAATTACAAATCGAACAAATCCTTCTAAAATACAAATCAAAAAGAAATCGAATAAAACGTTATAAAATTCAAATTACACAAATTGGTCTAATATATAAATTTTTATCCAAAAATCACAGAAATCGATGGAAAATTAAAACACCTAAGGCAAACAAATCGAAAAATTAAAAATCAAACAAATCCTTCTAAAATACAAATCAAAAAGAAATTTAATAAAATGCTATAAAATTCAAATTACAAAAACAGAAATTGGTCTAATGTATTTTGCACTATTGTATTTTAACTTCTGTAGTGAATTTTTCTTTGTGAAAGACTTCAATCTCTTACTTAATTGCAATTATCCATTGAATTATATGCTAATTTATATATCTAGTGAAAGCAATCACTATCACATCTCTTTAGAGTTCTTAAAGATATTCTTTACAATGTAAACAGGTTTTTTTTTCTCCCACAAAAATCATGGCTAATTCACCATAAAATGTTTTTTTAGGAAGTACATTGCAATTTGTTTATTCTTGCATGCCCAATCCATTGATGTGCTTTTAACAATGATTGGTAGAATATTGTTATATCCAATATCTCCATCACATTTTCAAAATATTATAGAGCATTCTTAAGTGAAAATTTTCTACTGATTTTATGTTATGTCAAAAGAAAGTTTATGCTTTACTTTGATATTTATAATAGTAGTTCTATATAATAATTAATCATATCATTATGATGAGATATTCTTTTAATTTTTTTAATGTATCCAGTGCCCTGGAGTTTTTATAATATATTTAATTGATTTATATTTTTAAGCTGATAGGCATCCAAACTAAAATTTACTGTAGAGTTTTTTTGTCTCTATTAATAAAGTACCTGAGTTTTAAAAATTTATAATTATCAAAGAAAAATCTTTACAAAGTTGCACCTAAAATGCTATTAATATTCAGTTTATATATTTTTAATTAGTAAGAATAAAATATTCATCAGTATATAGTAAATCTTTTTACTGCTATTAATAATCTCAAGTAAAAATTCCATCTGTGAAGGGCACCATGATGCTTTTGTTATGAAGCTGCCTGCAAATTGTTCTAAAAATCATTCACATAAAAATGAAAAACAAATTTAGAACTAGTACACATTCTTGTTTTTATTACAAATGTTTTAGATTATTTATTATATGTAATGATGTTTTCTCTAACATATTTATGTTGAAACTATGTAAAATAAATAAACTTTAATGGACAATCAATTAATTCTTCATATTGCCAAATACTTTTCTGATATAAATATCTTAAACATATTTAAGAAAACAATATGTAAATCATATCTTTGCTCATAATATTTTTCTTATATTACCTGACAAGAAAAATTATATCTAGTACTTTTTGAATCTCTAAAATTACTCTCCTATGTTTAGAAGCAGTCTTTCTATTCCATAAAATCATTGAAAATATTTTTTCTGAAAATAATCTTCGGTAAACAAGTTGACATTTTTATGGATCCATATAATTTCAAAAGTTGATTCAATACTTGTGCAACAAATTATATTTTAAAACATCTTCAGATATCCTATCAGACCTAAACCCATTTTACTTTTAAAGATACAAAGAATTACTTCAACTTCAAATTGAATATCTTTAGCTAAATATAAATTAATTTATGAGGAAGAAATCATTTGAATTCTTGTATGTTTATGTAAAATATGATCAAAATATTCCATTTGTTTGAAATATTATATAAACTAGTGCATTCACTAATTTAAAAGAATTATGATATTGTTTTTCACAGCCATATGACACTTTCAAGATCTCAAATCACCATGATCAACTAAAATGTGTTCTATTATATATTAAAATAAGATTTCATTTGTAAGAAACTATTCCTTTTAATTATGTGTATAATTAAGTCAATTTATTCAAATCATTTTAAACACTTTTTAGCAAAAAAACTTTTATTATACATATATAGACATATACCTGGATTTCAACTGTCCTGCAGTCTTCTTCAGAGCTATGATATAATGAACAAAATAAAATACATAACTATATAAATAATACCATAAAAATGTAAACAATAAAACTAAAAACAACATAAAATACATAATAAAACCTAATAAAATGGAAATAAATATAATTAAACCTAAATAAAATAATCCAGTTAATATAAAATAAAATATACAATGTAAGCAGAAAATAAGTATAAATTATACATGTGTATTCCTAACTATATACATACATATTCAAGAACAACTATTAATCTAAATATATTATTCATTTTTATTATTTTTCATAATCTCTTAATTACTTCTATTCCTTATAAACTTAAACTTCATTTTTATTTCCATCTCAATAAAATATTTAATTTTATATAATTATCATTTCAACATATTTTTTTAATTTTTAAATCATATAATATTTATTATTTTCTTACTCTTTCTTCTGTTAAAATTAATATTTTATATTTATTATTATTATTTTAATATCTAAAACCTATAAAAATTGTAATCTTTTAAACTCACCCAGTTAACTTTAATATTAAAAAAAAACATTTTTCTTTTTTAAAAAATCTTATACCCTATCTTCCTCTATTATATATTATTTAAACTAAATATCTATATGCACTAAAACTTTATTCATATTTATATATATATTATTTACATACTTTAACTTTTATTATTATAATAATAATAATAATAATAATAATAATACTGCTTTATATGTAAATATTATGCTTAATTTTTCCTAATATTTTATATCTATAAACATACTCATGTTTATACTCCTATGTATCTTAACCATTTTTTGCAACTCATATTTCATTTATGTATATTATCTTTATATATTTACAAATACATATCCCAGTTAAGAACTATTTCTATACCACTCTTATCCTAATCCCAGAATCCCTATTAAATTTTGGTTTTATCTTTCTTATTAGTATTGTTTCTTTTATTTTCCTTTCTTTAGTATTGTCTGTATGTAACATCATTTTTCTTGAACTTTGTGTAAATTTGGGTCCTGTTTCTTTCATATGTATGTGTATATATGTATAATAAAAGGTTTTTACTAAAAAGTGCTCAAAGTGATTTAGATAAATTGGATTTATATAAGATATTATAGCAAAAAAAAGGAAAAGGTGATTTTGGTAATATTTCTATATAATTAAGTCACTTAAGGTAAGATTTTAGACATGTTTCATCCACATATAATTTAAAGTATATCAATTACAAAATGTCCCATTTGTCTGTTGAGTAGGTGGGGCATTTTCTATTTTTGGAAAAACATCATCCAAAAACTAAATCTTAATATAGTAATATGATTAAGATATTATTTTAAATTTTATTACACAATTTTCATGAACTACATTTTACATCATCATAGGGTCTTTTATATAGGCATGAGGATGAGAAAATTTTTTAAAACCTAAATTGCTGCATCTGTTCATTGTACCTAATGCTATAATTTTATCTAGCATAAACTCTTTGAATAATTTATTGGGTACTAATTAGTATGCCAGGCCAGCCATCTGGTGGCATTGTTTTTCTGCTAAAAACACATAATTATATCGATCTGGGCCTGACTATTTTTAATTAAATTATTTTTACATTTTCTCTGACTTTTATTAAAATATTTTTTTCCAATTTGTCTGACTTTTATTAAAACATTTTTACATTTTCTCCACCTTTTTAAAAACTAGTTGGACATCTGATATGACTTTTTTACTCATCTTTTGACATATTTTGACATTTGATATGACTTTTTTTAACCAATATTTTGACATTCTTGTAAATAATTTATGATACAAGATTTGATTCAAAGATTTGTACATTTTTTTTTCAAAAATGGCAAAATTAAAAACATCGCATAATACAAATAAAGCCAAAACAAAAATCACCATATAGTCACCGTATTTTTAAAACAAAAAAGAAAATCAAAGTTGAAAAAGTCAAAAGTTTTGATCATAGTTTAACTTTTTGGGGAGAGATGGAGAGAAATAATTTGTCATCACTGAGACAAAAGATAAAGACAAAAGTTATTTTTGGTTTGTTTTTATTTTAAAAAAAGATTAATAAAAATTGGTTTTAAAAAGAAAAGTTTCAGTATATCAGCGGTATACAGAAAAGATCAAAAGTTTTGATTTTATTTTAATGTTTTTTTGGGGGTGGGTGGGTGAGTGGGTGGTTGACAAATAATTTGTCATCACTGATCAAACCAAGTTTATGATTTTCAAAACTATGTGCAACCTCAAAGATTTTATTTGTCTCAATTTATGTGGCTATTTGTGTGAGTTCTGGGAAAAGGTGCTTGGCCATGACCTTTTGCAATTTTTTCCATCTTCCAAAATTTGTAGGGAAACATGGCGACAGGCTTACAATTATTAGTATCAAATACTATGTCAGTTGGGAGGTAAGATCTTTAATTAGAATGCATATTACAACAGTTATGGCCACTTGAATTCCATCCACCCTCACATCATATGATCATGATCTGTTAAATGTGTGTATTTGCATAGTGTCATGAAGCACATTAGCAGGCTGTAATATTGGTGTGCAATGCCATATATGCCTGCAGTGGCTAATATGAACAGTACTGTTGTTAGGCCATAAGTTTTTCTGCAAAAGCACAAATATTGAGCCATGTAAATGGCATATTTCTGTGTTTTTTGCAGAGAAACAATGCCACCAGACAGCTGGCTTGACTGGCTTGGCATACCGATTGGTACCATTTATTGCTTATTTTATTTGGATATAAAAGAAGAATGAGAATTACTTTATTTTTATAATTTTTTTTTAAGACTCAACATCCAGAGATAAAATATCAGTTATCTTTAATTCTATAATTATTATGGAATTATTATGGATGAAATATTATTAGACATTTAAAATATTAATAACAAATAACTTGCAGAAGTACTTTCAATTACTGCCACATAATCTTTTTCAATTGCTTTCAGATGAAAATATTTCTGGGAGTTATTTATTATTTAGTGTTTTTTTTTTAAATTAATAATTACCACGATTTATATATTTAGTTATTAAACATATATAATAAGTTATTTATTTCTATAGGTTATGTTTTTAAACTGTAATAATAATTACAGATTATTCTTCTATACATGAGCTTTATAGATTTAAACACTTAATGAATACTATTTTTTCCAAACGCAAGATAGTCTTTTGAAAAGATAGAATGAATCCACTCTATCTTTTTAACCTAAGCCGTATATATATAAAAGAAAATCGTAAGCATTTGGAAATGAGTGCATGAAGATATTAAATAATTGTTTTAAATTCCTTTTATTATTTAGTTATTATACACATATAATTCTTATATTGCTTGACATAAATTTTAATGAAAGATTAATGTTCAAAATTGTGTGAAAATTTTAATTATAATACCTAAATTTATGTTGGGTTATAATGTGTATGTATGTTGTTGGTTTTTAATACCAATAAAAATCCAATTGGTGAACAAACACTCATTCTAAATATTACTACTGATCCCTGTTTTTACAGATATATGTATCAAGATTATTCTGAATGATTTTAAGTAATCATGGCATTTTTGTCCCTTTTTCTATATAAAAATCCTGTTTAGTTATTAATTTCTCCATTTCTTGTTTTTTATTCTCATGATATCTTATCCACATTCATTTTAGATATTTTATTTTTGTTAAATTCATCATGTTGACCCATATTATTTTGGCTCACTTTCAACGTGCTTGTTTTCATTACTTTTTACTTTTATATTTTTTACTTGACTCCATTACATGATTTTATATTTTTGTGAGAGAATACAGATTCTCTACTCCATAAAAAAAGTATGAGATTTTTTACATAATGAAAACTTTTTCTTGTCTTCAAATATATAGACAATTTTTTCTTCATATAATTCTGTAGACTCTTTCAATTTTTAGATTATTGCAATTATATATATATTGAGGTGGATTAGTCTCATTAAACACAACATTGTATGTGTGCACATATATTTAAACTTAAAAGGGAAAGTAGAAATGAACATATATATGATTATTTAAAATAAAATATGGAATAATTTAAATATATTGAATAATAATATTTTTTGAAAGTTTATATTATTTGAAATTATATAAAAAAAACTTTTCTATTTGATACAAATATTTTTATTTGATTTAGTTCTGATTTTGATAAAAATCTAAATTTTAATGAAAGAAAGAAAAATATTTTTGTTTAATTAAAACAAAGATATTTTTTCCTTTGTATTTATAATTTGTTTTCACTTAAAGGATTAATGTAAATTGAAAGAAAACAATGATAATTTAGTTATTTTATTTTTATTAATCAAGATGTAAAATACTTATTTTGATCCTCTTTGTAAATTCTATTGCATCTACTATAAATAGTGATTTCTCGTTAACTGAGATTATTAGATTGGAGTGATTATAGAAAGTCAAGTTTGAGAAGAAAGCAGTTTCTAGTCTTCAGGCTGGTCAAGTTTTAATTCATAGAGAAATAAGCAGGATGGCTTTTCAATAGTTTCTAGCCTAATATGTATATAGTAGACAACTTGCCTGGCTCCAGTTGATGAAATCATAAAGAATTTGACCTGAGTTGAGGATCTCCAACATTTATAAATGTATTATTCAGGAAATGGCTCACCAGCAATAGAAGCTAGCTTACTGATCTTGATATACCAAAGCTATAAGCTATATAGGTACTGCTTTGTATATGCATGGAAACACAGACAAAGGAAATCTATTGTCAGTCATATATCTGATGTTCATTCATGTATGAAAACAAAAATCAACTATTGAAAAAATGCATATATACTGTGAATATAATTTTAAAGAAAAAGAAAATCTTTCACCAGAATTATTTCATTTCAATTTTTTTTTTTAAAAAGGTGAACATTTTTTGCAATAACTAGAAGTAAACTTTTGATTAAGTAGAATAAATTAATTCACTAATGAGAAAAAGTGTTCAATAAGAAAATAAGAAGCAACTAAATAATCAAAGGGAAAAAAGCATCCAGAGTAAAGAAATTTTGGTATATTTTCATTGTATTTAAATGCCATATATAAATGACTTCGTTTTTAGAATTAGAAAAATATAATGAAATATCTGATTTTGGATTGATTCAATATATTTGTATTTCTAGATTATGAGAATAATTTGATTTATGAGTTAAAAAGATTAAGAATTAGTAAGTGAAATAATATTATTTTTACTAGAATATGCATACATGTGTACATACATATATGTGCTTGTTTAATACCATTTACAATTTATATATTTAAATATATTAAATTCATTAAGTGTTAGCAGATGACCTAATAATAACATGAAAGGTTAAAACCTTCGACAGAAGCACATTAAAAATGCTTGTGTGACAGCCAATCAGATGTAATAATGACTGCACATGGAACCCTCAATTCAAGAACACAAGCCAGAACTACAAGAAAAACATGGGAACCCATCTTCTTCTCTACTTAAATTTATATATAAATAAGTCAGACTCAAGCATTCTGAACTAAGAGTGTGAAGCTTAAAACACTTTTACATTTAATTCACTAAATATATATAAATAAACAATGTGAAACCTTTTGATTTACAACGAAGCAATTTTTCAAATCTAATGAAATGATAGTAATAAATGTAAATATATTAAATTTATTAAGCACTAGCAGATGGTCTAATAATAATGTGAAAGGCTAAAACCTTTGACAAAAGCGCCTTAAAATGACTATGTGACAGCCAATCAGATGTAATAATGACCATGTGGAACTCTCAATTCAAGAACAAGCCAGAATTACGAGAAAAAGATGGGAACCCACCTTCTTCTCTACTTAAATTTGTATATAAATAAGTAGAGAAGAAGGTGGGTTCCCATCTTTTTCTTGTAGTTCTGGCATGTATTCTTGAATTGAGAGTTCCATGTGCAGTCATTATTACATCTGATTGTAGAGTAGAGGGTGGGTGTTCTTGAATTGAGAGTTCTACGTGCAGTCATTATTACATCTGATTTGCTGTCACATAGATATTTTTAAGGCACTTCTGATGAAGGTTTTAGCCTTTCACGTTATTAATTTATATATTTGTAAACTACAATTGATTCAAGACTATATTAATAGTTTTGTTTTTTAAATATATGAAAATAATATCTGATATTTGTAAATAGTCAAAATCAGAATGATTTATTTATAATATAGGATTTTTATTAGATCTTTCCCTTTATTACTATTTTTTTAATCAATAAATTTATTAATCATTATTTTAAATTATTCCAGTAAATAATTTAATACTAGCATAGTTTTAAGCATGTATATTTATTTTCTCTTGTGATTGGGATTCTTGAGATCTTAAAGCTAGTTTGAATTAATGATATATATGTATATATATGTTGTAAGAGATGGCTTACAACTAATTTTCACACCTGTCCCAGTTTTTTCACAATGTTTGAATTCAGACCAAGTGGTAGGCAAATAATTTATCCTACAAATCTGCTTATATACATGAAGTATATACATATATAAATATATATATAAACTAATATGTTTGTCTATTTGTAGAAATTAATTTTTTTCTCTTTATTTAATATCATTAAACTAAAATAATAATTAATTGACTTATAGAACAGATATAATCAAAGATCAAAATTTATATGAGGTCAAAATTGTTTCTAAGTGATCGAATTTCAATAATGAAGATTGAATAAAATAATAATAATAATGTTTTATAATTTGTTTTTTTTTTTATTAAGTTGTAACAATAAGTTTTAGCTAGCATGAGAAAAACAATCTAGCAGTTTTCACTTGTGGATTAACAGCAGAACTGTCAGCACATAAAAAAAAGTCTTTTTTTTTTTAAAAAAAAAAGAATAAAATGTTCAGCATTTAAAAAGGAAAGAAAACAGTAAGAATATATATTTTAACCTTTAATGTCGATATTTTAAAATTAACACAAAATCTTTATAAGTTGGACAGAAGAAAGTTGGAAATTTAATCTTAGCTGATTAAATGATAAACTTCAATATTTAATTTAATTTGTTTTACAAGCTTGAATTCGTTATTATGGAAATAATAGAAAGGAAATGTGGAACTACTAGAAATTGACTGTTTTTAAAGCTATTCATATATATATTAAAGCCACAATAAATAATAGTCAATAATAGAGAAATCATTACAATGTGTGTGGGGTAAAAAACCAGTACTAAAGCATCTCCAAAGTTATCTTTGATGTCATTTTAAAAGTTTCTATAAAAATGTCTATTTTATAAAATGCTGGTGAACCTCAATCTTCAATGGATTTATATACATTCTAAAGAGATAATTGGTATGTATTTGTTTTAATTAAGTAGCATGAATAATAGCATGAAATACCTAAATATCAACAGAGTGGTGAACAGGACTGTTATGCATGGTGATTGACATTTAAGTTTATGAACTCTTAACTGTAGACAAAATGCTTGCTTTCCTCAGGATAAAGATATTTTATTTGATTCATGTGATTTTTATTTTTTTTGCTTTTATTATTGCTATTTGAAAGTTATGTATTGTCATTTTTTTATTGTGTATTCAAGATTCATTTTCAAATTCGATCACCTGCAATTTTATGAATGGTTATGTATCATATGTTGATGTATTTTAAAAAAAGAATCGTAATCAATTAATATGTATAATTTTTTGATAAAAGTAAATTTACAGATTCCTCTGGAAATTCAACATTGATCCATCAAGGCAACTTCAAGTAAGGTTTTTATATATTTAACATTGAGGGCAAACTTTAGGACAAACAAAACTATATTATTTACTAATAAGTTTTAATAATATTTACTTGTAATTTTTTTTTTATTTCTAAGTGCACAATTAATCCACTTGAGTAAATGGTCTTTTTCTTATTTTTCATTAATTTTTACTATGATTTTCACACACATATAGTGTACCGGTCAAAACATGTTTATCCATCTAACATGAGCTGGAACTCACAAAATGTACTTCAAATCCAGTCAAGCCCAAGATTTAGGTCAGGAACCAGCCTGAATTCGAACCCACTCTCTAAGCCCCAGATCAAACACCTAATGGATAACATAACAATGATAGCACATGAGAATTAATTTTAAATCTGGCCCATTAGCAGAGCAAAGAAGACAATGAGACATCTATTAACTATGACTTAACTAAAAAATATATAAGCATGGCTGTATGTGTGGAAGTGGAGAACAGGGAATTCGAACTACTCAAGTAAGTTAGACAATAAAAATATAGTTTAATATAATGATAAATTATTATACATTTTTTTATAAATTAATTGCATACATTAGTATGTGCGTGAATGAGCAAGCTGTAGATGATTACAGTGTTATTCACACTATTATTTCTTATATACTCTTTATTAGTTAATATATTATAAATAAACACACATCTTTGGCAGGTCCAATATTAAGATGCCAATCGATTATTAGAAAGAATTTACATAAAATTGCTAATAACACTTTTATATACGGTTCTGAAATGTGGTGACTAAAATACGATTTTGTGGAGAATCCTGGGATTTATTACTGATATAATATAAGCTATTTCCACGCCATTATGATCATGTAAATAAATAAAATACATTTGAAAACATATTTGATTATATGATCAAATACTTAATGAAAATTTCTTTAATTAGCACTGGTAAGAAGAATGCTTTATTTTCCCCAAGGCATATACTCTTGAATAAATAAATAAATAACAAATTATGATGATGGGATTGTATAATAAAACTAAAATAATATTAGTCATTCATCTAGCTAATAATGTTTGGCATCTGTATATATATTTTGAGCAGAACACAATTTTAATAAAATTAGGTCATAAGCAAAAGAAATAACATTAATAAGTAGCTGTACTAACATAGGCAGAGAACTCAAAGATAAGGTCGTGCTTCTGGATGAAAAACGAAATCTAACACCCCCTTTTCTAGGGCAATGCTTAGAGAAAAGTGGATAGGCATGGCATGGCCCAGACTTTTACTGATATAACCAATGTGAGAGGCCTTTTTCTATCAAGAAGTGAATATGTATAGTATGTGCCAAACTTACAGGAATCACCACCAGAGGCATTTTTATACAAAATAAATGGTCCTGGGTAGGTCAACTATCCTTAGAACAAGGCTTGAGAAGAAATCTATGGGTTCAAACTTGTCACAACCCCAGATTAGAAGAAGCACATAATATATATATATATATTCGCAAAGGTAGGCCGAATGTTAGTAATGCAGTGCAGATAAATGTCACTAATGACATTGAATAAGATTTACTGCTTTAAAATAAATGACCCTTATTTGAATGCCATAATTTAGACAAATAATATGCTATGCAGTTATGTATATATATATATATAGAGAGAGAGGGAGAGATTTCCCTAATACATTAAGATTTTATTTAGTAAAAGAAACATTAAGATTTACCCCCTTCCCTTTTCTGCTATTTAAAATAATTCAATCCCACCTTTGTGGTTTTTATAGTAACTGGAATATTTAAATACAATATTTGAAATTTTAAGAGTATGGAAAATAAAAGAAGACTGGCAGTTATAGAAAATACTTAATGTCACTCTTTCAGAATTTAATAAAAAAACATTTGAAAAGATTTCAAAGCGTTAATTAGGTTGAATGGTGGATTTATCCCAGGTAGAATTACTTTATTCTATTCGGAGTTGAACAAATAATTTTATAATAAACCAACATAAAATGTTGATTCGTAAGAACAAACTGGCGAACATATATCATATAATATATTTTGAGGGAAAGTTAAAAACCTTAATTAATGGAGATTTAATTGAAAGACAAAAGGATTTTAGAAATTAAGTTTGCCAGGTTGCTGGAAATTGGCATATTAATAATAAGCAAGCAGATATATAAATCAAATAATAAATACATATAAATAAATGATGACACCAAAGTTAAGGAAAGTTAAGAGCATATGAGAGAGAATTAAATTTATAGAAATTACTTAAGAGCAAATTACATATTAAAACAAAGTTAAATAATATATTAGAGGAAATCTTGATAGATGAGTTAGGCTAGATTTAGTTTGAGGTGATGGCTTGAAAAGTTACCTTGCAATTTTAAGAGTCCAATTTAAAGTATGGCATGTGCACGGCAATTGAAATGCAAGTTCTTTGGTAGCAGCAAGCTTCTACTATTAGCATTCTAAAGTTTTTAGGCCAGGCTTTTACTTCACTCTTGGGCATCAGAATGGTATGGCAGTGGAAGATGACGACCCAACAGAGCCGAGAAGGATGGTGGACTTACTACTACATCATTTATAGTTTAACAGCGATGTGTAGCATGTTATCAATACAGTTCTCTCAATAGTAGCTAATCTGTTCTTGATTTAAAATCCAGCCATTTTATACACTGCTCAGGTATTTCTGGAATGCTTTTAATTACTTCTCTTTAGCTCAAACATAATCTTTAATCTAATAGAAATTTTACATTTCTTTGTTCATGGTTTTTGAAAGATGCAACTGTTAGATAACATTCCAAAAATATATTCAAATCTGTTTCCAGATTAGAAATAGATTTGATAAAAATGTTTATAAAAGAAAATCTTTAAATCTTAATCCCCATTTTATTTTAAGTAAAAACTTTAATTAAAAATACCTTCCCCAGATTAAAACAATAGTGTTTCCAACCCTTTAATTATTTTTGAACAATTAACTGTTGCATCTTCCATCTTGGATTTTATAAAATGTACAGTTTAATAGGAAAAAAAATACTTTAAAAAGTTGTATAAATGACATATAATAAAATATTTTTAAAAAATCAATATTTTGTTAGTATTTTGCTTCTATATATATATATATTTGAGCCGCACCTGTGTACTTTAATAAAAAAAAGAACTAATAATTAATAAAAAGAATTAATAAGAAATTTGAAAAAATGTTATTGAAACGTTAAAATTTTATAACTTAGGTGCGCATCTCAAATATATACATGAAATATATATATATATACACATGACAAAAGGAGCGGGATGAGAAATAGGGTTTGAATACAGGTTAGTAGATGGAACTATGAAGCTCAATCTTAAGCTAAGATTGACTGCTTCAATAGATGGGAGTGGAACTATCTATATATTTTAATAAAAAAAATAGTTATAAATATATTTACCCCAACCTATAAATATCATTCTAATATATTAATGGTGTAATTTTAGAATTACTGAACTTTCATTTTGCTTTTCTTTCTTTTTTTGTTTTATGTATATATTTAGTGAATTATCTAATATCATTTTGTATATACTGTACTGTGAATTATTTTGTTTCTGTTGTGTTAAGCCAGCCAATGATAGAAGACCATTTTTGTTAACTGAATATTTATTTATTTTATTTTTTGTTTGTAAATATCTATTATTATATGTAATTAATAAATGTATTTAGTTGTTTAATGCAATCTGATCTCTGTTTGATCATCACCATCATCATTATGCATTTGCACCACTAGATGTTTGATCATCACCATCATCATTACACATTCATGTTATTAAAAGTTTAATCACTATCATTAAGAATTACACCATTAAAAGTTTGATGATGATGATCATCATCAGTATATGCTGCTCTTCTAAATGATTGATCATCATCATATTTTTTATCAATGCTTATATATAGGCATATTTGGTCAATAATTTAGTAAGTCCATCCCTGAAGAGAGCTGACTGCAAGAACTCCCTGAGTTTGAATTCCATGGTGTAGTGGAGCCCAAAAAGGGAGATGTAATGGGTATGCACTAGTCCAAGTTACATTGCAATATTTTAAGTAAATTATAAGTTAGTATATTGAAAGTAGATGTGATTTGGAATTGGGCATTTCATTGTGACATTTTTAGCATTCTACTCGAAGCCTGCTCCCTTTGTTATATGCCATTTCTGATTCTGTAATATCTGGCACACCCAAATGGGATGTTGAATCATGGATTTTGGATATGACTGGTTGTAGGTTGGTTGACACGTTGTATTCAAATCATCCAACTACTGAGTCGTAATCATGTCTTATGGTATACTCCGTGGTTCCGTTATAATATATATATATATATTCTAACAGAGAATAAAAAATATATTAAATTAAGTAAATAATATTTCATTAAGACTGAACCTCAAGAGTATGTGCCTGAAAAATGTGAAGATAGGGACCTCTGCAGGTCTCAAACACAAGCTTACGACTTTGGAAGAAAAGATTGGAACCACTCTTTACTTCAACCTACTTTCTATATGAATAGGTGAAACTAAAGCATTTAGATCTGAGAGCATGAAGCTATCCAATACTTCACTGATTAAGTTCACAATTCCTATTACACATTAATACTCATGAAATCTTTCGATTTACAAGTTAATGGAAAGATCTTATAGTTAGAAATCTATTATGATAATTTAAAGTTGTACTTATAAATTTATTAAGTGCATATACATTACGTAAGTAATATTTTATTAAGGTTGTGAACCTCAAGACTATGTACCTGAAAAAAGTGAAAATAGGGATCTCTACAGGTCTTAAACACAAGCTTACAACTTAGGAAGAAAAGAGTGGAATCCTTCACCCTACTTTCTATATGAATAGGAGAAACTAAAACATTTAGATCTGAGAGCATGAAGCTAGCCAATACTTCACTAATTAAGTCCACAATTCCTATTACACATTAATACTTACGAAATCTTTCAATTTACAATGAATTAATGGAAAGATCTTATAGTTAGAAATCTATTACAATAATTTAAAGTTGTAATTATAAATTTATTAAGCACATATACATTATGTAAGTAATATTTTATTAAACCTGTGAACCTCAAGAGTATACACTTGAAAACTAAATGTACTTTTGATATGTGTACATCATAATCGTAAGTTGTCAAGATATTATGTGTGTGCAAGAACATCTATATAATTTTTTTTAGAATTATTTAAATGACACTAAAGTCATAGAAATCACCTTTAAAGTCACATTGCATTAGAGTTTTTATGATAATTAGTCCATTGATGGCCAATACATTTATGGTTTCATATACCTGAGTATTGATAATGATCCATCGAAATTAGTGTAATGATTCCAGAATTTTTGATATACAAGGGGAGACTCAAAAATAACCGGAATTGTTCTTTGGTAAGTGTGCCTGTTGTCATATATGCTTATACTATTACATAACTCTTTCAGGGATCTTTTTGCATCAGTCTGCCAAATTACATTACAGTGTAAAATCATGGTAATGTGTAGCACATTTTTTTGTAAAGTGTGTTTTGTGAATTTGGCAATTTTTTGTAATAGTGTAAAAGTTGAATAATGTGAAATTGTGGTTTTTTTTTAAGAGAAAACACAATTAAGACAGTTGTAGTACTTGAAATAGATTACAAGAAAGTTGTTTTGGGAAAATACAAGTTTACAATTGACAAATTCACCATGTCCCAAAAAAGCATGACAAGTGAAGTTCAGTGTCAAGTTAATGCTGTTTTTTTTGGTGTTACAAATGGCAATTTTCTCTCAAAATTAATTCTTAATGGATCAGACATTTTATATTTAATTTTATAGTTATTTTAGCACTTCTGTATTTGCACGCAGTTTAAAAATTGAATATTTATACTAAGTTCATCATTGGCTAGCCGACGATTAACCTAAGGTTTTATTGTGTATCTTTTACACTTAATCACAAAGGGTGTCTGTTGACTTTTAGTTGTTGATATTGTTATGTGTATCATTTATTTTTATTTATAATCATTTACAATGGCTTCTGGTGCTGATTCTTTGTTCATTTCTGAATTCATTTGATGATTATTTATTTATTTGATGATGATTTCAATATTATTTCTTATTATTATAATGTGTATAAAAGCTCTTGATTATTTGAAATTCATAGAATAAGAATATAGAATAAGAAATAAAGAATGAATTTTCAAAACATATCTCTCTTACTCATGACTAATAATCTAATTGATATGCACTCTATTTATATTGTGGTAAATATTCAAATTGTCCACATATGTGTAGAGATAATATCAGAGTTGGTAATAAACCATATGTTCCTTTATCTTCCTCTTGTTATTTATAAATGACCTGTATGTTATTTGGCCTAAAAGCATAATTAGTCTCCATTTTGTAGCTTATACTAGCATGTGTCATAATTAGTGTTGTAAAAAAACAATATGACCACAAGAGAAAGATAAAAAAGCATAGTTTATTGCCAACTCTAATAATTCCAGTGGCCAAAGAAATAATACCATAGATATATATGCAAAGCATGGAATTTGAATATTGCATATTAAAAAATGACTGTACAAGAGTTAGTTTATTGAGTGTGACGTACATGCTCATGAGTGTGCTAAATAATTTATCAGTATATAAATTTTTGATTTTAAGCATTTTTATATTTTTACATCTCAAAATATTATATACATACATACACACACATTCACATATATATGTGTATATATTAAGCAGAAGATTTTCTTGTTCTTATAAATATAAATATTTAATGAAATATTCCATGTACTTTTTTATTTTGAATTCAGCTAAATGTAATTGAGACATGACCAGTGAGTGTCACCCTGTAAACATGTCATCCAAAAACAATATTTTATGTATTCGATCTTTTATAGTCTAAAAGTGGACTACTTTAGCTATTTACTAAAGAGATTGACCAGACATCAATATTTTTTGTGTCAAAAATCAAAATATCACAACTTTTCAAATCTTTTTCACAAGTAAGCAAACCATCTTAAAAAA
Organism: Epiperipatus broadwayi; assembly: GCA_028023455.1. Classification (NCBI taxonomy): domain Eukaryota; kingdom Metazoa; phylum Onychophora; class Udeonychophora; order Euonychophora; family Peripatidae; genus Epiperipatus; species Epiperipatus broadwayi. The sequence continues at coordinate 6,246,037 of JAQFVV010012408.1, read as the reverse complement.
AAAAAATGTATGTAATAATTAAAAGATTTTCATGGACTTATAGATATCAAATATTTAAAGGTTTTAGTGAGATATTATGAATATTTGTTATTTTAAGTTCATCAAGATGCAATGGAGTTCATAATCAATTAAAGTCTGACTGACAACTTTAATGCACATCCATTCAGGAATGATTTCTATAATCTGAAAGTGAATCATATTAAAAAATTTTCATATTATGTTTGTTATCTTATATATATATTTGAGAGGGTTTGTTTACTTGTAAAAAAGCTTTGAAAAGTTATGATACTTTGATTTTTGGTATATATATAGTATTGATGTCTAATTCGTCTCACTTATTTAAATCTAAAGAAAAAGCTTAAAGTGAAACTCTTAGTGTAGAGCGATCAGACAAATAAAATACTGTTACTTCTTCAGTGTTCAATTGTTTATGTGTTTATATTACATTATACCTAAACTTAAAATAAAAAGTACTGGAATATTCCATTAAAAACTCTCAATATAATCACACAGACAGTGTAATGTAAAATAGTTTTCTTTATAATATATGTAATTCAGCAATATCTGGGATATTGGATGAGTATGCATTAGACAGGGATTTTATGACAAGAGTGGCACTACTGTATGGAGAGTTTTGCCTATTTTAATTCCCAATAATTAACAAAATACAGAATAAACTTATTTTATTAATACATATGCTAAGTATGCTTATAATATTTATGAATAATTATTGCTGAAGATAATAAACATTTCAAAAGCTTCCTTAGCACACATATTAATAAGCTTTATTTCACATTTTCGTTTATTAATTACTGAATTAAGTATATATTAATAAGCTTTATTTTACATTTTCGTTTATTAATTACTAAATTAAGTATATATAAATGCACATATAAATATATATATATAAATGTAGACTTTGGATAAAACAATAAAAAAATCTGTTTTTGATATTATATAGGACACTATGGAATACATTATACTGATTTTTTTTTTATTTTCAGAAAAAATTCTAAGAAAATAATAAGTAAGATAGGAATTTAATGTAAATTTTGTAAATTTGTGATATGAAATATTAGATCTGAGTTTTAAAAGGGAGTTCTTATTAGTTGGAATATTGATGTCCAAAATTACTAAATTATCTTATGTTTTAAAATCAACAATCATATGGCTGATAAATATATTCAATGAAACAGAATCTAGTATAAGATGTGGAGAATGGTGGATATTATAAAGGATTGAAAAAAATGTCCTACACAGCAGCATAAAATCAAAACATATCAAAATTCTAATGTGTCTATTAAGCATGTGTATGATTAAAAAACAGGAACATTCAAGTTTAAATTGTTATTTTAAAATCATTAATTTCTGTTGTGAGTGCAATACAGCTCTAAAGCAATGATGTCAGAAGCATTAGAACTGTACAATAAATTACTTAAAACTTGTCATGTGGTTGAAGTAATTATCATTTACATTTTTTCAATCATTAGAAGAATTTATACCTAGTAATTTCCAGAGGAAAATCCTATCGAACAGAGTACTCTTTTTTAATGGTTCATATGTATATCATAATGCAAAAATTGTTTCTAGGCAATGATATTGTTTTTTAATATAATACTGCAATGTATTTCTTCCATGCCATTACATACTAATTTAAGGACAATATGAATGATGTTACATTTTATGATCTTAAGTCTGATTTAGATATTAATGAATACTTTGAATAATGAGTGAGAAAATAATTCTCACTGATTTTTATTAGAGAATTTGAGATTTAATATTTATTTAGAGATTCTCCACAAATATCTCTATTCCATGTAGAATGTAATCAATCATTCTCAAGAGAAATTATAGCTGCATTTACTATAATAGTAAGAACAATAATTCATTAAAAAAAGCTTCTTAGGAGACTAACTAACATTCAAACACTAGTTAATAGACTATGCACAACAATTTCATTTAATGGGCACAAACAATATTTTTACTTTTTTTTTTATATGTGAGTTAATCCAGGAATCTTGGTTCTTGAATTTGTCTCTGTTATGATTATGCATCAAAAATAATTGTAAAGTAAATTACTCAGGAGATAAAGTGACATTTGAATTGGAGATCAAATGTCAGTTAAGCATTGAATTAATAGACTGAGCATACCAGTTCTATTAAATTAATCAAACTTTTTTTTTTAAAATTTTACTTAATCAGGAATCAATCAAAAAATCTTTAATCTTTTAGACCATCTCTGCTGTATTATACCTTACACTACATACACATATATTACATATAATAAAACAAAAAAAAACGTTCAGTCTTAGAAATTAACTAATCTATTTTATAATAAAACAAAAAAAACGTTCAGTCTTAAGAATTAACTAATCTATTTTATTATATAAATGCTTACATATTTTTGGAAAGTTTCTATTATAGTTATGGTTAATGTAATCAGAAACATTGCTGTTTAATATATACATCTTGTCACACTATTTGAGAATATCTTTTGAATTTTTAATGAACCATTCTGCACTTGCAGTCATCTTTTTCTTTATATATATTTTAAATAATAAGCTTGCATTCCTGTGTTATTTTTGATTTGTAAATGTTGGTGTACTTTTAGAATTGACTTTTGCATTATTAACCTGTATAATGTGCATCATGACTCATTCAAATTTCTATGGTTTTATTGTAATATGTAAATAGGCATCAGAATTAATACATTAAACAGCATATCTTTTATTATTTTATTATATTCAATGTGTCCTTAGAATTATTAATTAATTTATTAAGATTATACGGAGATCAAAATCCAACATTAAAGTCTTTATTGAATATATATTTACTATTTTTTGCACGTATTGGACAAAAGGCATTAAAAACCAATTAAATGTAATATTACATTTAATCCTTTCATTTCTTTCTTGCTTCTATTTTCATGAGTTTTTAAAGAGAAAAACTTTTAAAACTGAAATTTTAAAAGTTATTGGAATTTTTAAGTGTGGGAGAAGGTTTCATAAACATGGATACATGAAATGTGATAATTTTGCTTGATATGATTTTTTTGAACATCTGAATGGAAATCTGCCATTGTAGCTATAGGATTGTTATGGTTTGATGTTGATATAGTTATTCTTACTAAAACTTATATTTTAAGAAAATTATTTTTAATTAAACAGGTAGATACATACAAGTTTTAGTTATTCTTTGATAAAGCAGATCACTGGATAAAAGATACTACATGGTGTTAGAATTATTGTGAAGTCTAATTTGTCTATTTTTTACTCTTGATATTTCTAGAATTAATAACAAAAGGGTTGTGGTATTAAAACTTAGTTTTGCATAGTAGTACTTTTGCCTATTTATCAGTGTTTATTTATTGGTAGATAGTATTATTATATCAATATCATTAAAAAAATTAAATACTGTATATATTTTTAAAGACAGTACTGCATATGAATTCTTATGTTATAATAATTTGGCCCAAGATTTTTGGAAATAGTGCTATTGAATCTGTGAACTATTTAATAAGTCTATAGTAGAAGAAATGGGATGCATTCATGATAAGAACATTGACATGTTAGGACTGTATTACTGTTAGAAGTCAGAATGTAAAAGATATTGACATTATATTAGAATTTATAAGTACAGATTGTTGAACAATTTATGGATTAATATACTTACCCTTTGATTCCTCTTGGAGGCCTTAAAGGAACTGAGCAGGGCAAATTCCTAATGTCCACTCCATATGTTCTTGTCATTGCAGCTGTTATTACTATGTGATTATTCATATAGTATACAAACATGGATGGGCTGCTTACCAACATGCATTAGCCAGTGTGGTGAGTTTATTGGCTTTTTACCTCTGAGTTTAAAATCAAGAAACACCATGGTCTTTCTTCTCAGTTGCCTGATAAGGCAGAATGAATGTTTGTGTAAATGATAAATATTTTTCCAATACATATATACAATTATGACAGACAAAAATAAACCATGGCCCTTATTCCCAGGAGGCTGTAAAGTCACCAACCAAGGCAGCGGTTGGTGGCTGAAGGCAGAGGGTGCTAAGAATCCCCTGATTGTGGACCCAGGCTGCCATTTGATGACGACTTTTTATTTAGGTACTTACAACTGCAGATCACTTTCAAGTGAAGGAAGATTGCAAGAATTAGAAGAAGAACTGTCTTATATTAAATGGGACATTATTGGACTTTGTGAAGTTAGAAGAAAAGGTGAAGAGACAATTGATTTAAAAAGTGGACATGTACTCTATTATAAAGGCACAAATATTGGAAATACAAGTGGAGTAGGATTCATTATAAATAAAAAGTGGAAGAACAACATTGTGGAGATTGATGGTGTATTGGACAGAGTGGCAAGATTAGTTATACAACTTAATAGCAGATACCAAATGCAGATAATTCAGGTTTATGCCCCAACAAGTTCTCATAGTGATGAAGTAGTAGAAGATTTTTATATGGATGTACAAAAGGCTTTTGATCAGAGTAAACAACATTTTAAAATTGTTATGGGAGACTTTAATGCTAGAATTGGTAAACAAATGAAAGATGAAAGTGCTGTAGGTAATTTTGGTTATGGTAATAGAAATGAGAGAGGACATAGACTTGTGGAGTTTGCAGAAAAAGAAAAACTTTATATTATGAATTCTTTTTTTGAGAAAAATGTTAAAAGGAAATGGACATGGAAGCATCCAAATGAAGGTACAGCAGAATTGGATTATATTTTGACTAACAGAAAATACATATTTCAAGATTGTAATGTTCTTAATAAATTTAACACAGGAAGTGATCATCGATTAGTAAGATGTAAGATATGTGTTAATGCAAAACTAGAGAGACAAAAATTATTAAGAAAAACAATATTTACAGTTGATATTCCTAATCTTCAGAAACATTCTAATGAATTTAAATTAGAACTTACAAATCGGTTTCAAGTATTAGTAGATTTTGAACATGATTCAGATTTGAATGAAATTAATATGAAAATAACTGATACACTTTTAAAAACTGCAACAAAGATAGCTGGTAGAAAAAAGCAGCAATTGACCAATAAAATTTCTACTGAGACTAGAGAATTTATGAAGAAAAGAAGGAATATGAAGATATACAAAAATGATGCATTAAAAAGAATTGAATATCTCGAATTTTGTAAAATGGTGCGGAAAAGAGTTGAAAATGATATAAGAAAGTATAACTGTGAACTAGCAAGGAAAGCTGTAGAAGAAAATAAAAGTCTCAAGAATGTAAAACAACATTTTGGTATTGGTAGGAAATTTATATCTGCAATAAGAAAAAAAGATGGAATTATTACTAAAAAGAGAGATGACATCATGAAATGGGTAGAAGACTTTTATCAAGAATTATATAGTAATAAAGAACAAGTACCTCCTATATCTATTACATCTTCTGAATTGCCCAGAATTTTAAATGAAGAAGTGAGACATGCAATTAAATGTATGAAGAAAGGAAAGGCTCCAGGTAATGATGGAATTATAATTGATATATTAAAAGAAGCAGGTGAAGAAATAGAAATTTTTTAAGCAAAGTTATATACCAAATGTCTAAATGATAAAGATGTACCAGATGATTGGAAGAATGCAGTAATAATATTAATATTTTAAAAAGGTGATAAAGAAGATATTAGAAATTACAGACCTATCAGCCTTTTATCAGTTTTATACAAAATTTTTACCAAGATAATTACAACTCGTCTACAGAGAACATTGGATTTCCACCAACCAAGAGAACAAGCTGGATTTAAAAGTGGTTTTAGTACAGTAGATCATATCCAGGTATTGAGAGAAGTTATAGAAAGGACAAATGAATATGAGTTGCCATTATGTTTTGGATTTGTAGATTATGAAAAGGCATTTGATTCTATAAACATTTCTTCAGTGATTAAAGCATTGGATCATCAAGGTATAGATCCAGGATATTGTCATATTTTAAAGAATATTTATAAAAATGCAACAGCAACAATTAGATTACATAATGATACTGGGAAAGTCAACATTGAGAAGGGTGTAAGACAAGGTGACTCCATATCTCCAAAACTTTTTACAGCAGTGCTGCAAGAAGTATTTTGTGGATTAAAATGGGAAACTAAAGGAGTGAAAGTAAATGGAGATTATTTAAGTCATTTAGATTTTGCAGATGATGTAGTTGTTTTTGCAAATAATGCTTCAGAGCTGCAGGAAATGTTGCAGGAGTTATCAGATGAAAGTAGGAAAGTAGGACTAAAGATAAATGTTAAAAAGACTAAAGTAATGTTTAATCGATTTGCTCAAAATATGAAAATAAAGATTGATTATGATGAATTAGAAGAAGTTAACAGTTACAAATACCTTGGTCAGATTATTAATACAGATGGAAACATAATGGATGAAATTAATCATAGAATTAAACTTGGTTGGAGTGCTTTTGGTAGAAATAACTTGATACTAAAAGAAAATATGCCTATGTGTTTGAAAAGGAAGGTTTTTAACAAATGTGTTTTACCAGTTCTTACTTATGGATCTGAGACTTGGACACTTAATAGAAGAGCAATACAGAGACTTCAGACCACTCAAAGAAGTATGGAGAGATGCATGTTGGGAGTAACAAGAAGAGATCGAAAATGCAATGTATGGGTAAGAGAACAAACAGGTGTTACTGACCTCATTGAAAAAATTAAAAGATTGAAGTGGAGTTGGGCTGGACATATTGCTAGAAGAGATGATAATAGATGGATAATTGAAGTCTTAAATGGGATTCCAAGAGATTGTAAATGATCCAGAAAGAGACCACATGTGAGATGGATGGATGAGATGAGAAAGTGTGCAGGGGTGATGTGGAGAAGAGAAGCTAAAGGTCGGAAAAGATGGATTGAACTTCCAAAGACGTTCATCCTGCAATGGATTGATAATGGTTGATGATGATGATACTTCGTTATTTCAAATATTGGGCTAAAAATAGATGCTTTTTTTCCAATCATATTAATAAGTTATTTGATAATTTTTCTTTAAAATTGTTTGTTTGTATTTTCAAGCTTATTATCTATGTTACTGATAAATAATAATTCTTTTAAAAAGTGTCAAATGGATTCAAATAATATTTTTATTCTTGATTTCAATGGAAAGAAAAGTATTTTATTTAAAATGATTGGTCTTTTGGTTAAAAAAAAGTGGCGTTCTCAGCTTGTCAAAATAATTATTTTATTGTAGAGTTTCATGAGCAGTATGGAAATTTAAAGGTAGAAGTTAAATGATTAGCAAGGATTAAATTACAACAGAGATAGTTATTTTCTGAATGAAGTTATTTTAAATATCTTTTGGAAGCAATCTTATTTAATCAAGGATAACATTTTTTATATGATAATTGATGTTTCAAACCTACTCAATTAGATGGTGCAACTTAAGGAGTTAAAACCTCTTCTTTATAATTTTGAAAATGGATAAAGACAGAAATCCTGATAAGATAACTGGAGAAGTTTTACAATATAGTGGTCATATATTAGCTTCAAAATTTTGTAATTTTTTAGAAATATTTGGATCTATGATTCTGATTGCAAGAATGTTTTTATTGTTTCAATATGTAAAAAGAAAGATGATAGAAAACATTCATCAGTTTTATTGGAGAATATTATTGGTATAAATTACAAGAAAATTCATTTTAAGAATTTTATTGAATAATTAAAGAATCAATGTGGTTTAGAAAATCAAGAATCACTATAAATGTGGTTTTGTTGATAAATGTAAGCAAAAACATATATAAGAAAACATGTCAATTGTGTATAATTTTTATTAATGGGATCCAAATATTTGATTCAGTTAATTGAAAAGATTTTGTAATAATGTTTGAAATTAACTAAGGTAGTTAGTTGTTCATTTAAGTTTATTTATATTATTCAGCTTCTATTTCATAGAATAATAGAAATTATGTTGATGGAAAATATGAGACATTTTAAATGAAAAGTGGTGTTAAACAGGGAGTTATTATCTCCAATTTGAAGAAGTGTATAGGCAGCTTCATGAAGTTGACAACATTGCAGTATTTGTTTGATTGGCTTCTTGATTTATAATGTACTGGCTAACTAATTCTATTGTTACTTCAAACAATAATCATAATGTTTTGGATTGAATCTATAAAGATTTTAATTTAATAATTAATTATCATATATATAAACATTTCTTCCACTTTTTATAAAAAACAATATTTTATTTTTGTTTATATCAATGCTTGGATCACTTGGAAAAGATGAAAACTAATGAACAATTTTGATCAATTATTTTTTTAAAATGTATGATTTTATGTTAATAAAGCAAATTCGAGCCCTTTATTAATTAATAATGGAAGACAGTTGTCAAGCGTTGTTAGCCGAGAGGTCATCGCAGCTGCCTTGCAAGCAAGTAGTTGGTTGCAGACGGTTGTGGGTTCGCCTCCCAGACGATGCTATGACATATGAAAAAATAATAATAATAATTATCAGTTTGAAAATGTGAATCAATTTAAAATCTTGATAGTTTTTCTAGTAAAAAGCTGACTTGAATATTATGATGCAATGCAAATTTTGATGTGATGTTACTGCATTTGACACATTAAAAAATATTTCATCATAATAATATAACTATTTCAATTAAATGGGGTTTTGGGTGTGTGTGTGTGTGTGTATGTGACCTTTATTTTGACCATTTTATTATATAGAAGATATAGACATCTTATCAATGTAAAAAAAAGATATTTAAAATATTTTGCTTAAAAATAGTAAAATTCTAAAAATATGATTGGAAAATTATAAGATCAATTGAATGTTCTTCACCTTGCTGGATGTGATGCATATTTGAATAATTGAAATGAATGAAGAATATCACTTTCTAAAATGAAAGTATTTTAGTTTTCATGGAGAGACAGATCATATTTATGTTAAGAAGATTGTTTCAAAAACACTCAAGAAGATGCCACATTGATTTCATTCACTGGGACGATATAAAAGAAGCACCACAAAATGTCATGTAAAAAGACCTTAGGACCAGCATGTGGATGTCTTTGTCTTTTATGGATTGGTTTGTAATAATTATCGAAAAATTCATTTTTTATTTTCTATCTTTCCTTGTCTTTTTTTTTTTGTCTAAAGTTAGAATGTCTATATTAGTTTTCTAGGGGTTGCTAATAATGATTATGGCGTTACATAATAAATGAACATCGGTTACATATTTGTTTTTCCCCAATAACTTAATTTTATTCAGAATCATTACTTTTTTAATAGTTTGCCATTTTCTTCAATGTAATAATCAATTTATGATCAGACTGAAGATGAAACAATATCACGTCTTGGCATTATCTACAAAAACTTTACTGATCATTATTGAGAAATTAAAAAAAAATGTTTTGCATCCGTTTTGAATGCAGTTGCAAAGTTTGCAGTTCTTCAAGGGTTAAACTTCATATATTTTTATCTTAAGGATAATTTCATATTTCTAATTCTTAACTATTGAACTTTTTTTTCTATTTTAAATTTTATTTTGTTACAGCTATAAGGTTTTAAGGATACAAAATCTTTAAATCTATAAGGGAAGAAAATTTTTATATAATCATTTTTTTTTTTTTTTTGTTCTGTTAGAGTGATCAAAAAAAAAAAAATCTCCAAGAAAATCAAAATTAAACCCTATTTTTAAGTTATAAATAAAACAGAATCATGTGATCAATTTCCCATTTTTAAACTGTATAATATTCACTTCAATTATTTGGCTGTATTTAAAGTCTCTTTTTATTTTATTTTGGAAAAAGAAAAAAGACAATGATTATTTCGTTTAACCATCTAACGTCTAAAGCTTTTCTTTATTGATTTGAAAAGCTTCTGATTCATACATGTAGAGTTGCCTCAGAATCTACAAATAAGAAAAATCAATGAGTTTAGACAGAGCCGCAGTCGCTTCTGTTTACCCATTGTAGTTAACTTGCGCAGATGAGAAGACGGAGTATTTTCAAACAAAAATAGCTGCCATCAATAACCTTCCTTAGTTTAACAACCCGTTGATAACTCTTCACAGTGAGGTAATCTGTCTCGCGCCCTTTTGGGATAACCAGGAAATAGTATTTTTTTAAAATTTTAATTTCAGGTAAATCTTTTTAATTTTAACTTTTTTTAAAAAAAAAAAAAAGACTAGTACTATAATAATAAATACATATCATCTGCCGGCCGGCATTTCTCCCCCACCTCTATCAATGATTTATTTTCTATTTTGATTTAAATGAATAACATAAGTTTAAAGAGAATGATTCGGAAGTCTTAAAATTTAATTAATCGTTATTGAAATTATATTTATTCGAATGTATAATAAATTTGTATTACGCTTTTTATTATGCGAAAATAAATTAAATTATAAGGTTAGACACACATACTGTATTCGCTATATGCACGGAATGTTTATATTTAAATTCATTTTCATAGATTTTGAAATGTAATGAAATAAATGATCCTATTTCTAATATTTATAATGGGTATAGGATAGCGTGTAGTTTGTAAAGACGTTTATGTGTGTATTAGTACTCTCGTTCACTTGCCTAATATATGATCTAAAACTAAAACAGTGTCACAGATGGCTTGATTTGAACAGTTTTAGTAGCTATTTTATTGAATTACTTCAAATTCTAGAATACTATATATATGTTAAATGAAATTTATATACAAATATTTAAAATTAACATTATTAATGATTAGCTAATGTTTTCTCACCTGTTTAAAAATAGAAATGTTAGCAATTAAATGTTTAAATTAATTTGTGTTTTCAATTTTTGTTTTACGGTATATCAATTATTGCAGTTCTCAAAATATATATTTGTCGGATAAAAAGGGGGGGGGGGCTTCAATAAGATAATGTAAATGTAGAGAGAGAGAGAGGGAGGGATGGAGGGAGGTAAGAGGAGTGGGCGGAATGGAGAGTTAAAAAACATTTTTTTATATTTTAAAGATTATTTGTTAATATTAATTAATTGAGTGTTTTTACCAAAATTATTTTGTATTTGTATTAGTAATGCGATGAACAAATTATAATAAGACTAGAAAGTTTCATCTCTAGTAAGGTTTATTATGTAAGATGAAAGAGGTGGAAAAAACAAAGAAAAAAAGAAATAGTGATTAATAATATAAATTGACAAAACAACAACAAACGTTAAGATTAGAATTTTATGAAGTGACCCGACTATATATGGTTTTAAATAATTTAGGGATTAGAACATATATTTATGGCATATTCTCAGCAACAATTATAATCTCTTTATTTATGCAAAATAGAACGAAATGTGTACCATTTTTATTGTACTTCTATATATTTTTATATATCCTTATGTATGAAGTGTATTAATGGTATATTTTTTCATGCTTCTATAATTCTTTTATTTTACAAAGTAGAACAAAATCAGAAATACTATTAGAGAGTATTTTACTTGAGTATTCTTTTATCTGCTGATTTTTTTCTTTATCCTTTACGAAGAATTTAATATCTAGAATTCTTTAAAATGTTAAGAAAAAGAATTAATAATGATATTAAAAAAAATACAATTATAAGTTGGCAAAGAACGCTGTAGAAGAGAATAAAAATATCTAATGTATAAAATAACATCTTGGTGTTCGAAAGAAATTTGTTTCAGCAATGCAAAGGAAATATGGAATGATTATTGGAAAATAAGAAATGTCATAGTATGTATGAAAGAATTTTACAAAGAATAAAACAATAATAAAAAACAAGAAAACAAAATAACTCTTACAAATAACATCTTCTGAATTCGTAAGCATTTAAAATGAAGTGATTGTAATATTTTTATTAGATCTATGAAGAAGGAAAAAGTTTAAAAAGAGAATTATTGTTATTATATTAACAGAAGCTGGTGAAGAAATAGAAAAAAATTGATGAAATTATATACCAAATATCTAAATGATAAAGTTATGCCAAATGTTTGGAAATATGAAGTAGTGATAAAAGTGAAAAAGAATATATTAGAAATTATAGACTTTTCAGTCTTCTATCAATTTTATACAAGATATTTACTAAGGTAAATACACCTGTGAAATGAACTTAGAATTCAATGATAAAAAAAAAAAAAGCTGGATTTAAAAATATTTTTAGCACAGGGTATCATGCCAAAGAATTAAGAGAATTATAAAAAAGATCAATAAATATGAGTTGTCATGAAAAATGCATTGAATTTATAAGCATTTCCACCATGATTAAAGCTTTGGAATGTTAAAATGTAGATCTAGAATATTATCGTATTTTAAAGGATATTTATCAAAATAGAACTGTAATGTTTATATTAATTATATGGTGATACTAAGAAAATTAAGATTGACAAGGATGTTTGATAAGATGAACTCATATTTCCAAAAAATTTTAATGAAGTTTTACAAGAAGTATTTGAGAATTAAAATAGAAAAGGAAATAAAAATACATGGAGATTATTTAAATCATCTAGATTTTGCAGATGATATTATTGTTATGGCAAATAACACTTCATTTCTTCAGTAAATGTTGCCTGAGTTATCAGACAAGAGTAAGGAAGTAGAACTAAAATATAATGCTGCAAAAACTAAATTAATATTCAATGGATTTTCACAGGGAAAGATAGTAAAGGTTGATAATCATGAGTCAGAAGAAGTTAATAATTACAAATACCTTGATCAGATTATTAATTTTAAATATATTGGTTGAAAATAATTATAGAATTAAACTTGAAAGGAATACATTTGATAAAAAATAACAGTATTGAAAGGAAATATGCCAATTCTCATAAATATGTATCTAAAACTTGGCATATAACAGAAGATCAATGTAGAGACTTCAGGTCATGTAAGAAAGTATGAAGAGATGTATATTGGAAGTAACAAATATTGAACAAAAGCAAAATACATGGATTAAAGAACAAGCAGATATCATTGAAATCATTTAAAGAATACAATAAAATAATAGTTTTTACTTCACCTTTGATTAGTAATTAATTGTGCTTGCGCTTTATGCAAAAAAGTGAAGCTTGTCTAAATCTTACAAAGTTATATGGCTTAGCGCTTTCGGAGATCTTGAGTCTCCATAATCATAGCCTACTTTTAACTGAAGTTACATTGTGGTTTATGTAAAATTTTATGCAAATTTTTTTTTTTTTTTTATAATGACCATTTTCTGGAGATTGTAAAGCACGATTCTTTCCGGTTTATTGCATCACTGTCATTTGCAATAAAACATGCCTCTTTGACCTTTCGCTTCACATCATTGCGTTTCGTGCACAGTGCCCTTGCTATAGTGGGTTCAAACCTATGTCCAGTTGTTCTTTGGTGCTCAAAGAATATAGATTTGTTTTCATCGTTAATTATTGCTTTCCTGTACAAATAATGATGTTGAGCTGTTCTAGTTGTGATGTTGGCATGGGTCTCCCCATAGTATGCCGCTCTACATCCATTGGTTGGGCATGAAATCCTATAAACTGCTTGGGATATTTGATCAGAAGGTATTTTGTCTTTGTTATTGTTTATTATTCTGTTTGTTGATGGTGGGGTGTGGAATCCTAGTTCAAAGGACTCAAAAAATATTTTATAATATTTTCTAGCAATTGATGGTATGTATGGAAGCATTATTCTTGGTTTATTGTTTTTGACCGTGTCAGTTTGTAATTTAGTTTGAAATTGCTTGATCTTTTTATATATAATGTTATGTGAAAATCCAACCTTTTCTAGATCTTTAGTATAATTTGTTAGATTCATTTTTTGGTCAGCTTCAAATTTACATAGTTTATGATTTCTGTGCAGGAAGGAAGAGAGTCCAGCCAATTTATGAGAGTTGGGTGTGTTCGAGTTTGGATGTATAAATCCTCGAATTTCTAGTGGTTTAACTGTCATAGCGTATGTAAGTTGATGTGGATCTCTATGAATTTGAATATCTAGATAATTAACATTGTGCTGAAGGTTTTCGTGTATGCAGTTAATTGTTAAAGAGGTTTGTGTTTGTAGCTCTTTTTGAATATCCGTTATTATTTGTTTTGGTGCTACTATGAATACATCGTCTACATAGCGCATATATATTAAGTTTGGTTCAATTGTGTAGTACTTAGTCAGTATTTGCCTTTCAAAATGATTGAGAAAAATACTAGATATTATCCCACTTATTGGGAGGCCCATTGGCCATCCGTCATTCCTTTTAAACCATTTACCATTAAATGTGGCCACAATATTTTCATATATATCCATCTGCGTCTACGCCCTCAAGAATCTTCGCTAACATTAAGTTACATAAACCTAATGCGCCGCTAAGATTAATGATAGACTTCGGCGGAGCACATTATGTCAATACCGCAAAAATGATAAATCAATGGCTCCTCGAAAGAATAGGTTTTGGCACACAGGCTATTAACTCATCGTTTGAATTCATTAGTAAAATTAATCAAGCCATAATCAAACCAGAATTTAGTATGGCATCACTGGATGTAACAGAGCTATATGGGTCAATTAACCGTAAAAGCTCGATCGACATTATTATAGCCGAACTCACAAATAATAATTGCCCACTGGAGCAGCTGAATTTCATAGTAGAATTTTGAAATGGATGGATCAAAATATTGTGGCCACATTTAATGGTAAATGGTTTAAAATGAACGACGGATGGCCAATGGGCCTCCCAATAAGTGGGATAATATCTAGTATTTTCCTCAATCATTTTGAAAGGCAAATACTGACTAAGTACTACACAATTGAACCAAACTTAATATATACGCACTATGTAGACGATGTATTCATAGTAGCACCAAAACAAATAATAACGGATATTCAAAAAGAGCTACAAACACAAACCTCTTTAACAATTAACTGCATACACGAAAACCTTCAGCACAATGTTAATTATCTAGATATTCAAATTCATAGAGATCCACATCAACTTACATATGCTATGACAGTTAAACCACTAGAAATTCGAGGATTTATACATCCAAACTCGAACACACCCAACTCTCATAAATTGGCTGGACTCTCTTCATTCCTGCACAGAAATCATAAACTATGTAAATTTGAAGCTGACCGAAAAATGAACCTAACAAATTATACTAAAGATCTAGAAAAGGTTGGATTTTCACATAACATTATATATAAAAAGATCAAGCAATTTCAAACTAAATTACAAACTGACATGGTCAAAAACAATAAACCAACAATAATGCTTCCATACATACCATCAATTGCTAGAAAATATTATAAAATATTTGCTGAGTCCTTTGAACTAGGATTCCACACCCCACCATCAACAAACAGAATAATAAACAATACCAAAGACAAAATACCTTCTGATCAAATATCCCAAGCAGTTTATAGGATTTCATGCCCAACCAATGGATGTAGAGCAGCATACTATGGGGAGACCCGTGCCAACATCACAACTAGAACAGCTCAACATCATTATTTGTACAGGAAAGCAATAATTAACGATGAAAACAAATCTATATTCTTTGAGCACCAAAGAACAACTGGCCATAGGTTTGAACCCACTATAGCAAGGGCACTGTGCACGGAACGCAATGATGTGAAGCGAAAAGTCAAAGAGGCATGTTTTATTGCAAATGACAGTGATGCAATAAACCGGAAAGAATCGTGCTTTACAATCTCCAGAAAATGGTCATTATAAAAAAAAAAAAAAAATTTGCATAAAATTTTACATAAACCACAACATAACTTCAGTTAAAAGTAGGCTATGATTATGGAGACTCAAGATCTCCGAAAGCGCTAAGCCATATAACTTTGTAAGATTTAGACAAGCTTCACTTTTTTGCGTAAAGCGCAAGCACAATTAATTAAAAAATACAACTGAAATGGATCTGGGCTAGACACATACACACATCATATATATATAAAATTAATGGTAAATGCAATATTATAGTCTAAATTCTTCTGTTTGTGGTCCTAAAGACATTATTGATGTTCTTTTATATAATCTGAATAATTTAAACAATTTAAAATGGACTATTGAGAATGAACAAAATGGAAAAATAAAATTTTTGGATTTACAAATATTTAGAGATGCTACTGATTTAAATTATAAATTAATTTTTAAACCTATTGGAGAAAGAGGATATATTCATTTTAAATCACGTGTTCCAATGATACATAAAATGGTAAGTCTGAAATCATTTTTGCATTGCAATGATAAATTATGTAAATATAGGAGTGATGAAATTTTAAATATTGAACTCTTTGCTAATGAACTTTTAAAGATTGATTATGATAAAAACCAAATCTTGCATTCAGTAAATTGATTTAATAATAAGAAAAGTGTTTGCAGTGTTACTTTAGATAATAAAAAATGGATATGTATGCCATTTATAAATAACATGCAATCTAAATTAATTAAGAATATATTAAGAGAAAAGTATAATATTTCATTTTGTGTTCATCCAAATGTTAATCGATTGATTAATAATTCTAAGAGTATAATTCCTAAATTGTAAAAAAGTAATATAATGTATCAGATTACATGTGAATGTCAGAAATTTTATATCGGTGAATCGAGATGTTCTGTGGAAAAAAGATTGAAGGAGCATCAATTATTATATAATCGAATTAAAAATAACGTAAATAGTCAATTTAGTACAGCTTCAGTATTCTTTGACTATGAAAAAACTTGTAATTATAAGTTTACATTTAATAGTAATGAAATAAAAATATTAATGGAAGAAAGAAATCATAAAAAAAAGGTAAATTAAAGAGGCAATATTAATTGATAAATATAAGAATGATGTTATTAATAGGCAAGTTGCAAATATGGACATTCGCAGCTTATGGAAATATACGTAACATTAAGTTTAAAAAATTTGAAATTCAGTTAAAGCTGACGAGGATTACCACGTAATCGAAAGTGCTACAAAAGAATTTAGTTTATAATATTGCATTTACCGTTAATTTTTTATATATATATATTTTATAACGGGTATTGTATTTTACATTTATATATTGAATATATATATATATATAAGACATAATAAATGTTAAGATATAGACCTAGAAGATTATATTTTAAAGGATATTTATGAAAATAGAACAGCAATGTTTATATTATATGGTGACACTAAGAAGATTAACAATGACAAGGATGTATGATAGAGTGAATTCATATCCCCAACAATTTTTAATGAAGTTTTGCAAGAAGTATTTGAGAATTAAAATAGGAAGTGGAGGGAGTAATAATACATGAAGATTATTTAAGACATCTAGATTGTGCAGATGATATTATTGTTATTGCAAATAATGCTTCAGATTTTCAATAAAGGTTGCATGAGTTAAAGTAATGAAGTAGGGTTAAAGCATAATGCTACAAAAACTAAATTAATGTTCAGTAGATTTTCATAGGGAAAGATAATAAAGGTTGATAATAATGAATTAGAAGAAGTTAACAATTACAAGTATTTTGATTAGATTACCAATGCAGATAGAAACATATTAGTTGAATTTAATTATAGAATTAAACTTGAAAGGAGGACATTTGATAAAAATGATAGTATTAAAAGGAAATATATTAATTCTCATATATATGTATCTAAAACTTGGCATTTAACAGAAGATCAATGTAGAGCCTCCAGGTCATATAATAAAGTATGGAGTGATGTATATTTTGGAAGTAACAAATGTGAAACAAAAGCAAAATACATGAATGAGAGGACAAACAGATATCATTGACATTCTTTAAAGAATAAAGAGAAATGGATCTGGGCTAGACATACACACATCACATATATATATATATACATATTTGTATCAATCACTTAGTGACTAACTATTAACATAAGGTATACTACCATATTATATCTGTATTAGTCAGTTCATGGGTAACTGGTTGTTACCCAATCCATGCACATTATCTAGTTTTGATGACCAATGGTATAACTTATTGAATTAATAATCTCTTTTATAACTATGTACAATTTTACTTAACTTAATTAGGTTTTTATTATAATTTTATTAGCAGTTAACAAATGGATTATGTGGTAAGGAAATATTTGTAATTAATGAGTGCCAGCCATTTTTTTGTTCATATAGCATTCCATTACCTTGTGATAACTTAACTCTTATTATGACTCTTAATTTCTAGACTGGTATTTACCCATGAACACTAGCTTGTAATTTTTCTGTTAGATAATTAGTTATATAAATCACATGAACACACACTTATACTAAGTTAGGAGTATTTTGACATGTTACTAGGAATAAGATGGAGATTATAATAAAATTAACAATTTAATAATAACAGTTACAAAAGTATGTCAAATATCTCCTGTAAGACTTCTAGTAATAAAGGACATTTTCTTTATCACACAGAAACCAACAATAATTATTTAAAATACATAATCACAAAAAAGAATTTTTTTTAAATCAATATAAATAAGTGCAATAATTGAAATTAGTATATTTTCTTCTCTGGTTGAAAATCATTTCAGTTTATAATTCAAAGAACATAAAGTTTTACTTTCTTCTAGACTGGCAGATATGTGCACATATATACTCAAGATCACTTTGTATATTTGTCATAATTCTGGTTTTAATGTTCACTTTCATGGTTAATAAATGGTGATTGATGTTTCTGTAATAGGGTAAGGGCAGTCTATCTTTCTGTTTTATATGCTGTCTTTTCTACACTATGTATATGTACTATAAAATGTTTTTTATTGCTGGTCTCCCAGAAGGCATTGGCTATGAGGTTACTTCTTTTTATATGAATTTCATTCTCTCTTCTCTCAGCAGACTATTTATATAACATATTTAGCAAGTAAGAATGTTCAAAGTAGTTGGTAAGCTATCTTTGATGAATAAATATACTCAGAATTTATAAAGGTTACTCATTCATATTAAGTCTTCTTTTATAGAAATTGTTATTTTCCATTTCTATATATTATAAGTGAGTTTGTAATTTAGGCTTGATAATCAATAGCATTTTAGGAGTGGTTGAATCTTCTTTCCTAGTGATAAGTTTGATTCCTTCCCACCAGATTATCTGCTAGCATAAAGAGAGAACAATAAAGATACACTCTTTTCTATTAAATATTTAACTTCTAGAGAAAAAAAACTGTTATAAAGTTATTCTTTTTTCTTTTCTTTTTTTAAAGTTTAATAAGCATGCATATTTTATTTAAACCATATAATCATGCAGGATTCTACACATATTTTATATCATTGGAACCATTGGTGAAGAGAAAAAACAAGGTATAAGTTAAAATATATACCTTTTAAAATTTAATGTGTATATAGTAATACATGTGTATATATTTTTAATGAACTTAATCTTAATACATATAATATTACTTTAAATCAATATCACACATATATAATATGTAAGTCATTAGATATTTCTGCAGTAAATTAATATATATCTATTGTAACCTTTATTTGTTACATTATTGTATGGATATTGTTAAAGTTCAGTTTTAGTAAAAAATGTGTAAATTTTATATAATAACTGATTAAAAAAAAGCCTATTATTTAATTTATAGAAGTTAAATTAATTGTTTGTTTCATAAGTGTTAAATTCGAGTTAATTTTCCGTAGATAATTATAATCTATATAAGTTATAACTTTGGGTTATAAATTGTACTATTAATTTTAAAATAAAAAAAGTAAATAATAGTTAAAATAATATAAAATATCTTTAATCACTAGTTATTAATAATAAATATGAAAATTATTACTTATTTGTTATTTTAAACTTATTTAATTAATAATAAAATAAATTGAAGAGATGTGTATTAATAGACATGTACACACATTGATTTAATAACAAAGAAATTTATTTCCTGTTAAAGTAGTCAATTTGTTAATTATATAAAGAATAAATGTTGCTTTTATTAATATAAATGTCATAAAAGTTCATAAAATCCATAAATAGAATAATAGTGTAAATTAAAAAAACTTAGGTGTTAAAATTTCATTTTAAATAAAGATTATTTTTTATTAATATATAATTTACATTTTGCATTATTAAAATTGATAAATATTTATTTAATAATATTAGTTTTAATTCATTTTAAAACTGTAGACAGTAATTAATATTCATTTTAACTATATGTCTGGAGTTAATTAGCCAATCAGATATTGTAAAATTTTACCTATAAATAGGGATAAAAAAAATTAAGAAATCATTGGCTGAAGAAACTTTTTTTTCCCCTAAAATTTAAGTTTAAATTTATTAAAATTTTATTATTTTTTAGTAGTAAAAGTTAGATAATAATTCTAAAGATGTAGGAATTAATTTTAAGAAGTTTGATAATAAATTTCATCATGGAGTGAAAAATAAACTATCCTTGATGGTGCTCTACATATGTTGACTATAAACTTATGATAATGATTGAAATAGAACTTCATTCACTTGGATAAAATATACTTCAACAAAAGAAACTGCATACTACTTAAACATTTTACTAATTAAAATGAAAGGAATATGACAGAAAATTATTTCTTAATAATTTTTATATGCCATATGATAAGAAACATTTTCTGTTAAATCTTAT
Organism: Epiperipatus broadwayi; assembly: GCA_028023455.1. Classification (NCBI taxonomy): domain Eukaryota; kingdom Metazoa; phylum Onychophora; class Udeonychophora; order Euonychophora; family Peripatidae; genus Epiperipatus; species Epiperipatus broadwayi. The sequence goes on along the minus strand of JAQFVV010012408.1, from coordinate 6,225,524 downwards.
CTTTATTAGTGATAAGGGTAATTATTTATATTCATTAAGACTATTAATATTTAAAGATATGAATTTATTTATGACATTGTTAAGATGATAATTGCATAAGAAAAGAAGATGATGGGAATTAAATATTATTGGAAAGTTAATAGTTATTGACTTTAATATAATTTAGATATTTATAATTTATCAACTATTTTAAATATTGATTATTTGTAGAAGTAATATTAGAATTTCTAATTCTACAAGTATATGTTTTGAAATGTAAAGAAAGAAATGAAACTTTTAAATAAATATTTAATAAATTGGGAAGTAATAATATAAATGACATAGAAGGAAAGGATGAACTTAAATGACAAGAATTTATTATTGTTGATAAACAAGTCTAATGCGGATCTTTATTTATATTTCCAAATATCATTTTTTTATTTTATAAAACAAAACATGAATGAATCATAAGTAATGGTGAAGAGTACGAGGGTAAGAGGAAAGAAATTTCATTTTTTCAAGCAACAGTTGGTCATTGATGTCATCATGGATACCATACTCCCAACAAAGTGTTGTGATTTTTTATTTATTTCAAGGAGTTGAAGAAAACTTTCTATTCATATTGTTTTATTTGAACTGATTATAATATTAAGAAAGTATTGATTATTTAAAAAGATTTATTTTATATGTGTGTTAGATTTAAGTATTTAAATTTTTTGTATAAAAAATAATTTTTTTATTGATTCTATAGTTTAAAAAGAAAATGGTGATAATCTAATTTATGATTAAGGTAATATTTTAATAAAATATAAGATATTGGTATCTAATTTTAAACACAGAATCAGATAAATAAAAATGTGTGATATTTATAATATTTAAACGTAAATGAAAGTATATAACAAATAATTAAATTCATTTATTATATAATATTAGTTTATAATGGGATATATGATTGATCTCTTTACAAATTAAAGATAAATCATTTATTATATTTATGATAAATTCTATCATAAAACTATTTGGTATGTTAAAAGTATTATAATGAGTTAATGATATGTTTAGATGTTATGAGAGAAGTAATGTATTATATTTTAGGCAATGTAAGTATTTCATAAGGGTGTTAGATTTTTAAGTAGTGGTATGGGAAAATATATCAATTAGAATTCCTGTAGTGTTGTGGATGTGTTTATTCATGTCAAATATGACAATATAGAATAAGTTGGAATATTTATGATGTAATGGAGAGTGACATTTCTAAAATCTGTAAGAGCTTGAAATAGTAGCCATGATAGAAAATTCAGGTAGCCACATATGTGGATTTAAGTTATATTTAGCCCATGATATCATTCTTATAATTTTTAAGATATCCATCCCACAATTTTTATCATGAAAAATTGAATAGGTATTGAATTAAAGATATAAGTAGTGGTAACAACTAAGCTTACAAATGTTGAGAATATAGGTTAATTTATTGCAAGAATCCATAAAATATGAAACAAATGGAATATTAAAGAATGTAAGAAGTGATATTTTGTGAATGTTTTATTTGATATATAGATCAAAATACAAAATTAGATTATAAGGTATAAATAATATACTATTGAAGGAAAACTTGATATTTATTCTTATTATTGTTGGTAATAGAAGAAAATGCCTTATCTTAATGAAGGTCTAAAATAATCAAGCATTTATTTTATAATGAAATAATAAAATACAAGAAATAGATTGTAGTTAGATAATAATATTGTATAAAGTTAAAGGTGGAGGAGTTACAATGTAAATGAATATATTTATGAAATATTTATACTGGATGAAAATACATTATATATATATATTATTTTAATATAAAATAGTAAAAAATGTATTAATGGTAATGGGATAAAGTATTGTAATATACTAGATCCTATCTGTAAATTACTTCAGATTGAAGTATGAATTATTTTAATTTGCAAAATTACTTAGTTAATTTTATTTTGTAAAGTTTTGTTATGTATTTTAAATATTGTTTATTAGAACTAAAATATTTGTAAATTATTTTTAAATTTATATAGTCTTACTATAATAAATGTTAATGTTTGTTTTAAATTAATAAAGTTTTGATAGTCTAATTTTTTGTTCCAAAATCATTGTTAATTATCTTTACCACACATATATTATAATGATTGAATATATATGGAATTGTTCCACATAATTTAAGATAATAGATAAGAAAAATATGATGATTATTTAAGACATTTGACATTGTATTTAAAAATATTAATTAATTTAAATATTCTATATTATTCTCAATGATTATAATGGAGAGTTAAGTAATTAACATGCCATATAAGAGTAGGAATAATTGAATCATAATCCATTGTGATACTAAATTATTTTGATATTAATTATGATAATTAATAGTGTTATAAGACTTGGTTAATAATATTTAATTTTTTTAACAGTCATTTTATAAGAAAAGTTAATTAATTAGTTTAATGGTAGGGAAGTGATTATTATATTTGTTTCTTAATTATTTTAACTGTAGCTGGATGAGACTAAAATTCTTCTCTACCTTTGGTTATGCAGATTAACTTATCCATTTAAGAAACGATATTTACCTGAGATGTTTATTTATTTAAGAAATGTTAGTAAATGAGTGGTATAAAAATAATTTCAATAAGTAGATGAGTATTATATTATTATTAAATTTAACATAGGAAACTTTAACATTCGGTATGATTTACTTATTTTATTGTTAGTCATTGGAATATTATTGATATTTTAATGAAGTTAAAGTTGTATGATATTCCTATATCATTGAGGGCATGTTTTTGGTATGTGCTCAATGTTAAAAAGGTTACCATACCAGATGATTGGATAATAAGTCTTATGATTATTGTTTTATTGTTAAATGATTCATTTAATATTGGTATAATAATATATTAGATATGGAATGATTTAAATTGGTGTTATTAGAATTATTATATAAAAAGAGAGAAATTCAATAAGTCTGAACTATAAGTTTATCTACCATTAATAATGGTTAAATGTTATCCAGTTAGGTTACAATATATATATACTCCTAATATTATATAAATTTTTATTTTGTAATTTTTAATGTATATATTATATTAGTATGTGTATGTAATTGTATATGTATAATAAATCAGTAAACTAAGTTTTCTACTTTTAAATTGGTAGATTTATTTTAAAAGTTGTTTTAAGAAATTATTTTTTATAATTGTTTTAAATAATGTGAGTTTTCTAGTTTGTCTTTTTTTAATAAATAAATAATTGTTTTTAAATAATAATAGAAACATTTCTAGTTGAAAACTTAGTTACTAATTTATTATATATATATATAATTATGTACACATACTAAATTGATATAAATATGGTATACACATTAAGAATTTAAAATGGTTTAAAAAATGGTATTAAATTGAAGGAGAAAATTTTAACTGCCTTCTTGTGGCTATTATATAAAACAAATGGAAATTCTATGATTAATTGTTAATTGCAATACATGGAATTATTGAATATTTTTCATATTTTCCCACCCTCTCTCCCATATCTGTCAAACTAGTTGACATACTGAAAAGATGTGTTTCACATGGATTAGGGTACTATAACTTAATTATATATTAATTTTCAAACAATTGTGTTGAAATTAAATATATTGAATCTTGATTTTAAATTTTCAATCTAACTTGAAAAAGATCAAAAGTTAACAAACAAACAATTAAAAAGATATTTAATGAGGTGTTTTTCTTTAAAAAACATTCTAATTTCAGTAGACTATAAAATAATATTCTTATATTAAAAATATGCTTAGTATGGCAGTTCTCATTCTAATTTTTATTATTATCATCATTATCAGTTATTTAACTTTCCCAATATTTAAAGATATTAGCTTACTCTATCTGTTTAAAGCTCATTTCCCCTAATTTTATATATATTTAAAATTACTATAATTAAAATATATTAATATATTCTTCAGTTATTTGTAGAGGTGAAAGAATGATAAAAATATATTTCTTTCTATTTTACCATTGGAAAAAAATTACATATATTTGTTTTGTTTATACTACATAAAGATTTATTAAAGATATTATTTTTATAGGCTATAAATATATATGGACATAGTTATCTACTGGCTGCTTTTAAATGAGGTTTTTAATTTGAACTCTTTTTTTAAATTTACCTATTAATATATATTGTGTTTATGTATATTCAAATATTTCAATTATGTATAGTTTTTAGCAGTAATTATTGATTATTACTTTATGAAATTTCAAAATATATGCATAAATATTCAATATATATTTTATTTATCACACATTAAAAATGTTTATTGCATAAAAGCTTAAATAATGAATGAAATATAATTTTTTAATTTAAAGTTATATATATATAATTTTATATTAATATAAATATACGTTAAAAAGTATAATTTATACTATAAAAATATGGGCCAGTTGTAACGATCCGGGAAAGTAGACTTACGTAAACTGCACTACAGGGCGCCATCTAGGCATTTGAACCTAGAAAAATTTATAAAGTAGGCAGATACGTAAGTCAAAAAAAAAAATTTTTTTTTTTTTAAATTTGGATTCCGGTCGTTAGCCCATGTCACTAGCTCAGTGGAATAGCAGAGATTTAATAATATAATCTAAGAGTATATATAAAAAAGAATAAAATAAGCCACTGCCAGTAATTAACATACAAACCTTTATTTATGCACATATATATAAGATTTAAAATTATTTTAGTATTAAGTTTACATTTTAACATTTAACATTATTTTTAACTTTGATTTTTGACTTTAATTTACATTTAATTACTATTATATTCTAATTTTACATTTTAATTAAGTTCGCACAGATAAATTTATGAAAGCTTGTTTATAATGTTGAATATAGATCGGTTACATAGATTTCACGGTCAAAAACATTTCAAAGTAAACATAAACGATCAAAATACAAAATTATTGATTACTGACAATTGCGGAGGGAACTTTATACGTAACCCAATAGTATTCACCATAAGATACTTGCAATAACTTAAAAGACATCCGAATAAATACATTTTTGATACTCACCGTAAGGTATCATTATTTATCAAATGTCTATATATTTTGATCAAATATGGAAACGCAAAACATAGTTAACCAATAAACAATCCATGCAAGCATCTATAAACAACTTAAATTTAACCTTTTAACCGCTAATTTTATCATTGGTTGTATCAGATAAAAATCAAATCTTTTAATTGGCCAACTCACAAACTGAAGACAAAGCCTATTGTTAAAACATATTCGCCTATAATATTAAATTCAACTCAGATACGTTTATAAAAAGTATATAATTAATTTTTCAGGTTATGAAGAGAACGAAAGTTCTTTCAAAAATAAATTGCTATTTATTTATTCTAAAATATTCAATATCGGCAACATAAAAGTTATAATGTAAACAAAAAGATCGACTTTTACGTTATAGAAAAGTAAATATTTCTTTTTACTACATCTTCAATATTTTTACTTAAATCTTCAATATTTTTCGAAAATAATTTTGTTTTTTTATTATTCTCTCTGAAAATAATTTTAATTTCTCAAAATATTCTTTTATAATAATTAAATCGTATTCGAAATGAAAATCTCAGCGTTTTTCTTTATTTTCTTTGATCAGGCAGTTTCTTTGTTCTTTCCAGCCAATCAGAATGTCTTTTTTGGCTGAGAGCATGCTAAGAACCAATCACAAATAATGTTCCTTCTTTGTTTAGGTTTAAATGCGTTTTTTTTTCTATTTTTTACTTGTAAAATAAATCGGAAGATGTCACCATCGTACAGAACTTTTAAAAACGAATTCAATACGTGTTTAACGAATATTTTCGTATAAAAACTGGCTGAGTTAGAGTGATGTCAGATGTCGACGAGGAGCCTCGTAAGAGGCGGGCAAAGAGTTAATGCATTTTTATTTAGGGTCGAGTATGAATAGACCATATAAATTTGCTTTTGACAATAAACATTCTATCCCTATTTAACCTTAGGCTAAAATTCGCAGTCAAACTGGCATCAATCCATCTGATATATCGATGTATTCAATGTAATTCGGAATACGGCAGCACCAAAAAGATTAAGAAAAGACCTTGACTCTCAATCAGATAGGAATATTACATCTATCTAACGAGAAGAACAATAAAAAAAAACTCCATAGAAAGGAACTGCGTTCTCCGTCTTATAATTCCTTCCATAGGCAAACGGGTGAGTGCGGCGTATATATAAATGATTCTGCCAGTAGCGAATCTCTGACTTCATCTACTAACTACATCAATATATCCAATCCATTGACCCAATCTAACAACGACATAAATAACCTAAGATTACCCTCCCCTAATATAACTTTACAAATCTATACAGCCATTCACGCCCGACTTAAGTTTAACATTTATATAATTTACCTTAACGGAAAACAGAAATCATAATAAAACTTAAAGAACAAAAAAGTAAATAAATCAATGGAAATGATTTTAAATATATATATAAAAAAAAGAAATACATCAAATAACATTATTAATAAATTAAGTTGGACAGATAGGATAATATTGCATTATTTACTAAAAAGTTTTAAAATTTAGAGTTCTTATTGTTTCAAGTGAATATAAAGTTCTTACGATTTTTAAAACGTCCAACTTTATCCGTTGCTTGCCATAAACGTAAATTCCCACGCCGTCCTAAAGAGGTTAATATTCTGAAGGCCGATTTATTTATCCATCCGGAGATTTTTGTTTTAACTGGTCCTCAATGTAGAAAAACGATAGTTCATTTCTCTTTCTTTACTAGCAAAACTGAAGGGATTGAACGTGCGTCCTTCAATCTCTTCTCCCGCACCTCCGCACTAACATCTATCTGTCACATCGTAATAATCATAATAACTCACTAATCAATAATTTCCAAACTTGTCCTTTTTATATTAATGTGAAGGATTGAATTTACATTACGTCACCGATGCGATGGTCCTTTCGCTGCGGTCCGATTCCATAGGGATTTCTTCTTATTTGCTAACAGTTTCTATTGTTTTCCTATCTGACTGATGTTTTTACATTTAAATGCCCAAGGCTGGTTTACATTTAACTAATTAACAATCATTTCCATTTCTGATTAATTACCCTGTTTTCCAAATCAAAAATATATTTAAAGATAAATTTAAAGATATAATTTTATCTCCAAATCTTTTTAAAATTTAGTTTTAAAATACTTTTTCTTTAATAAAGTTTTATTTTAATAATTTTTCATTATCTGTGCGATTTAACATGTACGAGTTTAAGATGATATTTAATTTCAATTTTTAATTCTTAAAGAAAATTTTTAAATGCGAACTTCTTATTTTAACTTGTTTAATAATATAAAAAAACAACAACAATGTAACGAACGTCTGTGCTCGTTACAATTGATATATATTATATATAGTAATGTCATATATGGTCATAATGTTAGTCTAATATGTGAGCATAATATCGAATTATATGATAAGTATATATATAAATTAGCTAATTTTTGTGATATTATGTAAAATATTTTTTAGATGAAATCAGAAATTTCAAAGAACAGAACATTTGCATAGAGACCCTGAGTCTCTTGTAAAAGATTTTAAATTCACATCTATGTATTACCTGTTTATGATATTTATAAAATGTCTTTCTCAATAGTGATCACAATGATATTTCATATTGTTTTTAAGTTATCAAATATAAATTTTAGAGATAATCCATGATGCCACCTAATAGGAATATGACACCTGCATCACCAAAAGAATCGTATTTTGTGTTTTCTATCAATACATTGATACTTATCTAATAAAACTTGAAGTTTTACTCTCTATCTAATAGCTATATACTTTATTAATTATAAAATATAAAATGTAGCATATAAATGTGAATTTATTTTTTTTAGATAAGATTAAATCAATTCTCATATTATCATAAAATTTTATAAAAATCCCCAAATACATGATTAAATTGTATATGCTGCTTTTCTAGATAGAAATTCCAGAAAACCATATAAATATGACTTTATAAATAAAGTACTTGGCTTATATTTTATTCCAGGATATCTATTGTAAGTTTAAATATAGAGTGGGATATTAATAAATAAAGAAATATAAAAGTGAAAAATGTTTATTAAAACTGAATCATGCAATAGTCTAAATATCTAATGTGTATAAATAGTCAAAATAAGAGTTATAGATCACATGACCCAATTCTCTTAAGCTTGTAAGATATAATCAATGAGGATTGCCAATTTCTTAACAAGCTTTGTGATGAATGCTTAGCCAGAGCCAGCATTTAAAATATCCTTGTCAGGACCCCTCCCCCAACCTCTGACCATGTTTTTGTGCTTTGGCACTCCTCAGAGAGGTGCTAGAGTAGATTCAGACACTAGATCTAAAAATACCAACCCAAAGCCAGCATTTATCTAGAAGTTATCGATTGTCAGGAAAATTTGAAATTTTCAGACACCTACATGTTTTCAAACCCAGCTATCTAACTCAAATAGCTATATGGGGCTGAGAGATCTTCATCCATACCATATATTAGTAGTCTTAGCAATATAACATTGCATAAGACTTAAGGCAGAGACTATAAATAGTCAAAATAAGAGTTGTAGATCACATGACCCAATTCTCTTAAACTTGTAAGATACAATCAATGAGGATTGCCAATTTCTCAACAAACTTTGTGATAAATGCTTAGCCAGATACAGCATTTAAAATATCCCTGTCAGGACCCCCCAAACTTTGACCATGGTTTCGTGCTTTGGCACTCCTCAGAGAGGTGCTAGGGTAGGTTCAGATGCTAGATCTAAAAATACCAACCCAAAGCCAGCATTTATCTATTGAGAGGAAAATCTGAAATTTTCAGACACCTGTGTGTCTTCAAACCCAGCTATCCAACTCAAATAGCTATATGGGGCTGAGAGATTTTCAGCCATACCATATATTAGTAGTCTTAGCAATATAACATTGCATAAGACTTAAGGCAGAGACTATAAATAGTCAAAATACGAGTCATAGATCATGTAGATGTCTGAAAATTTCAGATTATCCTCTCAGTAGATAACTTCTAGATAAATGCTGGCTTTGGGTTGGTATTTTTAGATCTAATGTCTGAACCAACTTTAGCACCTCTCTGAGGAGTGCCAAAGCATGAAACCATGGTCAGAGGTTTGGGGGTGTCCTGATAGGGATATTTTAAATGCTGGCTCTGTCTAAGCATTTATCACAAAGCTTGTTGAGGAATTGGCAATCCTCATTGATTATATCTAATGTGTATATTTCATTTCATCATTGTCTATGTTTTATAAATTTCTAAATAAATAGAACAATTCAAGGTCAAATGTTCAATAAAAATGAGTCATTTATTTATTAAAATTAAAGATATTTTTGTTTAAATTATTGTTGAATGACAGGAAAAAATAAATTACATTTTCAAAAAAACCAGTGTTTAAAAATATCGACTGCATTATTTATGTTACAATAGAAACAGAAACAATTTTCATAAAAAGGAAAAATATTTTTTCCCCTTAAAGTTTTGTAATTTTAACATTACCTCATCTTATAAATAAGTTTTGGACTAGCAGTAAACAAAATGGATTGTGAGAAAAAAATCTGAGAAAGAGAAAGAGCATAGGGCCCTCTTTATTTAATATCTGTGATTTAAAATGGAATAATTATCAACAAAACACTATGCTGATTGCCACAAATCTAAAACAACAAAATCTACTTGGATTGTAGTATTGATGAAAAAAACAATTGGGAAAAATTTAATGATTAAAATCACCATGGAAATTTACATATAAATGTGCTAGCATGAAGATGCCTAAGGAAATGCTGCAAGATAAAGTTAAAGTGAAGTTTTATGTGTAATAATATTAATAGATGCTTAGAGAAAATCTTATTAACAATAGTTGAAATTATAATGATAACATTTATAAATGTTTATAAAATCTAAAATTAATAATGTTAATTACAAAGCAGTCTGGTTTGTCATCTGATAATTTAGATAATTAAAAAGATAATAGTCAAGTAATAAAGTAAAAGGTTAATTAAAACATAACTAATATTTATATAATTTAATTTAAAATTATAAATAATTTTATAAAATATTACTTGACTATTATATTTTTTAATGATAATATTAAAATTTATCTATATATTTTATTTTTACTTTTATGAAAGGAATTTATAGTTAACTCTTTTCCAACTATATGTATTGATAATTTTAATTATAAAAATATATGTCACATGTAATTATATTATAGCAAGGGTGAACTATAAATGAATTATCAACATACATTATAGGATGTTAATTACTGTTATAAATTATTATTTGTTCTAACCACCACATATAAATTAATGTCTGTCTTAATAAATTTATATTGTTATTATTATCAATAGGTGTTTTGATTTACTATTACATGAACCATTATATAAATATTTTATCTTACTCTATAGTATATTCGATTTGATATTTCACTATCCCCTAAAAAAATTAATAAATTTTATTTTTCTTGCCAGTCAAGAGCATGCATGTGGATTTATTGGTGACCTTGTATAAATTTATGAGTCCATTGTACATGTAGACATAAAATATTATAAAATCATTTGGTTCATAATTATATTTATTCCTGGTAGTTTCCCAAATATGTAATGCATTTAGTTTGCAGGCCAATTAGCACTGCTCAGTTATAATATTTTCAGTACATTTGGGTTTACCTCATCTGAGAGCATTTGCTGATAGTCAGTTCCATTCAAGATAATAGTTATCTAGTGTTGTGTACAGTATATTATTTTATACTATCATTTATAAATTTTATTCATTATTAGAATAGTATCTTTTACATTTAGCTTATCCAACAAGTTGCTGCATTAGTATGTTCATAGGTTTTATTGTTCTTATTTATCATTAGAGATTTTTTATTATTTACTATATATATTGTGCCCATTTTAATTTAGTCAGTGGCTAAATTTGTAGTCATGTGCATGAAATGAAATAGGGAACCAAAAATCATAATCACATTTATATAGGAAAGAAAGCTGTAGGGCACCCAAGTTTAAACTCTACAGGGTCAAGTTCCTAAAGCCTAAGACAGAAGGAGAGTGGGTGAAACAGTTATGATCTTTATTTGTTTGTGTGTTGACAAAACTCAAAAAGAGTAGTACATACCTTTTAATTATTCAATAGTTCTTCTTAAAAGTAAGATTATAACACATATAGGCAGTTTTGTCTGTGGACAAGCTATTTTAGTTTGTCATTTTCATATTTCAAATATTAACTTTCTTCAAAATTAATCTACACTTGCTAGATTCTGCTATTTTTATTCTCTATTTCTATTTTTTTTTTATGATTATAATTTGGGTTTAGAAGTTTTAAGGATTTAATTTTAAATATTAAAAGTATAGTTTCTAAGAAACATTCAGATTATTTTAATAGGCCAGTTTTTTAAATGATTTGAATGACAAAGTGTGTGGATGTATTGCATAAATAAATCTACAGTTACACATATTGAGAAAGAAAAAGAAAAAAAAGAAGAGACAATTCTGTTAAATTATTTTTTTTTTGCTCAAGGGTTGTTGCTATAAAAGTTTCTTGTTTGTATCTGTATTTCTTAAGACTCAGAGGTTCAGCTGGAAATCTTCAAAGAGAAGAGATGGAGTTTCATAGTAGTGTGAAATTTGTCATGATAATGAAAAAAAAGAACAAATCATGTTATTGTGAATTTATTATTTTTTTTACCAGTAGTTAAAGAAAAATCACATAGTCAGTCTAATTAAATGAGTTAACTGAAAAAAAAGGAAGGTATAAAAAAGCCTGGAAAGTCAATTAGAAAAAGAGATTTTAAATATTGAAACTGGGGAAAAGACCAGCTTTAAATTATGCAAGATATCAATTTGAAATCTTTTTTTTAATATATAAATTTTTTTTGAAGATTAATATGAACGAAATGGCAGGTTAAAATCTATCTATATATCTCGTCTGTCTATTAGACTGCCATACAGCCAACACATCATATAAGAAAAAAGTCTAAATTAAAAGTATTATACACCTTATGATTGATTGAAGTGACTGGCTGCTCATTCATATTTTAAGTAGAAGAAAACATTCACCTGCATTTAAAAGCTGAATGAAAATAAATAATCTGCTGATAAGTATTAAACCATGCAAGTTCAATTCCAGTGACTGAGTTTAAACCTCAGAAAAATTATAAATATGAGAGCAACAGATATCCTCCATCTATTAGAAGAATTATGCTGAACAGGAAAAGAAGAAACTGAAGCAAACAACTTCATCATCATCACCATAGAAATTGGTCATATACCTGTTATACAGATTGGTATGTGTTTGCTGCAAAATATAGAGACATTTAACAAGCGAGTTTGAACTCTTGGAAGCCTCAACAAAATAAAAGGGACTGGTAAAATGATTTTTCATTATATATTTTTCTTTTGTGATATCAGGGATTATTAGTAAAAATTTTAGCAATAAAGTTTTGTCTCTTATGTCCGAACTTTGAGAACTAAAACCGAGTTAAACCAAGAATTTCTTCAGTATTAATAGCTATAAACCTGATTAATGATTTTTTGTATGCTAAAATTCTTATACCCGCTTATTGATGAATTTTTGTTTTCTAAAAGGTATTATTGTATATTAATCTAAATGTATGAAATGTTTGTTAATATGTAACAGATTTTTTTTGTATTATTATTCGTTTTTAAATAATATTTTAGTTATTATGGGGATAAACACACACATACACAGTAATATAACAATACTTGCCACATGTATATAATTGTGTATGAATGTGAGAATAATCAGCATACAGCATTAAAAATATTAGATTATGTTGTTGTTTTTTAGTTAAAGAGTAGCAATCTCAATAGCGTAGAGAGGGGGGAGATAAGTAATTCAAAACTTGTTTCTGGAAATCTTTTTCTTTTCGATTTGACTAACACTTTTTCTAATTAATCATTCTACTTTATATGTTAACTTTAGATGTATAAAGATATAAAAGTATGTGTTCACAAAGATTTGTCTTGTGGATAGAAAATTTTAGCAATTTGTTATCCAAATGGATACACATGATACTATGATAAATAAACAGTGGATATTGTCATTAATGGAAAAGGGGGAAGAATTTAATATTAATCTTATGAGTTCAATATAATAACTTATAACTATTAGTCATATAAATTTTCATTTCTATATTTAGATTGTATGTATATGTTAGTAATGCAGTAATAAATGTTAATTTGTTTTATTAAACGAGGTATATATTTTCATCAAGAGTATTCTTTTTAGTTGTGATCATTCATCATCACTGGTGAATATTAACTGTTTAAGTTCTAATTTAGACATGCTAAAATTAGCCAAATAGTTATGAATTTCTAAAAAAAAAAAACAATTTAATGTTAGACTTAGTTCTAAAGCTGTGGCTGGAAGTACCAGCAATGTCATCATCGTTATCATCATGTTGTCAATTAATGAGCTAGATAAATGTTTAAAGGTCATAAATAGATAATGATTTTATGATATTATAATAACTACCATTCCATCATCTACATCATTCAAGGATGAGTGAATTGCCACCCTAAATTAATAGTGTAATACGAGCTAGTAAAACTTATGAAGGTATTACAACGCATTTATCATATTAAAAATCTAGGAGATAATTTCTGTATGAAGCATTTTGCATACACCACTATAGCTTAAGGATATTTTGTGTTTATCTTAATATTAGTGCATAAGGTGATATGGGTCTAAAATCAAAAATCCTACATTTTGTTAGAAATAAGGTACCAAAAGGATTTAAACCCGGTACATTTGAAAAGGTTATAGAATATAACTTTGTCTAGGTTCAGATAACCTAGTGGCGCCCTGATAGATCATATTCACTCCATATTCACTTGTTATTCACTTAAGTGTTCACTTAATAAAAAACCAAGAGATAAAAGTGGGTAAAATTTACTGTTGGATTTATTGAGGAAGTATTTTCATTGGGTTACCAAGGTACTCACTCACTTGATGTTATTTCATAAGTCATAATGTCTTAATAATTTATTTAAGTTACAATGTGTTCATACTTGTTTATTGAGGATACAATGGCTGCCTAACTATGGTTTGAAATAGGCCAGATATCAGATAACTGAAATGACTAGTTTCTAATCACTATTATTATATTATTTTGCCATCTTGGAGTTGATTTATACCTATCTCATCATCATTTTTCTTTCTCAGGACACAGACATTATATATATATTGTGAGAATATTAAGTGGATATGATATTTTAGCTACAATGTATTAAAAATCTTAAGTAGAAATTAATTTAAGTTACAATGCCCTTTTGATTGATAATTAATATTTTGGCTACAATGACTTTAAGGATAACTTGTTTGAATTAATATCTGAGTTATAATGTTTAAATTAATTATTAGTCCCATTAATAATTTAGGTACAATGGCGTAAATATTTTAGTCACATAAATAATTTAGTTACAATATATGTATATATGTATGTAAATTAAAGACTGCATAATGCTAGATTAAATCCATATAGTAATAGAATACAATCAACTGCTACAATTTCTACTGCTATTTATAATTAAAATTCCAAGTTTGAATCATGCACATTAGATAAAAGGACATTCTTTTATCTAATAGTGTGCAAGTTGTTAAATTTAATTGCTTTGGAGACAATTTTAAAAACAAGTACAAATTCAAATAAGTTAAGATCTTAATAGTTATTAAACAACATATAAATGTTTCAAATATTAAAGCACTCTTAGACTGAAAAAATTCAAAACATAACTATATAAGAATAAATTAAAGAATGCATATCACTAGAAGAAACCTATAGAATAATATAATACAATAAATTTCTGTAGTTTCAACCATGCTGCCTTTGTTTAAAAAATCCAAGTCGGCAATACACACCTTAGATAAAATGAAATCCTTATATATAATAGAATGCAAATTATTAAGTATAACTGATTTTAAGATAATTTTAAACTCAAGTGCAAATTTAAATAAGCCAAAATCTTAATAGGTATGAAAAAACATATAACACATTTCAAATGCAGTGCACAGTTTACAATCAATTGCTACACTTTCAACTATATTATCTATGTTTAAAAATTTAAGTCCCAGGCTTTGTATTTGGAACATGTTACATGTTTGCTTAATAGTTATTATGACCTTAGCTTATTTAAATTTACGCTTGTGTTTAAAATTGTCTTGAAATCAGTTATACTTAACAACTTGCTTCCTATTAGATAAGAAATTTATTTCTAAGGTATGAAATTCAAATTTGGATTTTTAAACACAGCACAGTTGAAACTGTAGCAGTTGGTTGTATTCTATTAATATATATATGTACATACTTATTTTGTGTTCAGTCCAAGATATATGAAAAATATCTATAATTATAAACTGAAAATTCATTTTACCAGTGATTACAGTTGGTCAATCATTAGCTCTTGCATACTTTGTATCTCTTTTATAGCATGCAGAATATTGTGTCCAGAAAGCCAAATCTTAAAACTCTGGTGCAAATTTTTTAAGCCTCACCATAGGGAAAATATCTTTCAAAGTAATGGGTTTATCAGACACAGTTTCAATTTTTTTTTTTTTTTAATGAAAAAAAATGTGATGTACTTACTATTGCAATATAAATTAATCATTTTGATATAAGTTAATTTATAACAGTCATTATATGTTAATAAACAGTGTAAAATATTTATATTAAATTATAAAAGTATAAATTCTTTACTACTAATTAATACCACATGAAATGCTCAAATTATTGTTCAGGCTTTCTGATACTCTCTCTTTATTATCTTTCATTTTTTGGAAATTAATTTTAAGGGTATATTTTTTTCACATCAATTTTAGTAAACCTTGCATGCAAAACTATTGCAATTTCTATTTATTGCCTTATGTTTATTATTTTATATGTGGAGCTATAATTTTTGACATGGTATGCAAAAAAGCATTTTTTTATAATGACTCTATTAATTGTTTAAAATTTGTCAGGATTTCTCCATATAAGAATGCATGTAATCTTTTGATACCTACTACTATAAAGTCTGGTATTTAGCTTTACAATTAAAGTACTCTATTTATAAATACTATTTACATTTCTCTAAACTTTCTTTTAGTCATATTCATTTTAACTTTAGCTATGAAGATAGCAAAAATCCTAAAGACAAATTATTAAATTTTTAAGAATAATGATACCATCATTTTTTTTGTCCATAAATAATTCACCTGGGTAAGATTAATCCAGCAATATTCAAATACTATTAAATTCATTTATTCTGAAACACTAATCTTTTAGCACCTTATTTTTAAATCGAGGGTTTAATATTTTATTAATATCGAAAAATTGCACTGTATATTGTTCCAAAACAGTAATGTCAGCATAATCAGACATTCTCATAGTTTTAAATTACTATCACCGAATTCCAAATCCTGTGATCACATAACAAATAAGCTATTAATGAAGTGATATGTTTTTTTATTATAAAAAATACACTATTTTATAATTACGAAATCAATCATTTCATTACCCTGTCCAGTTTAGCACAATTGTAGATTAGTAAACTGAGAGCTAAAGATTTCGGATTAATATCTAGATAAATATAAGTAAAAAAAAAACATTTTATTATGAATGAGTTTGGTCAATTGAAAGAAACCATTATTCTTAATTTGTCACACTTAGTTATTTATACGTTACAAATTATTGTGACGGATTTTAATTTTAAATGAAATTCTCTGCCCTATACATTATATATATATATATTGTAACTATATGCTCCTTTTATATATATTTGTTATTTGTTCATTATAATTGTGATCAATGAGGATGATGATGTTTTCCCCTCTCACTATATGGCCAGAGCATTGATGATCAGCATGTATCCAGATCCCAGTATTAGATATTTTAGCATTTAAGTATGTGCATCCAGATGATTGTTATATATTATGCCCTAAGCTTGGCATTGATTATTGAATCTTTTTTTTTAAAATCCAATCATAAGGAATGGCTTTTGATTATTTTTGAATAATGCTGATTATATAACTTATAATTATTAGTATAACCATTTATATTTTATTTTTTGCTGATCACATGCTTCTTCATTTTATATTTATTTTTTATTTGCTCATTTTATTTGTGATCAGGGGGGATGACGATGTTTTCCCATCTCCCCATATTCAACTCCTTTTTCATGCTGTTATAATATATATATATAATTGTGGTAGAAAATCTATTTTATTAAACATTAAAATAAATTTTATGATCATGGGAATTTCAAATGATTTTCGCAATTGTATTAGGACTAAAAAAATTGGCGATCCACTAATTTTTGAAAACTTGTAATATGACATCCATACAAAAAGGATATTCAGCCAAATTTGTCTGGAGATATAAATATAAATTATTGGCATATCATAGTAAGATTTTATAGTAGTAGTTTAGACAAGCCAAATATTAGAACCCTCTTTTCTCTTCGACACTAAGCAAGCAGTAGCTTTTTGATTTACAGACAAAATTTAATGTAACTTGCAAATTGCTGAAATAAATCCACTTCAATCAATATAATGCAGCAACTTTGCACCTCTTCCCTTTTTCTACCAGTCAAACGTCTCAACATTTGTTTACTATTTCTCAGCATAAACAAATACTAGATGATACTAGTTGGTTATAGTTTTATAAGAACTAATTTTATTTGATGGTTTGTTCATATGTATTCTAACATACACTGATGTGCTGATATACTTAAACTGTATGTGTTTAATTAGCCATCAACTTGCTTAAAAAATAATATATAGATTATAAACGTTATAGACATGTACAAATCTTTATATAATTATTGTGTTACTGATTAGAAACTGGCTTGTTAAAAAGACAAAAAAGAATTGTATATGTTTATTGTAAGTTTTATTAATGAATTAGAGTTTGAAAGACAAATATTTTAAAGAAAATATTTTTATTGGAATATTCAAGTATATTTTTATGCCAATGAAAAATCTCAAAAATGCAACAATAGTACATTTACCTGCCATGCTTATGACTTTTCAAGATAAAATAAAGATGAAAAAATATTAATATCACATGATCACCATTCTTTATGTTTACACAACCTGTTTCTCACAGCAGTGCAGTGCTCTCAGACCCAAAGGTCCTCATTGATGAAAGCCACAAGCTAGAAAAAAGTCTGGGGATATTGGATGAACAGGCACTCACTAGATAGAGATTTTATGTACAAACCTTCCTGCATTCATTGATTACTCTGGCTTGCACTGAGTGGTGCTACTGTATGGAGAGTTTTGCCTCTCTGAGTACTTAAAATATCACTGTTCAGAAATGGCAGCTAAGTGAATACTGTTTTTATTAACTGATTATTTATGAGTAATTATTGAAGAGGTCCTTATTCTGAAGAGGTCTATATTAAACCTGTTTTATCTCTTACTTTTGAGAATCCACAAGTGGGTATTCCTTTTGTCACCATAAATCTACATGTTTGATAGGTATTTATATATAGGTATTTTAAAAATTTAATTAAGGATAGAATTTTTTATTTATTTATAGACATTCCAATGATTGTTCAAATATTTATTTGAAAATTTCATGAGGGATGGGAATTGTTAAATACATTTACTTGTGGCAAAATTATATTTTACAAAATTAATGAAGTTTTCAGATGTGACTTTGTTAGTTTAAAGTAGAAAAGCAATCATAGAATGAATTTCTTAAGATTTCATGATTGACCGAGTATTTAATATTTCTTTTTAGTAATTAGATTCAAGTTTACTCAATTAAGAGTCTGTTACTCTACCACTCCATTAAACAATACAGATTTTGCATTAAGGTGTTTTAGGTAATGTAAGACGTTGATAGATGTAGTACAAATTCTCATGAACATTTATTGAAGTGCTATTATCACACTTTCCATGATAAGCATTGGAGATTATTGTATGTACTTTATAGACTCATATGTAATAAGATATCTGATTACAGTTGTGTGTATATATATATATAACTTGTACTAAGCATCATCATTTATCTTCATATATATTAAATATTGAAATGATCACGAAAAAGTTTTAATCAGTCTTAGCAAGATTCATATAGGTATTTCATTTTATATGCATACAAAAAATAACTTTAAAATCATTTTAAAAAAAGGAAAATATAGGACTAATAATTTAAAAATATATATATACTCAAAGATGATAATTTTGCTTGTCAAGTTTCGTCAAAAAATGTAGAGACAATTTAATATTTGCATACATAACCAAGTTATATATTTGCCATAAACTATATAAACATGCAGATAGGCATTTATATAATACACACATATTCTATACAGATTGGAAATTTAGTAATATGTAAATGATTGTATATTTATTAAACTTTACACTTAATATTAATACATATCAAAAAAGTTCATTAATTTGTGATAAGATTTGAAATACCAGTCACTCTTATACCTGGAGCCCATCTCTCGTCTATGTATTTAAATGGATATTGTTCTATACATGAGAGGTCAGAGTGATTTGAGGTCAACATGGGCATGACAGCAATATTGGCATCAGCATGGGATTTGGGAATTCTATCATCAGATTTTCAATGGTATGGATGGCTGAAGAGTTGGAGGTTGGAGTAGGTTGAAGCCTATCCATTAAAATATAAGGATTTGCTATCTTAATATAAACAGCCCTGGTTATATATATGTATGGAAGATGGTAATCTGAACCAAATGATGAGTGCTGGTTTAGCATGAAATATGTGTATTGATGATTATTTATCTTTTCTGCATGTGAGTGGTCATGTGTATCAGTAGTATGGGATAGTGTGGATAATGAAGGGGCTTAAAAGTCTGAGTTCAAATCCCCTATATTTTAATTTATGATAAACAAAACGGTTCCATATAAAGGAAAATAAATAAATAATTTTTTATATATTTAAACAATATTATGTGCGTGTTAATATGATTGAATAAAGATTCTAAATTTCTTTTGTGATATGCAACAGTAGAAAAATTTCGAGGTGATTATATGAAACTTTATTTTTTTTAAAAAATAGAGTAGATTAAACAGCAAAAATGAATGGCTTTTTTTTTATATATATTTTGCAAAGAAATTTCAATCAGTCATTCAATTTCCAAGAGCTTGTTTTAAAATAGATTTATTCAACAATATAATTCAAGAAGTCAACCATATCTCAAGTATGTTAATATAACTAATCTATGGCCTGCTAAATATAAATTCTTCTTTTCTTTGAATAATAATCTTTTACCATTTCCAAAAGATTCGAGAACATATAACAACAAAATATAACAAATACGAGGAAATTAAGTGCATGGTTTTTTCCATGATTAACAAGTAAAATAACTGAGAATGGCTTTGGAACACAAGGACTAATGACCAAATTAAAAATAAATCAAAGACATGGGATTGAATTTTCCAGAAAAATTATTGAACCACCAGCTTAATTTTTAATGAATAATATATATTATTCTTTTTTTCAAGAGTTTCTCCATCACTTCTAAGCATGCACTCTGAAAGGCAAATATGATGTTTAAGACTGCCGAAGGTTTTGAGTTTTATGAGTTGCTAGCACTTCTTAGTTTTCCAGATATAGGCAATGGAGATAATTTGAACTGGAAAAAACATTTTTGAATCCTGTTTTAATTCTTTAATTCAAAACTTGATTTAATTAATAATAAAAAAATAATTATTGCATGGATTGGAATATAGATATTAACATAGTAATATTTACCTGACTGAAATATGGATGCTAACTTTAATTACCTATTGCAGATGCCAGGTTGGTACTCAATTTAGATTCACAAATATGTTTTTATATAGATGTTCTGGATAGAAGTAGGAAAACAATTTTGTATCATGCATTAATTCAGAAAGTAGATTTAATTAGTTGTTGCATGAATTGGAAAAACAGCTATTTTATAATCCAGGTTTTTACCTAATAGAACTGTAATTTTCATATGAGCAGTTTTAAACAGGATGTTCTATATCTATTAATTCATTTCTTTTAAAAATTGAAGTAAAAAATGAATAAATTATTACAGACATTATCATAAAGAAACGTAGCCATTTGTAAGCCTACAATTGTTAAAAATACTATTTACAGCAATTTTTGCATGAACTAGAATATAACTGCTAATGTTATTTACTATCTACAGATTCATTTTAAAAGCAGTAATCAATTTAAATTTATGAAAATGCTTTTATATAGATGGTCTGAAAAAATATTTTTGTATGTATAAAATAATATATCTGTAGTAAACATAAACAAATGTATTTTAAAAGTAACATTAAAGTTGATCAGCTATAGATTTAAAACCAGCACTATTTCACTTACATTTATTTCGTATGTAGATTCTTTACTACAATTTAGTATAAATTTTTAAGCAAATAAACTTTCATCCAATAGTAAGAGAAGACTTACACTGTACTAAAGACAAACCTGAATTTAAAATTTCAGTCTCCATGGAAGTTTTTCTGAGACTACATCATCACATCAATGTTTATATATATATATTTTTTTATATATTTAAAAATAAGATTATACTATGGGATGATTGCCTATAAATTCAGGATACATCATCTTTTAATTATAAAAGATGCATCAGATTGCAACAATTTTTATGAGCAGTGCATCAATACTCCTAAGATCAATTTAAATAGTCTGGGACCTTTTCCTTTAATATTAGATGGATACTTGTTTTCTCACTAATATTGAAAGATTAATTAGATTAGTCGGAGACTAACAATCTAAATATCTTGGTCTTATTTGGCTAGTTTTTAGATATCCAAAAATCACTAAACTTTATTTGAATGTGAATTTATGTTAAGGGCAGAAAATGATATGGACCAGGTCAGTGATTATAAGATTATTTTGCATGATTTAAGGCTTTCAAGAAACATACCCTATTTAGATCTTTCTTCTCTGGAATCATTTATACTGAATATAATGTTTTTTTCTAATAATTCAGATATAATTCCTTATTTTGGTTACATGTTTAAGAGGATAGTTTTAATTATTATTCATTTTTTACATGAATAGTAATCAATTAATGTACAACTAAAATAATTTGCACAGAGGCTAAACTCTCCATATAGTAATGTCACTCAGTGAAAGTCAGAGTAATCCAATGGATATAAGAAGATTTGTGAATAAAATTCCTATCTAGCGCCTACTTGTACAATAAATCCAGGTAATAGGGAGATTTTTTTAGCAAACACAAAATATATGATCTATCTATCAGCTTAAAATAAAGGCATTGGAAAAATTTTGTCAAGAAAGCTATGGTAAAATCTAAAAATTTGATGTCAAGATTATAATATTACTCCATAAATTCTTCAGCTTGCTCAGTATGATAGTGTTGAACTTATTATATAAAGGCACATTTTTATTGGGTTGGATATGTAAAATAAATAAATAGTTACTGAAAATATAAAAAAGTATTTTATGTCAAGGGTGATTTTTGTGAGAGAACAGACTTCATTTTTATAATGAAGAACGGCACTCTAAAAAAGTAAAATATTGTTTTCTTTCAGTGAGAAGATATATTTAAGAATAAAATACATTGGAGAGCTACAATGTGGCATTTAAATCTTTCAATAAACAGTTTCCTGTTGAGGAATTAAAAAAAGAGCAATGCACGATATTGATTAGATTTAAATAATCATTATGTTTTATATGTGGGCATATTTGTAGATTATAATTTGGTTCGTAAAGTTATCCTGAAAGAAAAATTTTGAAAACTCTAATATATATGTATTTTAAATTAGAATGCTCACATTTGTTTAGGATTGTCTGTTAATGAATTTTGATAGTCTGACTATAATATTTATTATAAACAATATATCCAAACAGCTAACTTCAAAAACCTTTTTCCAACATAAAATTACTCCTGCATTGGCAAATTATCATTAATTGCAGATAGAAACAGAGAAAATGTTTCAATCTGTAATTACTGATGTACTAAGAATTTCAATGAACATATCCATAGAATTATCTTTAGCAAAAGTTAATTCAAAAGTGTACATAATTTTTAACAGTATTTTCAAGTTTAACTCATGATTTCTTTTATGATGAGTATTTTTACTCAAATTTGGAAAAGTTATTTTGTATATGCAATGATAGGGAATCAATTTTACATAACTATATACAATTTAGAGACATATATATAATCTAATTAGTTCGTTTTATATACTAGGAAGTATGAACTATAAAATATTTAATCTATAACTAAACCCCAGTTTTGTATCACAACTCATAATATTTGTACTTTATGAATGCCTTGCAAATTAGGTCATTTTCCCAATATATACCCATACTAAATCTTCCTACCTTTAATACATTATCCTATTGCAGCAACCACACCAAAAACATGAGTCATGAGACATAATATTATTATTATGTTGATAATAATAAATAGAATGTATGATGGAATTATATTGTTATCTATCAGAAGAGATGATATCTATAAATATTTATCAAATCTACAATAAAAATAAACATTAAGATGAATGAGAGAACAACAGATAAATGACAACAATATAACTTTGTTACAGAAATGTACATAAAGAAATTGATATAAAATTATGTAACAAATAATTACAAAATAAGTAAATGACAACAACAACAACATGAATAAATACGTGATATAGACAAAATTCTCAAAATTTTATTCAAACTTCAAAAGCTTTTTTTTTTTAATTATTTGTCTTGGAAATTTCTCTTATATTTTTAAAAGAAAAGAAAACAAATAATAACTTTCAAATTGTTTTCATAAATTGGAAATAAATTTATATGTCACTGATCAAAGTCACATTTGTAAGACAATCATTTATTTTAGAATAACAATACAGCACATATACTTCAATCATATTCTTCCATTATTTTTTATGTGTATTTATTTGATATATTAAATTTATTGGATTAAGTAATGATGCATTTTAAATTTGGGAGGAAATAATGGAAGAATATTTCTAAATTAAGAATCTCACAAAATATATCATGCTATAGAATATTTCTTTATATCCACTTTTCCATTTAATATTTGAAATAAATGTAGTTATGTTCAGTTATAATGTATATTGACTAGAATGTATTAAGATTATCATACATATAAAATACATGGTTTCTAAATTTATAAAATAGATTCATGAAATATTTATTTATTTATGAAATAGTGAGATTTCTACCCTCTAATATAATATTTAATATATTATATGTATGTATTCTTTAATAAGTACATTATAAAATAATGATGCATATTTATCTTTTAAAAAAAAGTTTTTGTCTGCCCAATTTTATAAAATCATGTCTATATTAATCTGGAATAAATTTATTTTATTATTTTACATTGACATACAATATTTAAAAAAGTTTGATATATACTAATGTGATATCTTTAAGCTTATTCATGTTTATTTTAATAAATGCAATTAATATATATATATATTGTACCGTTTATTTATATACGATACAAATATATTGGCATTTGGTAAAAGCTAAAAAAAAAAAAAGAATAAAAGTAAATTTAGATTTTTTTTTTGAATATAATTTATTTTTTTAAAAAAACGTACAATGAAGGTTAAATTGTTCTTTCGTATTTTTTTTATGTAATTAGAAATAAAAGTAGAATTGGAAAGAACAAAAGAATTCCAAAAGTAAAAAGATAAGCTAAAAGAAAAATATTTTGGCTAATTAAAGATGGCTGAAAGATTTCCTAAAAAAAGAGAACTTTGTAATGTAAATTTTATAAGGAATTACCAGATTAATTATCAGCGTATATTTTTTTGATAAACAAAAGGATGCGCAGAAGTCTGAAAACTGGGCCTCTAGTATAAAAAGGCAGAGACCGGTTTGACGAACATCTTGTTTTTTCTATTTTTTCCTTTGGCTGGTTTTGGATTATTAAATCCAAGACCACTTCATGATGAAATAATCCTTCATGCGGGAGTAGAACAGGGCTTTAGCTGACATCATTAAGAAGATGGACACTAAAAAAGCTTCTGCGACTAGCCTTCGGAATAGACTACAACATCAATTAAATAATTAATGGCCGAGCTCATTCTAATTCAAAAAACTATGCATAGTAAGCTACAATCCTCGTGAATTCACAAAACTTACCAGTAAGCTATGACACTTTATTATTCCCGATAGTGACTAAATTGTTGACAAATCTTTCTTAAAAATATACGTATAATAGGACCCCGATATGGACTGTAATTTTAGTGATCAAGAGACTCTTATTTAATCAAGAACTTTAATTAATTGTTTTAATTACTTTATTTTATTAATTGCTTCATGTTTGAATTACTGTGTATTCTCTCCAATTGTCTTAATTAGTAATTCACATTTTAACTTAAACAGATTTTTAATCTGTTAGAATAAAAATATTTCTAATAGCAATTTTCATTTGTACATTATTCTATAATATTTATTAGTGTTTATTATTAAATTTATTATTAGTTTAGTAAGACTTAAAAATGTAATTTACCTTTGCCAATATGTTATAAGTTCCAGGAATAATAATATTTAAAAGATAATTCTAGTTTATGGTAGAATTATCAATTCTTAAAAATAAAATAAAAAAATTTTTTCTTTTTTATTTACAACTTGCGAGACATGCTGGCGACAGATTTTAGTGGATTCTTATGATCCTGGCGCCCAGAACAAATAAATTAAAAGCTGATTTCGTCAATAGCACAATTCTTAACAATTCTAGGCTGAGTTGATCAGGAAATATAGTTATGTTTTTAGAAATAGAAATACAACTTTCTTCTTTTTGACATAACTTGATCAACTTGCGCGCAGTTTATATTGCGTGTTGAGGCCTAGCAAGACGGAAAACGTTATAATATATATATAATACCCTTTGCTTAATTGGTTATGCTAGGCTCACATGTATCAATAAGTGTATATTTATTTTAATTGAAAAATTTAAATATTCTTAATATTAGGTTTTTTTTTAAATTTAATTATTAAATCAAGATAAAATGCAATTTAAAAAAAAAATTTTTTTTTACTACTCTACAATTATATTTTAGTTTCAGAAGGTTTTATCGAACTATAAGTTTACAAAACAATATTTAGTACCACATACATAGGATAGAATAAGAAAAGACTACAAGGTTTTAAACAAAAGAAGATATGCGGTTTACATTGTATACTCTGTATTTTTCCCCCATATTAGAGATGGAAAAATTACAAATCTATATGTCACAAAAAAGTAAAAATACAATCTTGAAAGCAGCTTAAAATTTTCTGACTGCTGCATAGGATTTACATCTTTCTATGTATGACATTATATTAATATCTAATAATGAGTCATGTCATAAATTCGAGTGAAGTCACATATGTCTGGATGAATGTTAGTTGTTGAAATTTTTTTAACCTTTACACATTTAAAATACATTTTGTTCCTAAATGTATTAGAGTGTCTTCTTGTGTTTGAACCATACATAAATGTACATTTGGTATACTATAATGAGAATAGTATAAATCTGCTGGCCCAAATGTGTTCATAATTACCTTTTTTAAATGTATTGAGAAGTGTATATATGTTGTAATTTTTATTTTGAGGACGCCATATTGGATATTATTAAACATGAGGCATGTGAATAGAAAATGTGATTGGGTTTCTGATTCTCTCTGACATAGTTTACACATATCTTCAATGTTAATGCAATTCCTTTTATATATATAGAAATAAAGAATGGGAAGTGCTTCTGCTTCAATATTTAGTTTTAGGAGAATAGAATGTAAATCCAATTCATTTTGAGATAGAGGGTGCAGAATCTTACTTTGTGATATTGATACTATTTTCTTTCCCCACAACAATTTCCTACATATTGAACAAATTTTAGATGTAAACGATTTTGTATATATATTATTATAGGTGTATTTATGTAATCCATGTTATTATCAGAAGATTTAAAAGGGCCACTTTGGCATAGTGTGATAAATATGATTTAGAAAGAGAGTTAATTATATTCTCAACTTTATTCATTATTTTTCATTGTATTATGTGATCACATTTCAGAGTTACTCAAATGAAAAGTAAATCCCATAAACAAGTTAAACTTTCCTTTGAAGTAATGCTCATGTTTGCATCCCAGGTATATAGACCATGCACTGGATTTTTCTACATTGAATTCCAGTTTATATTTCTCTGAGTAATTATTTAGAAATTTTTATTAGTTTTGGTTTCTGTTTTTTAGTTGGCAGAAAGATTGTTATGTCATCCATGTAAGCAATGCATGAAACATTTCCCTTCATTCCAAATATATATATAATCTCATTTTCAATTGCTTTAAGGAGAGGATCAATATAAAAAGTGAATAAAAGAGCACTTAATGATGAACCTTGGGGAATTGAGTTGAATGAATAATGGTGAGTACTTCCCACTAAGAGTTATCTGAATTTCTCGACTTAGAAGAGGATTCATAATCAAGTAGATTAATGCTCTGGTATTGATTTATCTGCTAATACATTAATTAAAATATCAATTGGTATCATATGAAATGCTGATTTAATGTCTAGTTAAACTACAATTGGTCCATATTTTTTTTATTTCTCACTGTATCAATTACTGTCTTATATAAAAAGGCTGCTTGTCCACTTGATGAGTTTTTCTTTGCAAATTGGGTTTTTGACAGCAATGGCAAAATATAAGGTTCAATTCTATTTTTAATCAAAGATTCCAGGATCTTAATCCCAATGGATTCATTGATATGGGTCTAAGGTTTTGGAATGTGGTTATATTTTCTTTCTTAACAAATGGAAACAGTGAGATGGGATAAAGTCTATATATGTGATAGATTATCTTTGTTAGAAAATTAGCTAAATTTTTCAGATATTTTGCTGTGAATTGACTTAAATGTCTGTATATAAAACAAGATATTCCATGTATCCTTGGATGACATGAGTTTGGCACTGAAGCAAGTTTTTTTTCAAGCTGTTTTTGTACAAAAGTTATATTGTCTTCTGGTAGTCCCAGTAAGTTTTGTGAAGTGTTAAATATTTTCTTTTTGCAAGTTATCTTCATAATATAAATAAAGTGGCTATAGCATGTTGTAACCTGCAATGATTTGCTTTTCTATTTTGATTGCTTTCAGAATGAAATTTAGTGGAGTTTGTCCCAGTGCCCAATGACTGTATTACCTAGACCACATGGGGGTTTGATTCAGGTATATTTTTCTCCTCTTTATCACCAGGTATTCTTTGAATGTGCCACAACCTGACTAATATGCTTTTCTCAAGGCTTTACAATATTTCTGTAGCTCTCTGCCATGGTAACACTGAGTGTAATTCTCATATGCAATTCATCTGCAAGTGCTAAAATCTTTGAGAGGGATGATTGGTTTCTTATCAATGTATCAAATGTATATGAGCTTATGTTTACAAATGCAATCCATGTTTAAACAGAGTCCATTTCCAAGTCATGAATTTTGAATAATGATATATATATATATATATATCAAATAATATTCTATTCCAAGTCATGAATTTTGAATAATGATATATATATATATCTGAGAAGAGATATTCTGTAGCTGCCCTGAGGGTAGCATTCTAATAGTTTTACCTAATGTGATCATAGGTATATATGAGAAATCATTTTTAAGACAGACCACAGCAGAATGAGTTTTTGAGTGATATCATATGATGCAATGCTGGTGAATAAAAAACGAACAATTAAAAGTGAATATCTGCCATTGTTTAGAGTTCTGTGAAAAAATTCCTCCAGACATGAGAGAGAATGTCAGCAGATGTAATCATTTTTTTTTACAAATTTATGTATGACATGTTGAAATTTCCTGTTGCGATTTTAGGATATGTTGAAGATGAAAAATTTCAATTTAATATATGTATGTCTATTAATTATTTATTTCATCTGAAGGAATGTATATGCATTGTTATTCTTTTGTGGTATAGTGTAGCAATTATCATGTATGCATCAGTATATATTATTTTAAATGAGTTGAATGGACAGGTTTTGTTTATCACAATTCCTGTTCCAGCTGAAGTTGAGAGTATTCTGGAAAATAATGAATGTCCTTGATTATCATAAAATTTTGATGGATCTGTTTGTAATTTGTTTATATCTTAGTTTCCAACAAACCAATTATGTGTGTCTGAATAATATGAAGTCATTATTTAAGTTGATTGTATTTTCCTATAGAATTTAAACCTCTGATATTGATAGACCCTATTTTTATTAACATTACCTTATTTATATTTTTATATTGGACTATTTTCATCATATTATATGAGTATTGATTGTCTTTAGAAAAATATAACTTTATTTAAATATTCCAAATACATTCAACTATTAGTAATAGCACATCAAACAGGTTAGTATATGCACAACATTTTGAGAGGTATTATTCTCCCCTCTTCTTCAGATCTTGCTGGCTTGATCAGTGACAGTACTAGCATGGAATTTTAACCTGGACCCTTATATTCTTGAGTATTGAATTTTAAGGTAACCCTCTAACCAAGTGAACCATTCTACCAAAGGAAAAAGTCAGTTAAATTTTATATACTTATCTATGAGAATTCTCCTGATTTCTCCACTTTTTCCTTAAGAGCAAAGTTGATTAGTGGTTTGCATACATTATGTATAGTATCTTTTCTCTATTCAATATTTTTGTATTTTCCCAATTGAACATATGTTCATTGGTACATACATGGTCTGCTACCTTAGACACATCTGTTTTCTCTCTTCTAATCATCAGTTTGTGTTCTTGCAAGCACTTTTTAATGGGATGACAGCTCTCACCAATATATATTCTTCCTCATTCACATGGTATTTCATAGATGCAGTTTTTTTCAGCATTTCAAGGATAGTCTTTGTAGATGAAAAATTTTCTCATAGTGTGGTATGGCTCTATAAAATATCATGTGAATGTGGAAGAATATATATTGGTGAGACCAGTCATCCCATTGAAAAGTCCTTGCAAGAATACAAACTGATGATTAAAAAAAAGAAAACAGATCTATCTAAGATAGCAGACCATGTATGTCCAGTGAATGTATGTTCAATTGGAAAAGTACAAAAATATTGAATAGAGAAGAAAAAGTACAAAGAAGAAAATGTAAAGAAGCCGCTCACATGACAATGACAAAAAATTCTGTAAGTCAATCTAGTATGACTATACATAATGTATGGAAACCACTAATCAAATTTGCTCTCAGGAAAAACTGGGCAAATCAGGAGGAACCTCATAAATAAGTATATGAAATTTCTACTGACTGTTGCCTTTGGCAGGATGGCTCAGTTGATTAGAACATTACCTTAAAATTCAATATTCAATATGCAGAGATAGCATGTGTTATATGTTGTAATTAGAATATTGCAACTAGTTTATATTAAGCATCTCATTTTTTTAAATAATACTTTACTTTGACTATGATTGTAACTATCTTTATCAACTGTATTAATAACTAGTACTCAAATAATTAAATGTATTCTGCCTTTTATAAGTTCTCATGAAAAATATTTGAAACAGTTAAAAAATATTTTTCTATAAATATTTTTATAGTTGCTTTGCTTACATAATCTGCCTCCTTATCTATTAATTAAAAGTAGTACATGTTTTTTTTTTGTTTTAATTAAAGTAATGCAAGATTTATCAAAAATTACATTTAAGAAAATATTTTAAAACACTGCTTTGCATTTTCAACTTAAATTATTTATATATATATATTATTTTAAAAAATACTAAATACAAAGTTTAAATGCAAGCAGATATAATTTTATTGATTATTACCAAATTCTTAATTAATATTTTTTATCTATTTTTGTTTTTTTATATCTATATACTTAAACATGGTTATAAATATCTTATTTCTTCTAAACAAAAAAATCAATTAAAATATTTAAGCTTTGAATATTGTATGAATCTCTTCAATATTTCTTGGCTTTATAATAAATTTATATGAATTCTTATAGATCTGAAATTTATTTATTGTGAATGACTACTAGTCTTTTATTATATGACAAATTTGTGAGAGCTGTAGGATCCTTTACAAAACATTCTATACTCATTTTCATGATACATATTTTTAGCATTGCACATCTAAAAATTGTCTTTTATAAGTACACCCCAGTCTCATTTTATGCAGGTTTATTTAATGCGATTTTGAAATTATGTGATTCATGTTTCTTCTTAATATTTTTGTATGCGGTTTTCTTTTATGCGATAAAAATTATTAGATGAGAAATCGAGGTCCAATAATGCACTATTTCTTTAAATATTATAAATTTCATGCACTCACACGTCATATTTAAAGTAATAGCACATTATCGGAGTTCAACCTCCATCAAATAATTTTAATATTTTCAGCACTTTATAATAGATTTTATGCAGTAAAGAAGTTCATAATTCACTTAAAATCAGGATTTCCCTATTTTATATACACACATTAAATTTTACAAGATTATAATGTAAATCTGTTTAAACATTATAGATGCATATACTATGCATGTTGTTGTTTTTGCATTTTAAATCATATCCTAGTTTTGCTTTTTTTAAAAAGAGTACATAATCAATTAATCATTTAGTGTTTGCAAGTTTATTTTTAAAAGGTGAGTAACAGCTGTGGGGACAAT
Source organism: Epiperipatus broadwayi (assembly GCA_028023455.1). Taxonomy (NCBI): domain Eukaryota; kingdom Metazoa; phylum Onychophora; class Udeonychophora; order Euonychophora; family Peripatidae; genus Epiperipatus; species Epiperipatus broadwayi. The sequence goes on along the minus strand of JAQFVV010012408.1, from coordinate 6,193,851 downwards.
TAAATTTGACAATTAAAAATTAAAATGTGATTTTTAATTGTAATTAACAATTTAAAAATTATGTAATGTGATCTGAAATTAATGTGATGTGAAACAACAAAATTTGATTTTTAAACTGAAATGAAAATTAAAGACAAAAATAAAAATTTAATTTTTAATTTTTAGTTTTAATTAAATTTTGCTCAACAATGGTGAGTAGGTGTCTTTTTATTATCATAAGTCTAAGTTCTTATTTTTATTTTAAACATTTAGTTTGACCTAACGGAGAGGAAAAAACATCCAAGAAAATGAATTTTTTTAGAAACAAAAATTCAATTTTAGATCACTTAGCGAAATGGAAAGGATCAACAGTGATTGGAAAACATTTTAGTTTGGGCGAATCTACTATAAGATCAATTTAAAAAAGTGAAGTTGGTGCTAGTTGTATTTCATCTTGTGACGAATCTGATGTCTTACTAGGTCACAAACGAAACTGCATATCGTCAAATAGTGATAATGATTAAAATACTGTACATGTATGAAAAAATGTAAATTACACATTAAAATATATTGTTTTGAATAAAATTAAATACTGTAGTTAATAAAAAAGTAAAAAAAAGTTTGCCTTGTATCAATTTTTTTCAAATTTGAAATTTTTTTATTAGTCATATTTTATTTTCTTATTTTTTTAATGTGAATTTTAAAGTAATTTTACATTGTTGCTTTGCTTTTATGTAATTTTTGGAAATTACAGTACCTATCCCCCATTTTTCAAGGTAAGTTAAGTCTATTTTTGTGTGATTTTTTTGTGCGCATTTTCTGAGGAACCTATCTACCACATAAAACAAGACCCAGGTGTAATTACATTATAAATAATGTGATAGTTGTATGATTCCTTATAAAACCTCTACTTTTTAATTTTATTTCACTGGATATTGTATAATTTTTATGAAATTTATTATGGAGTGATCTTTATATTTTTATTTCAGTATATTTTGATTTTTCTGTACACATTGTAACCTTATCTGCAGTTACTGTATCAATCTTCTTTTTATCCATGGCTTTTATTTCCATATTATTTCCAACATTGGTTTCTGTACCTATATTATTTTTAATCTTGCTTCTGCATCCATATTAGACTAATTTATACCATCCTTATTTGCATTAACATTGTATTATTTATATTTCCTACAAATGTTTTATGTTCAACAGTACATTACATTTTATTTTTTTTTAGTTATGTACTAGCATATATTTTCCATACAATGAAAAAATAATTCATGGTTTATGAAACCCTAAATATTTCTCTTTAAGAAACATGAAGATGGTAGGATAACTTATTCCAAAGCATAAAGAACTGGTTTATGTCTTTTTTTCTTCTTCTTAAAAGCATGATTATATAGCAATTTATTCAGAATATATAAAATGATTTAGAAAACAAAACACATTCTTGACCAATAACTTAAATGATTTAATTTGATCTATTTTATATAAATTAATCTGAAAAACATTTATATCTGCAAAAGATGTTTTTTTAATATTTTTTTTTGACAGTTCTTTAGTTTACAAACTTGTTAATTAGTTTATTTTATAATGTTTTTTTTATCTAATAGCCAAAACTGTTTACATATTCTTTGCTTTACCAAAAACACTTCTAAAAAATATTTAGAACAATTTGCTTTTTTTTTTCCATGTTAAAATTATATTATGTATATTATTTTTAAAAATATCTAATCCAAATTATAAAAAATAGCAAATATAATATTATTTATTTATCTTTGTAACTATTAAATAACTAAATGTTTGGTTTATATTTGTAATGATCAGATATTTTACAGTAATATCTTCACACTAAAACTCCAATATATTTATTTATTTATTTCTATACTTAGCGCTTTCAAAGGAACAATGCCTTCATTTTCAAAGCTATAGATAGATAGTTCTAATACTGATGTTCATTTATTTATTTGATTCGACAGATGCAAAATTATTCAAATCAGGTCTGCCATTTCTTTGAGATTGCATAAAATATGTCTCTTTTATTCAACGAGTTTGCATCTAAATTAATGAAATAGGCCTCCTTAATTTTTCTTCTCATCTCGTGTCGCTCACTGCACATCGCTTGCGAGGTATAGATATAAATAAATAAATATATTGGAGTTTTAGTGTCGAGATATTACAGTAAAATATCTGATCATTATTTATCTTTGCCAAAGCCTTAATTACAATTCTATTTTTTTCACATCTATATACACCCAGCAAATGATATAAATATCATAATATATCTTTTAAAAATAAATAATAAGCTAGACACTTTATTTATAATGTTATAATCCTGAATATCAAACAATTTTTGCTATGCATAGCCTTTGCTTATCAAATAATGTAGTTTTTATAATGATACAATGCTTTTATAATATTTGTCCCAAGTCTTTGTAAAACTTTTTAATTTGTCTGCTGATCCAACACTCAATGCCAATATTAAAATATGGATTTATCATGGACTTATTTAAATTTAATATATTTCCAATAAAGTTGAACAATAAAAATCTTGATATAACACTTAATATGCTTTTATTTAACTTAGAAACTGTGTTTGTTTGGGATAAATTTTGAAATCGAAGTTTAATATATTTCTATCAAATGTATTTCCTTCAAATTTTGTACGTATGTTAGAAATTGATGACAATGTAATGTGGCAATGAAATATTTCAAGTTGAACTCCTGACCTGTTTTCTATAGAGTGATTGGCTGCTAAATTTTAAAAACATTGATAGCAGTACAATAAGTTTTCAGTATATTTTTTTCAAGAAACAGCTTAGATTAAAAAGTGTTAATAATCAATTAAATTAAAAACAAATTCTTGCTTTTTCTTGATTATAAAAGTTCTTATTTTAAAAAAATGTATGGAATTTTATTTTCTCTTGTTGTAGAAGTTGTTTTTTTAAAAATGCTTTCTTTGTAAACAATGTTATAAATAATCTTCAATGCACACAAAACTGTGATGCACTTTATAATCTTCATTTTAAATTTTACTTTTAAAATAATCTTTATTGAAGTAATTTTAAATTTTACTTTTAAAATAATCTTTATTGAAGTATAAGATTACATGGTTTAAATTAGTTTATATGTGTAGATTATATTACATATATACATATTATACTTTAATTAACATAAGGGGAGTTATATATATATATATCAGTTTCAAAAAGAATTACATATGGGTGGGGCCAATTAATCAAGATATGAAATGTAGTTAAACCTGTCATTTGGGTAATTACTGGCACAAAACCTCCTGAACAATTAACCATACATTGTTTTATATTCAAAGATTTAATTTTAGAGTAGAATTATATCTAAAAATAAAATAAAAAATATTGTATAAAGATTTATAGAATGATATTAATAACTAAATGAATATAAAGATGTAGAACTATTATTACTCTTACGGAGTGGTGAGATATTGAGATATTCAATGAGTAAACAATAATATATGTTGATAAGGCTATTCATAAAAAAAGACAGTTAATCTTAACTGGTTAGTTCTGTATTTAGAATCAACTAAAAAAAAAAAAAACTAAAGTTTAAAAAATGATTTTCAAAACCAATACTTTACTGGCTCTAATTATGCTAATAAGAAGTATAAATTGCAAACTAATAACTTTCTGGTCTCATTCTTTTTCTATAGGCACATTTGTACGATCTGTGTTTATACAAATTATGTAGCTTTATATTAAGTGTTTTATGACTATTTGTAAAGCTTAATTTTTAATTTGTATTTCTAATAACTTCTTGAATAAGTTCAAATTTGGAAAATGAAATGCAATAGTATTTTAATTTATATATATATAATATTTCTGTTTCGTATAGCTAAAGCTTTTTGTGTGTGTGTAAATATTTTTTAAAAAGTAAAAGAGATAGTTATCATGTGATGTTTAAAAAGTAAAAAACTAAAGATCAAAATTTACATACTTTATTCTCATTTGTTTTAATCTGAGTACTTGCTATAACAGGATAGCTTATATTATCTTTTTATAGATATTTCTTGGTCAGTTTTCAGCTGAAAGAAATGAGAAAAAAAAACTCAGTCAAGAAATTGAGCGGAACAGTTGAATTCTGTATTCATTTTGGTCATTGATTTCCAAGCAACTCATCAGATGATAAGGAGTAAAGACTTTTTTTTAAAAAAATAATTGGTTTTATTTTTAAAACATTTACTCTTATAGCTATATTTTATTGATATGATTATTATTTAAATATTTGCAAAATTTTATAATTTAATTAAAAATTTTCCATTCTCTTCTATGCAGTTATGATAATTAAAATTATAGTGTGGAAAATAATGGGTTTTAAAATTTAAATGTTTTTTTTTCTTTTTAGAAAAAAAAAATAGATTTTTTTCTTATATTTAGAATCTGCCCTTTTTCTGATGACAAATAGTTAAGCTAGACTTAACTGACACTTCAGCCATTAAATTTATCAAGGTGCATTTATGTATAAAATTATAATGACTTTGCCTTTCTCATAAGTTTAATATCCATAAAAAACATCTTATAAATTATACACATCTTAAATCATTTCTGAGATACAATGAGAACAAGTAGTTTAAAAAATTTGTAAAAAGGAAAAAAAAAACTTTAAATATAAATTGTAAATTGAATTCTAAAGACTTCAAAAATGTTATTTTGAAATTTGTATGCCTATGTATATTAAACTTAATTTTAAAATTTGTTTCTTTATCAATAAAGGAAGAAGAAAATTCAAATGTTAAAAATGTTATATATAGATATAAAAAGTAATTATGTAGCTGCTATTGAGAAAATTATTGTTAATTAGAAACAAACAACCAATAATGATATAATTATTATAAAAATATTAATAATTCAGATTTGTCATGTGGAAAACAAATAAAAATAAGTTATCAGTTAGGAAACTTATATATCCAAACAAAGAAGAAATTATGTATAAATGGAATAATCATGATATGTTTTAAAAAATTTAAAAATTTATAAAACATGACATATAATTGCATCTCTTTAATGGAAGCAGTTTATAAAAATAATGACATAATGCTACAAAGGATGAAAGAAAATTGTCCAGGGTCATAAAGATTGAAAATGTATACTCTGGTTATTATCAAGAATACCACAGCTAATTAGAAGAGACAGAAAAAGAAAACTATCATAATGGATTATGGAAAGAAGTAAATATTAGAAAAAGTTTATTGTTTAAAAATAAATTGTAAAAATGTAAATGAATTGTAGATATAGATATAGAAATTATAAATATATGCACTGACTTGAACTTATAAGCAGCTGTAATGGTTCTGCCTTTTAAATATTATGCATTGATTTATTTTTATGTTTATATACAGTATGCCCCAATTCAAGCTGCCTGCAATTACATCTTTTAATTAACACGTGTCATGTAGTGACATCATTTAGCTATTGACCACAAAAATTTAAGGTATTAGCATGTCTCAATCATGAGCTATGACATGAAATGTGTAAGTGCATTTTTAATTTTTAACTCATGATGAAGCAATAAGCTGTCACAAAATTTTGTTTTAAATTAGGCAAAAGAGCTACTGAAATTTTTGAAATGATTCACACTCTATATGGTAATGAAACCATGAGTTACAAGAATGTTTTTAAATGATTTGCAAGATTTCATGAAGATGATTAATAAAGGTGCAAAACACATTGTCAAATTTCATGTCATAACTCATGAGCCTACTAACAACTTAAATTTTTTGTAGTGAATAGCTAAGCTGCCACTATGTAACACATATATTGTTTCAGAGATGGGCTTTAGGCAGCTTGTAGGAAAAGTCACTTTTTAACTGGAACACGTTGCATGTTAGATGAAGATTTTAATGGCAATAAATATAACAGATATATTATTCAGCTTTATTGAATATAATTAACAGTACTACTATACAATTCACTATAATAGTAATATTAGCAACAAATAAACCTAGATAATAAACCTTTTATATATTATAATAAAAACATATGTGATAGTTTTGTTTGCATGTTAAAATTCCAAATTATAAAAAGTAATGTCAAAATCATATGGATTCTAGTGATATTCTTAAAAATCAATTTTAGGCAACTGAAAATATATTTGATGAATCTATAGTTGGCTAAATTAAATAATTATTTTATTATTAAGTTTAATCTTAGGCTGCTAAATTTATGAATTGAAAATATATGAGATGCAATTCTTTGGAATGTATTCCCATCTATGATAGAACTTGTTATTTTTTATAAGAAGCCTTAATATATAAGGCAGGTAGATAAATACATCAGGCAAATAATTAGGAACATAGACCACATTAATATGGGTTCATTGTTATGATTATATTTTGGATCTAAGAGAATAAAGAAATGACAATTTAACTACAAAAATGACATTTAAATTATATATGAATATATTAGTTCCAATTTGATTATGAGTATGAATAAATAAATTATATATAAATTACAAGTAAAATTAGCATTAATATTGAAACCCTTTACAGTGTCTTAATGCAAGCTAAATATTAATATTAACTTGGTTTGTCTAACTATTTAGTTAATGAAATTAAATTAGTCCATCTGTAAAATTGTTACACTATTAATGATTGAATTTAAAATAAAAAAAATAAAGAATTCATATCTTACATAGGTTTTAAATAAAAGAATTTTGTTATCACATTAGTTACATAAAGAAACTTCCACAAGTGAATATCTATAAGAGTTTCATTTCTAGTTTTCTTTAGGCTAGCATTAAAATTATTCATGTTATATAATTAACACAAATTCTTTTTGTTAATTCTCTACTGAAGTTTTCTCTGGATTTTAGTTTAAAACTAATACATTATTTCTTTTTAGAAGGTTTATGCAGCTTTTAGTTTAAGATGCATGATAATTTTTTATAGAATTTTTTATGTAATTTTTAATTTTAAAATGTTTAATTTTCTGCCTACAAATTTAGATTGTTGAGGTTTCAATGGTCAATATATGGTAATGCTGAAAAAGTAGCATAGTAAATGAACAAAAAGAATTCCCCTAAAAAGCAGAAGATTCATGTTATCCAAATAGTAATCAGTAGTAATTGCAGAGCTCCAAGTTTACAACTTGGGCTGGATTCTCTTTCAGTAATTCAACTTCCATTGATTTTCTAATGCTCCTACTCAACTCAAAACTTCTGCTGAACCCTGATTTAAACCTTTATACAGCTTAAGCTGAATTATGAAAAAATACAAAATAAGAAACAGCCTGATGTTTTCAGCTTATAAATCTTGCATTGGCCATCATAAACAAATAGTTTAGCTAATTTTTTACAAAAAATTATTAATATAGAGATTATTTAATTAAAAATAATCTGATTTAATTACTTTTAAAACATAAAACAGATCTTTTTTGCACAAAAATAAATAAGTAAATGAAAAGAAGCAAAATAAAATAAATTATTGCATTTAATTTTACAATAATTATAATTATCAAATAAATTAGCATCTTTATTTTAGTATAAAAATATAAAATTGCATAAATTTATAGACTTCGCAGATGCATCATTATGATTATGATATCACTTACAAGATATTGAAAACATGCTTAGCAGATTACATTAAGTGTATAAATATCCCAATCTGACGGAGTTAGTATACCTCGCTTCCCAGTAACTAAATTTTAAGTTTTTCTTAACTTGTGCCTCCAAATGCTTATAAATAATAAAAGGAAAATTAGTATATTCAACTTTATGTATATTATTATTCTGTCATTCTTTTATTATATATAATTAATTCACAAATATATACATACAAAAATTTTGCATTTAAATAGTAAGATAAAATCTAAAATAACCAAAATATTGATAAATGAAAAAATGTATTCTTGATATTTTTGAACTAAATTATTAAAAATTTAAATAAAAAGATTTATCTGATAAATAGATTGTTTGTTTTATTTCTGATTCTGACAAAATAAATAAAGAAAATCATTTTATAGGTTGTTTTGATTTAATGCATACAAATATGTTTTGTATTAAAATAGGATTTTAAAAAAGTAAGAAATTTTATATAAAACTATGTTTTATATGAATATAAAATAAAGAAAATCAATTACTATTATATTACAGCTGTAATTTTTATTTTTATTATTTTAGAAAAAAGGAAAAAGACTTAGCTTTAATCATTTTGCATATCTGTCTGGACAATCTTTACAGATAGCTATAAATATTGATGCATATATTTAATTAGAATTATTAAAAGTTTAATTGTATTGCTAATAGCACTCTATGCTGGTAAGAGTTTGTGATTTCAGAGATTCATGCACAGTGTTGGTGCTAACTGTGTATACCACAGTCACTTTCTCTACATGAAGTTCAGACAATATAGAAATTAAATATAAATTGAAATATATTATTTATTAACTAGAAGGTTATGTAGGACCACTAAGTTCAGGTAAAAGAAATCTACTGTTGACTGATGATTCCTGTAGTATATATAGGAGCACTGATAAAACAAATTACTATTGACAAAAAGAATCTAGTAATGCAGATATATGCTGTATATATTACTTAAACATATTAATTCTAGCATTAAAAAATGCAAGAAGAGAAATTACTTTCTTATTAATACTATGAATAGTATTTACTTATAATAACTTGATTTAGTGGAACAAGTAAATAACTTTAAATAAATTATCTGATGATTAATACCAGCTAACTAATAATAAATAGACAGCAGAAATTCTAAAACAAAAAAAAAATTTAATCAGATAAAAAGACACAAAGCATCAATTTCAAGCCATTACAGCTTAGAAAATGGTTGTGCCAGCTTGAACTACCAAGAAAAAAGAAGCTGCGGAGTTAAATTTATGATAAAAGTTTTTAGGAAAATTTCATTTTTGTTTATAAAAAATTATTAATTAATTTATATTTAGAAAATATAACAGTAAATACAGGGTGTGTTAACTACCAAAAGTTATTTTGTTAGGTGATAATATAAATTCTTTAAAATAAACATAGTTCTTATAATTTGTATATGCAAGCACAGAAATCATTACATATTATTTAAATAATTTAGTCAATAATATATATGCAAATTAACAATTAAATAATTGAAATATTTTTATATTATAAATTACACGTGCATTTGTATATAGCTTCATTTATCATTTATATATTTAATATTTAAATACAAGTATATTATATATTCTTTTAACTTAGATGTAATTAGAGGGGATTCGAACCCAGACATTCAAGTTTCCTTTGTCAACCACTCCATCTTATACAACCGATACACATGACTACATATATGCCAAAAAGATAAATGATCTCCAATATAATATTTTGTGCTAAATCAGCACTCATCAATTGATCCAGATCATGAAATGAGTTCTGATTATATATGTGTATAGGAGATAATGATCTGGACCAACTGATGAGTGCTGATTCAGCACAAATATGTATATTGGAGATCTTTTTTCTGTAGTATGTGGTCATGTGTATCAGATCTATAAGCTGGAATGGATGACTAAAGGGAGCATTTATATATTGTGAAGTAGATAGAAATACAATTTGAACATCATTGAATGCATTTATTATTTTTTCTATCTATTTAAGAAAATAATATCTAACATAATAATTCAGCACTACTGGAAAAATTTTATTTTAAACCTATTATTTTGAATTATTAGAAGAAAATTATTTAAATAGTATATCAAATGTTTTGTCCATTTTATTCTTGTATACATATTTATTAGTCTTTTATTATTTATGATGCTAGTACCAGCCAATAATAGAATATGGTATGTGTTGATTCTACATAAATATTTTTAAAATTATATAAACCACATCTGGAGATTAAAAGTCATATTGTAAAATAATTATAATACTCCTATAAATCATCTTTAAAATTCATATATTTTATTAATATTATATATGTCTACTATTTTGTTTAGGATAATGCATATTACTAATATAGGCTTGATCTGATCATCTTAATGATTAAAGCACATTTATATATCACTTACATATGACCAAAGTCTGCATTTATATATTTATGTCTTCAAGTATTATGCCTTTTTACATTCTATTACAAATGATTACCTAACATGAGGCATGATGCTGATCATCATATATAGTGATTAATTTCATTCCATGAAAAATCACGATTTAACTGAAGAGAAAATGATGATTGAGTTTTGTGACCAGTATTACAAAATGTTTGCACAACTTGAGGCTTAAATATAACTATACACCTTAAGGATAGAAACTCAAATATATTATCCAAGATTATAAATGATAGGAAAATTAAAGAAAATTAAATTTAATAAAGAAATGTATCACAAAAATGTTTAAATAGTTGGTTACTAAATAACATATGTGGTGGGTATACTTGTGGACAGAGTTTATACTCAAGAGAATATAGAAAAAAAGAGTCAGAAGTTTTTATTATTGGAGGGGGATTCTCACTGGTGGACCCTCAATTGCTTTTGATGAATGAAGGATTTTCCCTTTTACTTGAGAATATGATGCTAGCAAATGACTTCATACATTTTTATTATATCAGGTACTGTAATACTAACTCACAAGATTATATACAAAGCAACTTCTTTTCAATGGATCCCAGCTCTCGTGTATGCAGCATTTAAATTTCAAAAGACCCAGACTAAACTTTTGATAGTCTCCGCAACTTTTATACAGTTTATTAAAATCACCTTCTGAGACTTAATCTTCACTAATCAGGTATGACATTTTAAAGATTTTATTAGTTATTCATATTTCAGGTTTAGATAGCCTATGGTTTTTTAACATGAGGTAGCCCTTTATCTATTGATGTCATACAGTGTATTTTATTGACTGATAGTGTGATAATTTACATGTCATAGTACTGCAGAGATGCTATTCATTTTTTTAATTGTTATGTCAATCAGATTTCTGGAAAAAGATTGGAGAATTGTTTGGTATTGAATTTTTCTTTTACATATATATATAATATAATATACAAATTAAAAAGTGTAAGAAATACTTGAAAGAGAAGTTTAAAATCCTTAATATATATAATATGAAAATACTATAACAGAGATTAAGCATGTTAATGAAATGAAGTAAACTGAGTATACTTAATTTCATTTAACATATTTAATCTCTATTGTGCTATTTTTATATTATTACTACTAATGACAGAGTATCAAAATATTATATGTAAATATATAATTTAATCTCATCCAGTAATCTCAGTGATTTAAAGAAATTAAGAACTTTATACTTGAGAATTTATCCCTCATCAGTTGAAACATATTCATAAAGTGCAACCAATTTCTATTTTCAAACGTTTCATAAAGTTTTTCAGAGTTCAATGGAAATCTAAGTTATATTGAATTATAATGAGTTTTATATAGTTTAAAAGAATAGTTTTTCTATATATATAATATTATTTCAGATAGCAAAATATATTTTATCTATTTAAAAAAATACTAACTTTTATCACTAATATATATATATACTTACAATTAAGCTCCCAGGTTTGTGAAGAGTGCCTGGTTTTCATATATATATATATATATATATATATATATATATATATTTAGTGATATATCACCTGATTTATATATATATATATATATATATATATATAATAAGTCAGGTGATAATCACTAAATATATTAATTACTAGTTGAACTGCCCTCTAATTGCCACATTCAATAACTTTTTATAGTATGGAAATGATCTCTTTTTTTACTGTATTTTAGATCTTATTCTGGGCAACTTGACATAAAAAGATCAAAAATACAGTAGGAAATGGTCATTTTCTTACTGTAAAACGTTATTGAACATGACACTTAGTGGGCACTTTATAATTATCACCTGACTTTACATAAGTGTAGTATAAATGTATTATGTATTATAGTAGAATTATGTTTCATTGCCTGGTCATAAATTCAACATAGAATACCATGTACTATGTAAGATAAATATCAAGGCAATTGAGTAATTGCAAGTAGTAATAAAACTTTTTCTTATAACTATGGGATAGTAGAGTAAGTACTATAATGTGTAATATATATTTACTGTGTTGTTATGCCATTGACAATCGAATTACTTTTTTATACAATTAACCTCTGCTACATCTTGAAGAGCTTGTGATGGCTTTATGGAAATTCATTGTAATTTAAATAGACTTATTCAGATGGTTAAAATATATTTTTATTATACCTACGAGTGTGGAAACACAAATTTTCATGTATATGCTATCAGTAATTTAAATTACAATGCTGAAGAAAAGAAAGCAAACTACATATCTGATCAACTGGAAGAGGGTACTTAGATATTAGTCCTTAGACATAATATATATATATATATGCATTTTAAAGTCTTAGTATTGTGATAGTATCATTTGTTTGTTATGTCTGTGATGTAGATTTGAATCCCAGCCGAATATTCAACTTGATTTTTTTTTTAGATTCCTCCTAAAAAAAAAATTTTTTTAAAAATCTAATCCATGGCTAACTCACTTAATTAATCAACCTTGGTTTGGTAAATGGGCATCCATCTATTTTTAATCAGCAGGAAAAATAGAAAAAGTACTCAAATTCTTATCATCCAGCACTTCCTTAGTGAGTAATAGCTATTTAATTGATTTTTATGAGGAATGTTGAAGAGACATTTATCCTACACTAATCTATTTAAAGACTGGCTCACTCTATTCAATATCATATTTAAAAAATCAGAAAATAAATAAATGAATAAGTATTTTTATATCAAATGTTTATAAAAATTAATATAAATAAATTATTACTTTAAATATAAAACAAAATCAAATGTTTTTTTGATAAAGATTGATTATATTAATTGTAGCTTAGAAATTCACTTAGAAATCTTAGCATTAAATTTGTAATTTGTTTCTGAAAAGCTATTCCTACTTTTTTAAAAATATAATATGGTGGAGAGCATATCTACATAAATAATACACAAAACTTTCAGAAATCTGTTTTTAGTATATATAAACTATCAAAAATAATGTAAACAAATAATTTAAATTAATACTTATCAATTTGAATATTAAAAAAGAAGAATATTATTCAATGAAAATTATGTTAGTGGATTTAAGCTACACTTCACTAATGTTGTGATAGTATAAAAAGGGTAATGATTTCATAAACACATTTATAATAATCCTATCTAATAAAAATTGACTTATTTCATAAACAAATATATATTTTAATTAATCTTTACTAAATTTGAAATTGAAAAAAATAATAATAGAACTTTAATGTAAATAAATTATGAATTATACTAACAAAATATCAAATGACTTCTGAGACATCTCTTATAAAGCTTGAATAATTAATGGACCTCAGGTAAAAATATTATATTTACATTTACCCATCAGCCCTGTTCAGGAAAAATTTTGGATCTAACACATTTCACATTCAACAACTATTTCAAACTTTTGTACTATCAAGCTAATGCCCAAAATGCAAAAACAAACCAAATTGCTTTACAGTCATAAAAATCTGGCTCTATCCAAGAAGTTATATATTTTAGTGACTTCAATATTAACAGTAGGCACTTGCATTGTCTGGCTAAACTAAACTTTACATATCTTTCTTTAATTATAATTAACATATGCTTTTAGGAAAAGTTCTCTTCACTTTATTCCAGGGCATATTGAAATTTAGGCTGTTATCATGATAGTACAAAAGAGTTAAAGGTGATTTATGAATATGGAAGTGCACTAAATCTAAGCTGCTTATTGAAAAAGATCATAAGCTAGAAGTTAGTCTGGTTTATCTGGATAAATCCACTTTTACTCAATCTTACAATAGGTGGATTTAAAGTAAAGTTAAAAAAATTGCTTTTAAAAGCATAAATTATAAATCAGGAAGATATTCATAATCAGTGTTTTTATTATCAATAAAAATAAATTATGAAATGAATTTTTCTCACACATATTTGAATTCTGATAGTTGTCCATTATTTACTTAAAAGTAGGTTGTCCTTTTATGGATTATTTTTACACTATTATGTATTGATTCAATGAGATGTGGATTGCTTTAATATCAAGTATTATAAATTTTCAGATTATTTTGTCAATTTTATTTGTATTAGTTGCCCAGTTTGAGTATATACATATTATTTCATTTATTACAATGTCTCTAGATAAAACAGATCTGTTAAATATTATTTTGATTTTATTAAAATTAATTATTAACTTTTGAGCAAAGACGATTTTAGAGAATTATCATTTTTATAAATAAGTCTTGCAAAAATTTATTATCACTCCGGCATAAACCTTTATCTTTTGAATTAATAGTAATCTATTGTTTTTTTAAGTGACTCGTGGCTTGAATCTAGATTAAATGAATTTTGAACAAACAAGCTTCTGTTTTTTTAATTAATTTACAGTGATCGAAAATTAATTGACAAATGGACATTTGGTAATTCTTATCTGTAAGTTTAATGACTTAAGTTAGTCAAATTATTGTTGAAGTTGATTGTAAAAATAAAAATACTATTGCAAAATGATGCTTGTTGTGAGAAGTTTCTTACTTGTATAGATATTGAACTCATGGTAAAAACTTTACCATTTTTTTATGTTTTATTAAAACAAATATAAGCATTTCATTTTTGATGATTATAAAGTAATCATTACAACTAGCATATATATAAAATCAACATTTTTCTAATAATAAAACTTAAAAGCACAAGAAAATGCTATATTAATAATTATATAGTTGAGACTCCAATTTAAATTCTGTTCTATAATCAACTTTTTAAATTTTCTGCATAAAAGTTTAGTGAAATTAAGAATTGAGAAATAAAGTAGCAAGTCTATAGTTTCTTACATTCTTTTTATAAACTTGACCTTATAATTGCATGTAACCAATTATATTTTCAAACTGGAATGTTATTTTAATATTTGTTTAATAAGTTTTTTAATAATATTTTTGTACATCTATATTTGATTATTTTATCAATTATTTTATATAAATTTATAATATATTTTCATTTGTTTAAATATATTATTCAAGCTCATCTTATAATTGCTATATTTTTAGCACTTATTTACAATAATTATTCTTTAATATGTATATAAATAATTATCAATCACTTTTTATTAAATCAAAAAAATATTTTATTTTTTAATCTTGTATATATACTTTAAATATTAAAGATTGAATATATCTATTAACTATTTATATAGTGATGTTGTTTTTTTAATTAGCTGTTCACCTTTTTTAATTCAAGTGCATGCTTTATATTTTTAGAAACTGCAATTAACCTGCACAGCTATTATATGCTTTTTTTTAATACAACCACTACAAACAATAACTTATAATGCTCCTAAAATATGTATTTGTTTTATATGCTGTTTCAAATTTGTTTTTATAGACATTATTTGCAATAAATATTAAATTATTTGTATATAAAAAAATAAAAATATATAATTAAACACATTTCAAAATTAAAATAGTTTTATTTAACTGGAATCAGTTGGCAACTTTTTTTATAATTACACCTGGGTCTCTTTTTATGCGGACTTATTTAACACGATTTTGAAGTTACGTGGTTTATGTTTCACCGGAAGTCGAACTCCAATAATGCGCTATTACTTTAAATAATAAATTTTGCGCACTTACGTTATATTGAAAATAATAGCACATTATTGGAATTCGACTTTCATCTTAGTAATTTCAATATTTTCAGTACTTTATAATAGTAAGATTTTATGCAATAATGAAATTAAAATCATGATTTCCACATTTTATGTATACACCCATTAAATTTTACAAGATTATAATGTAAATTTGTTCAAACATTGTGCGTGTTAATTTTGCATTTTAAATCACATTCTGTTTTTGCTTTTTAAAAAAAGAAAGTAATCAATTATTAATCATTTAGTGTCCACAAGTTTATTTTTAAAAGGTTAGTAATAGCAGTGGGCACAATTAAATTTGACAATTAAAAATTAAAATCTGATTTTTAATTGTAATTAACAATTTAAAAATTACTTACGGTGACTTGAAATTAATGTGATGTGAAATTTGATTTTTAAACGGAATTGAAAATTAAAGACAAAAATAAGAATTTAATTTTTAGTTGTTACTTTCATAAACAATTAATGAAATCGTCTCAAAGATTAATTAATAATTACGTTGTCACCAGAAAACCATTGACACAACATGAATGTGAAGTTGGCGCTAGTTGTATTTCCTCTTATATAAAAAAATGTTAATTACTGTACTGTAAATTATGCATAAAAATATATTATTTTGAATAAAATTAAATATTATAGTTAAAAAAAGTTTGTCTTGTATCAATTTTTTTCAAATTTGAAATTTTTTATTAGTCATATTTTATTTCCTTTTTTTTTTTTTGCGTGAATTTTAAAGTAATTTTACATTGGTGCTTTGCTTTTATGCAAATTTTGAAAAATCACAGACCGCATTGCCCCTTTTTCAATGTAAGTTACATCTATTTTTGCGCGATTTCGTTTGTGCGTGTTTTCTGAGGAACCTATAATCACTTATTATGATAAAATAAATTTGCTTCCTTATTGTTACTATTAGCTACAATCTTTATTATTTTGTCTTAAAAAGTAGGGGGAGGAGGGAAGTAGCAATTTTGTGCAAAAGGTGATTTAAATTTACAGCCTGTTTAGAATACAACTAGTATGAGATAGGGCTAAAACAGAAAGGGGGATATAAAATTTAAACTAAGCAAGCTACATTCAAAATAATTTGATTTTTGCATAATAAAGACATATTTAGGAAGTTACCGAGATGGACACTTTAATTAAAAAAAATATATGAAATTAAGGCATTTAAAAACTTATAGCTATATATAATACTGATTATAGTCATTGCATATGCCATTGCATATTAACAAACATGCATTTCAAACATTCAGTTACAGATATTGAAAAAAAAATATTTAATGACTTTTAATTTACCTTTTGGTCTAACCAGATGTCTTCAGTAGACTAATAGAAACATTTTTTTTATAAATATTGTGAAAAGAATAATGATATATGACATTTGGAGAATTATGTTTGGCTTGAACTGACTGAAAAGATTTGATTGAGTCAAAATGCAAGAGTCACTAATATATTTTTTCCAATGTCTTCAATTGTAATTGAAATTTGAAACTTTCAAGCTCTCTACAGCTATCCATTCCATCTTGTACAACTGACACACATGACCACATATATGGAGTGGATAGCTGTAGGGAGCTTGAAAGTCTGAGTTCAAATTACTTCTAGATAGAGAATATACTTATATTTAAATATATATATATTGATTCTGTTTAGAATTAAAATGTTAATCTAAAAATTTGGTTTTCACCGTAATTTTTGTCTAGAAAGAATATTGACAAAATTAGGTAATTTGACCTAACAGTATTACTTAACTTTGATATAAATACTTTATTGATTATTAATACAGTTTCTTTTATTTAAAGCTACATCCAGTGGTGGCCCATAAAATTTTCAAGCAAGTGGCTTTATTATAGTATTACCACCAAAACGTAATCAAAGAAACAGAACATTTTTAATTCTGGAACCACAAAACCATACTAATGATTGCTAACAGATCTGGACTGTCTGTGCATGTAAAATATTTAGTCGAATGTAAATAAATTTTATTATTTCATCAAGTAAATGTGTGCAAACAATATATAAATAAAATATCTCTTCATTATTATACTACTATAGAAAATCTACATTTGCCAATCATACATTTAAATGTACATTCATTTATACTGAAAAATAATTATGCATAAATGGACTCTTTTATCAAAATAAAAAAACCTGATAGGGATTACTCATTTGTGCTTGTGTGGAAGTATAATAATTGTAAATATGTTTTGCATACTATGGATATGATAACTTCCAAAGATTAGAATCATCATGCATAACATATGTATATATAATTCTATTATACCCAAATTGATGCATGAAGAACTTTCTTAATTTAAGATGCAATGCAGTGTGTTATAATTATCTCCTGTGTATGCATGGAAATTGATACACATTAGCAGAAGCTTATTTATAGACGAAAGATTTCTAATAAATTTTCTGATTATTTACTTTTTATTCCTTTTTTTATTTAGTTACTTAACATTAAAGCAGTAAAATCTGTTATATATATTTTGCTTCACTGTCTGGTGACATTAGTAACCTTAAACTGAGGTTCGAACCCATCCTTGTACTTGTTTAGTCATCAGGGAGTGTAAGTACATATATACATGCGATTACCCCTCTTTTTTTTATAAGTTATAAACAGTTATTTTAAACAAAGACAGAATATTTATTAAAGTTTTAATTCGGAAATATTGAAAATTTCCATCTCCTTAAACAGTCCTGTATGTGTGTATGTATTACAGATAGCAAAATATTGTAAATAATATTTATTCATTTATCAAATATATCCTGTATTTATTTGATTTATATAATTTGTGTATTTTTTTATATAAATCTGATGTAATACCAGAGAAAGTTCTGGAGAGTAATTAGCATAACTTTAAATTTAAAAAACAAAAGGACACACTTTGTTTAATGCAAAATATCATTGTTAAATTAGATGGATTTGCCAATCGTTGTTAGCCGAGAGGTCATCGCAGCTGCCTTGCAAGCAAGTAGTTGGTTGCGGTTGTGGGTTTACCTCCTGGCCGATGCTATGACATATGAAAAAAAATTAGAGGGATTTTAGTAATCCTAAATTTTAATGGAAATTATATCTGGTTGAATCTATTTCCAATGTAGAAATAGAGTAGAACAATACTCTCCAGAACTTCTTGCTTTCATCTTTCAAATGTAATTTTAAACAAAGGAAGAGTGAATGCATACTAGGTAATGCATATCCAACCACCTCAAGTGGTAACATAAAGGAATTTTCTAGATTTTGTTGGCATATTAATACAGCCAAATTCAATAGTGCACTCTGCTTTTACTTTTCAGAGAAGTGTTGCTAACTGAATCCATTTCACTCAAAATTTTGATAAAATGACATCTAAGTAGAAGGAAGAAATTTGCTTTCCCAATCTTTACAAGAATGTCTCCATACCACTATTGCTACCATGCCATTGTCACTCAAGAACTGCCTTAATCAAATCATGAATTATGCTAACAATTATTTTATCTGAACTCTGTGTTGCTGACCCTGCTTTCCATGTTAGTTTTCATGTGTATCCACCCGTAGGGCCATCAAGTCATCAAGTCATTAGAATAAACTCTTAAATTATTTAAATATCATTTGCTTTTAATTATAATGTAACTCTCTGTCTATCTAATAATTGGCAATGTTTTACCAATTATAATAATTGTAATAAATTTATGATGACTCTCTCTCTCTGTCCGTAAAATATAAATGCATGAATATATGAATCTCTAATCTGTAACTGTATCTATTGGGTTTCACACTTTATCTATATCTTACTATTTTAATGTGGAAAACATTTTTATTTTATTTTATTATAATTATGTATTTTGGTTAAGTTTGATTTTAATATGCTAATGACTCAATCTAGCAAATCAATATTCTAATTCCTTGTCTTGATATTATGGGATACATAAATACTTAAATGTAAATCTTTTTACCAAACAAAAGGGTCACCCAATTGAATATTATTATGCAATGGTTATATTGTCTGATAGCAGATTATAAGCTGTCTCTTTTATGATATCAATTTCTTATCCTGTTTGGCACTATTGATTGAATTATAGTATATTCTTTAAAGTAAATTTAATGACCTTACCTTTCTGTTTAATAATAAATCATTTGCTTATCACGCTATCAAGCATTATATTTGGCTATGTAATTATTTATCTGTTAAGCATAGTTACATTTGTTTAATGAAGGGAACAAACAATATTTTACCTTTTTATTTTTACATTCTCATTAGTATTCAAGGTCATATGTGCACCTTTAAGAATGGGTTAAGTCTTGTCATGTCATTACACTAAATATTATTAATTTAAGAGGGCTTTAGCTAACCTATCAATGTCATTAAAGACCTGAATCTTAATTAGCATTTCTTACTTCTGACAGCATTATTAAACTTTGTATAATTGCTTTGTCAAAACTAATATCCAGAGGTCTTGGATCATTTCTTCTTATGGCTTGTTCCAAAATGGAGGTTGGAAGCACTGACTTCAGGACAATGTCAGGTTGTAGTGAGGCTTTGCATGGGATAACATCAGAAAACCTGGACCATGGTACTTCCTATCAACCACTTATCCAAATACTGCCCTGTCACAAGTGTAGGCGAATTCTCACATCTGTTAATCAGAGTGGACTTAACATTTCTAATGCTATCACTTCAGTCAGCACTGCAAACTTCTTAGAAATATTTTATATTGCTCTACTATATCTAAAAGCAATAATGCTGTGATCTCTATAAACCATTCTGTCTTTATTATTTATTAGAAATGTCATCTTAAAGCTTATTTGAGCGAGCTGCCCTCTCATTTGAGCAATCATTGACTATGCTAGTAAACAACATTTAGTAATTCTGTCAAATCAGAATTGCTCAAATAAATGCACAAAAATGCTTATTCGTTTCAAATGATTGATGTAACGTATAATTCTTGATCGGATAAAACTTATATCTTTTAAAATGCATGTTCACTGTATTATTCTGGTAAACCATAATTCAAATAGGGTTTTTTTTATAAACAAGGTCCTAATTTATTTATATGCTTCTTAAGGTCATTAATTCCCCATTTGTGTATTGTAGCTAATATTATAAATCTGTTTTAAAATTGATATGTGTTTTAATTAGCATATTAAACTGCATTGCCTTAAATATATGTCATGTAGTATACCATTATATATATTCAGTTTTATTTGCATATTCTTTGATCATTGTAATCCATAGTAACATTACGTAACCTATAGAATATGCAAATCATCATCATTGATCACGTGAAACCTATACTCTATTAATTTATGTTGTCATATGTAAATAAATTGTCATTTGTATGTGTTTAATTTATATTTATTGTTGCTTAAGTATTTGATTCCTTATTAATTATATTAATAAATTATTAACCTTTCATAACTGATTACTATCTCAGTAATTCTTTAGAGTTGTTTTATGAATGCACATCGTTAAGGATTGTGATATATTATAATCCATGCTCTTCTTCATCTCATGCTAGTTGGTTGCATCCTATTAATCTTGTCTTGATAAAATATCAGTATAAGTGAAGCTCTCCTCCCATGTTAGGGGTTTTAAGTAATTAATGCCACATTTTCCCTGAAGACCTCTTGTCTCTCTGCTGTGTCTCCAGGACTGAAATAAGTGAAATTCTTCTGTTATCATCAGAGATGTTGTCCATAAGATCATAGATTTAGAGAATGGGCAAATAGGGCAGAAATTATGATTGCTCCTGACCTGTGTATCTAGACATGACTGGTTTTAAGATATTTTCATTTATTCTCTAACTCTTGTTAAATGTACATACAAATTTGACCGGTACAACATTAAATAAATTTGTTTAATAACTATACTCTTAGGATAATATCTAATATATATTTTTTGTTTTTACTATCTGCTGTTTGACAAATAATATCTGCATTAAATCTACTATTATTTTTTATTTCAATTTTTTTTAAACAATGTCAATTGAGAAAATGTAATTTTTTTATATATTCAACACTAATATTTATCAAGATAAATACTTAAAATAATATTTCTTTATTAGTTTGTTATATTTTTCTGTAATAAATATTTATAAGTTAATTTATAAATGTTAATTAGAAGAAAAACCTGAATAACTTTATTCCTCATCCTAAAACAATAAAAATGTATTTACTCAGAAGAGAAACCAGAATAGAAAAACTTAACACGTTCAAATAATTATTGATGCTGCCACATTGAGCAATAACAATGGCACTAGTTTCATGCATTGATAAGAATAAATCAATCTTCAGAACTTGCTGAAATTCACCAAATATGAAGTTTCTGACATAACTATAAATAGCAGCTTTTTGAATCTCAAGTATTGTTTAAAATAATTCTTTTTAAAAACCGATTTAATTAGTTGTATTTACATGATAATTATGCAAAATATTGAATGATTGTTATGTTATTGATATTTTGAAGCACAAATTTAATAATTAATTTTCATATTTTTCTGGGGGTTCTGCAGCATCACAATGCTTATGGACCAGCAAGCCATTGGCTGCATCAGTAATTTAATGATTTTAAGCCAATAAACATCACGACCTCCATCTCTTATGCTTGTGTATAACTGTTGTTAAAACAGGCAAAACTCACTATACATATGCAACACACAGCAAGCTAGATTAATCAATGGATGCCAGAAGGCTTGTGCATAACACCCCCATCTAGTGCCTACTCATCCAATATCCCCAGATTAGTTTCTGGCTTGTGGCCTTCGTAAGTGAAGAGCCTTGGATCTGAGAGCACTGCATCTAGATCTTAGGATCTAATGCAACCCTCCAGCAACCACCTGTTATCTCCATTTATCTACAAAACTATGAGTCTTAAACAGAAAACACCTTAATGTTTCCAATTCAAGCCCATCAGCTTATATAGTTATATGGGTCTGAACCCAGTTCAGTTCCCATACATTTTGGTGTCTTTGGTTCTTTAATAACCATAGCCACCAATATCCTATTAGACAGGATTGGTTTTAAGCCAATAAACATCACATGACCTCCATCTCTTATGCTTGTGTATAACTGTTGTTAAAACAGGCAAAACTCACTATACGTATGCCACACACAGCAAACTAGAGTAATCAATGGATGACAGAAGGCCAGAAACTAGTCTGGGGATATTGGATGAGTAGGCACTAGATGGGTATTTTATGCACAAGCCTTCTGGCATCCAGTGATTACTCTAGCTTGCTGTGTGTGGCATACATATAGTGAGTTTTGCTTGTTTTAACAACAGTTATACACAAGCATAAGAGATGGAGGTCATGTGATGTTTATTGGCTTAAAACCAATCCTGCCTAATAGGATATTGGTGGCTATGGTTATTAAAGAACCAAAGACACCAAAATGTATGGGAACTGAACTGGGTTCAGACCCATATAACTATATAAGCTGATGGGCTTGAATTGGAAACATTAAGGTGTTTTCAGTTTAAGACTCATAGTTTTGTAGTTAAATGGAGATAAAAGGTGGTTGCTGGAGGGTTGCATTAGATCCTAAGATCTAGATGCAGTGCTCTCAGATCCAAGGCTCCTCACTGACGAAGGCCACAAGCCAGAAACTAGTCTGGGGATATTGGATGAGTAGGCACTAGATGGGGATTTTATGCACAAGCCTTCTGGCATCCATTGATTACTCTAGCTTGCTGTGTGTGGCATACATATAGTGAGTTTTGCCTGTTTTAACAACAGTTATACACAAGCATAAGAGATGGTGGTCATGTGATGTTTATTGGCTTAAAACCAATCCTGCCTAATAGGATATTGGTGGCTATGGTTATTAAAGAACCAAAGACACCAAAATGTATGGGAACTGAACTGGGTTCAGACCCATATAACTATATAAGCTGATGGGCTTGAATTGGAAACATTAAGGTGTTTTCAGTTTAAGACTCATAGTTTTGTAGTTAAATGGAGATAAAAGGTGGTTGCTGGAGGGTTGCATTAGATCCTAAAATCTAGATGTGGTGCTCTCAGATCCAATGCTCCTCACTGACGAAGGCCACAAGCCAGAAACTAGTCTGGGGATATTGGATGAGCAGGCACTAGATGGGGATTTTATGCACAAGCCTTCTGGCATCCATTGATTACCCTAGCTTGCTGGGTGTGGCATACGTATAGTGAGTTTTGCCTGTTTTAATTGAATGATTCTTGATATTGTGAAGTTTCAACAAACTAAGGCTAAAGTATTGATGTTAATGTTTAAATAATAATAACTATGATAATTTTAATGATAGTTAAAAATATCATTATTAAATAGCTTAAAATACAGAAAAAAATATCTACTTTTATCTAGAACAAGTGTAGTGTTAGAGGGACAGGTAAGGGTCATTGCTGAAGTTTGATAGTTGGGATAAGTTTAAATAAGGTTTGAGGGATTATTTTTAGGATGAAATATTTCTGAGAAAATGTTTGAGTTTGCATGTATGGAATATATTTATCAGAAACAGATTTGTTTAAATTCTTGGGTTAGTAGAGGACAGGAATAAAATACAAGAGGAACTAATTTAGAATAAGTTTTATCAATCATTAAAGTAAGATTGTCTATATTTATCTTTTGAGCACAGACTTGCAAGTATGTGCCTCTAATTTATATATGTTATTAAAGAAAAAGTGAAAAGTTGCACACATAACTAGTTACAAACATTTTGTTTTAAATAATTGATAAAAACAGATAGCTAACAGAATTATTTATAAAATAGACATAAATATGAGTACAAATAATAGTGATAGTTTAAATATTTGTTAGTGATGTGGATTTGTTCTTAAGCAAGTCCTCAATAATGGGCTTATTCTAATTATAAAGCTCTCTAGATTGAATTCAGAGTATGGCTGACCAATGAAACAGCACAAACAAACAGCTGATGATACAAACAGGCCAGTCATGTAATTTTATCATTACAAATAACTAATGACATTAACAGGTCAATCATATAATTTCATCATTAGAGCCAGTCATTCACAATAAGATAGTGGAACTAGTTATGAAACATATCCCATTTGAAAGAGAGAAAAGTGAAGATATTATTGAGTCATGTCCTGAATGGTAATTTACTATGGGAATTTTTCTGACAGTAATACACATCATTTATTACTTGCAGAAGCAAGCAGCATATTCAAATTCAATACCGAAAGATACCAGTAGAAAATAGCCCTGAACATTTTCTGAGGCAACCCAATGTGATTGGAAGTGTTAAGTTTATTTGAACAAATCATGACAATCTTCTAATCTGCTGTTCGTTATTGATAACAAATATGCCTTTGTAATACAACCATAACATGAGGTGAAGCTTTATGACTATTCTAATTATGATATTTCTGTAAGTAGTTGTAAATAAATGTTTCGATAAATTGCATCTCATTTATTCATTAGCCAAAAAACATTTATTTCTCAGCAACAAATACATACATAACAGAGTTGGTGCATTTCCGACAGTATCTTAACCCATAAGAATTAATTCACCAGAAAACATTATTTTTCAGCAGCAAATATATACGTAACAGAGTTGCTGCATTTCTGACAGTATCTGCCCACAAGAATTAATTAGATCATCACTATTAAAGAATTGTAATTCAACACTCGGTGGAATTAAATTTCGACAGTAGCTAATTTTATTAACGCTAATCGATTAAAAAAGAAACAGAACAAGCAAATGCTAAAGGTTGCTTCATTTTTGTCAATAAAGTGAGTTTTTTCCCCCCTCCTCAGTGGTAAAAAGTCAAAGTGACTAAAATTGTTTTTTTTAAAAAAGTTCGATCCAGGCAATCTGGAAAATTGATTACACCTGGTTTGATGAAATTCCCTTCTTTCTCTGACAAACCACGTTAAAAATTTTGAGTTACGATTAACAGCATTTGTGTGTGCAAGGCATAACATATAAAACGTTAGGTTCTCACTCAGCATTTACGCTTCCGTCTGAGCTAGATTTCCTTAAAGTGATTTCACTGATGTCGTTTTATCCTAAACCTCTAACTATATTACAGAGTTACAATTTAGCTTCTGGGTTCAGAGGAAGAAGAAAAGCTGGAGATTTTGCTATAAAGCTTAGAAAGTTAGCACAGACATTGAAAGACCATTTTAACCGCTGGATAAAGGATTTCAACTTAAGAATAAAGCTGTTGTATGCTAATATCATCTTCAATTCTGCAATCTCCCAGATCACCCTTGTTGAAATTATAGTAAATAAGATGGCTCCTTTATAGAAAAGCTTCCCACAATATTAATTTGATAGTCAAATCTGGGTCAGATAAACATTCACCCGAGCAAAATAAAAATTGGGGATCTGCAGCCAAAAAGTATTTTTAAAGACGGCCAAAATAAATCACAAACAAATATCACCAGAAAATCTTGTTATAGATACAATAGGTAGAAATATATATATATATACACATACACACAAAATGTCTGCTTAGATACACATTTTGCAACGATGCTGATTATATCCGGGCAATGTAAAAAGCTGCGTGTTTAAAAAAAAAAAAGCAACAGCATGAAAGCCGTAATATAGTGAAAAAGTTTATTCTAAAAGTTTGAGAAATAAAGTAAAAATCTTATAAAATCAGTATAAACAGTTTGAAAGCACTAATTCAGTCCCCAAGATCCGAATTCTAGTATTAATTGAATATCTGGATTCTGGAACTACCAGTGTCCTTTGTGTCAAAAAGTACTCTGGCTGTTATTAGTATAAAAAAAAATCATCTTATGACAACAACCTAGTAGTAAAATAATTATAGATTGTCAAGATAATTTAAGTTCTCTCCGGTGTGAAGCAAGAATAAATATTATGATGAATAAACAACAATATATTTGCCTCTTGTTGAATCTGCAGGTGGGCAAGCAATTAATAGGATAATTGGTTTACTCACTTGGGCTACATACTTATTAAAACTTAAATAGAATAGAACTATTCACATTCCGCTTGTGTTTGTTTGCAAACTGAATCAATATGTAAGACATCTGGTGCTCAAACAAATAAATGAATAAAGTAATAAAACCAAAGTCAATAATCAATCTATTAATAAAATAGATTTAAAAACAAAAACACACCTGAACAGTAAATCTGTTGCCCAATGAATTATGCTTCTTCTGGATTTCAAAGTTTAGATAAATGAGTTTGTTTGGATTGGCAAAACAATACATTAAAAGAATTTCATCCAGTTTACTAGATGTTTGTATAGGGTGGCCATTTCAACTGATATTAATTTGTATTGTCTGGGGAACAAAAGTAATGATTGCTCCAAGAGGTAACTCTCAAATGGTAAGAAATTTACGTAGTAGTTACTTGGGTATTGGGAAAATGAAAAAAACTCATTGGATCCTATGTACCTTAAACACTGATATAAAGCCCAATGCTTGCATTAAAAGATATATCAAAACATGCCAACAAAGGATAAAACCTATCATATACAGACCATTATAGTCAAAAAAAGACAAGAATGAAAATATAATTTATATAAGATATTTGTGTATTGTGGGATCACCAAATGGATTCCATAAAAAGTGATAGATACCTTATTTACATGAACCACAATATCATAGGCACAAAGGCTATTAGAGGTATGATTATGAAATACTATGCAACATTGAAAATCCCAGAAGATCAAATGTTACTGAACTAATAGAATACCAATTGCAAGAACTAAGAGATCTATCAATGTATTTCGAAGATTATATGCTCCAAAGCTATCTCACTCAGAGGTAAAAATGATGTCAACTCATCTTAAGCTTATATTTGAATAGACTTGTCCAAATTATAGAATGCTATAAATTAAATTCAGAGTACAATACAATTAACCTATATATTAACAGTATAAAAGTGACTAGTTGTTGACATAAGCAAGCCAATTACTAGAACAGTAAATCTGATTGTTCACTGTAAAACAAGGGAGCTGATTATAAACTTAAACTTATTTGAGAGAAAGGCAAGTGAAGGTGTTTGTCACATTCTAAATAATAGTGACTAGATTGGAATTACTCTAACACTAACACATATTGCTCATTATGCAAATAGTATTGAACTTTTCATGAGACAAAAAAATGTGGCTAGAAGAGTTAAGTTTATCAGAATGATTCATAGCATTTCTCTAAACAGTGAATTATTATTAATATGGCAATAGCTACACATTTGTAATCTTACATATTATGATTGAGGTCAACTTTTATAATTTCAATAAAGTTTTTAATGCATCTTTAATTATAACTCATTTATTAAATGGAAACATTTCTTGGCATCAAAAATATACACACAACAATTGGTTTCAAAAATGTTAGTAATGATGCAATGAATTAATTAAATATCTATGTTCTATTTTTCTAGCTATGTGTGTTCTGAAAAAAGTATGAAGATATTTAAATTGAAGAAATTCAAAAAGTAACATCCTTTGACTTTTTATGAGTTGTTACTATTTCTTAATTTGCAAGATATTGATTATGAAAATAATTTGAAGTGGAAAAGCATTTTTGCATCATGCATTAAACTTTTATTTAATTAATAAAAAAGCTAGAACATTTGCCATACTGGAAAGAAATGCTAATATTATGTAACTATTGTAAATATCTGATCAGTACTTAATTTAAGCTCATGAAAATGCTTTTTACATAGATAGTCCAAAGTATTAATTGATTTTTTTTAAAATTGAAATAAAAAATACTGCTGTATAGGGAAAATTTAATAAAAAAGAAATTGTCACAGACAATATCGTGTACCATAAAAAAATTTATCAGTTCCACATTATTAAATTTTTATAAGTTAAAACATATTTTCTTTCACAAATGTTGAGTAATTATTTTTTTTTAAAGATAAGTAAAATAAATCTATTTTCAAACTTACAACAATTAAAAATGTTGCACAGGAACCCTTACAGAACAAGACTACAGAAACAACAGCAGTAATCTCTTCATACAGTAGTGCCATAAAGTGAAAGCCTTAGTAATCAATGGATACATAAGGTTTCTGCATAAAATCTCTATCTAGTGCCTACTCATCCATTTTCTCTAGTTTCTAGCTTGTGGCTTTCAACAGTGAGGAGCCTTGGATTTGACAGCATTGCACCTAGATCCCTAGTATCTCTCCAGCAGCTACCATTTACCTATTTAGTTAAACTATAAAGTTAGAATCCCCAGATGAAAACAAAATAATGTTTTTAATCCATTTGTTTGTATAGTCATATGAATCTGAACTTACTTCAGCATCTACAATTTTGTTGTTTTTGGTTTTTCAAAAACCAGTCATTAGCCCAAAAGCAGGATAGGTACACAACCATCAAAACATCATGTGATCACCATTTCATATGCTTACACAAACTAGAAGGTTGCATTGGATCTTAAGATCTAGTTGCAGTGCTCTCAAATCTAAGGCTTCTCAATGATGAAAGCTGTAAGCTAGAAATTAGTCTGGGGATATTGGATAAGTAGGCACCAAATAGGGATGTTATGCACTAACATTCTTACATCCATTGATTATTAAGGCTTGCACTTGATGGCACTATTGTATGGAGAGAATTAACAGCCTGTGTATACATATGAAATGATGATCACATGAGTAATACCAAAAAAAAAAGAAGTTAGTTTTGGTATTTTGATACTAATATTATTTATCAGAAATTTTTTTTAGCAATTTCAAACTGTTAAATTTTTATAATTTTAAATTACCATATGTTCAAAACATTTTTCCTCTCATAAATCTTAATTAAATTTTTTTAAAGCTGAATTTAAAAAACTTAATTATTTATAAATCCTTAACAATACTGCAACAGAGGCCCCTAGTCTGTATTCTATTTTCATGATGTTTTATCAGCGATAACCTCTAAGAAATTCCAGAAGTAGCATGCTTTGATTTTAATGAGTTAATATTGCTTTCCAGTTTGCAAGAAATAAACCCTGAACATAATTTGATGTAGAAAAATATTGTTGTATTGCATATTAATTCAAACTTTATTTAATTTAAAAAAAAACTAGAATATTTTTAGGAAAAAATTAATGCCAAGCAATATCATAAGTTCAGTAATTTATCAATAAGTCACACAGATATGTATGATATGTACACATATGATGTTTATTTTGAATTAAAGAGTTATTTTTAATTTACAGAATCTTCACAATATATATGAAGTTATTTCCTTAATATGGATACATCATTATCAATAAAATAAGGAAAAATTGTGCAATTTATATGTACAAAAATACTGTATATGAAATTATTTAACCAAACATAAAATTCACAGTTCAGAACCCAAAGACAAAATATTTTGTTTATTTTTTATATCAAACACAAACAAAATATAAAAAGAGGGGGAACGATTTTTTATTTATTTATTCTATCTTAAAATATATATTTATGAACATTATTATTACTATCTAATGATTAAAACAGAATAGGATAAAAATAATTATTTCACTTGAGTAAGCACTAAATAAGAATTTTATGCACAAACCTTCCTACATTCATTGATTATTCTGGCTTTTACTGAGTGGTACTATTGTATGGAGAGTTTTGCCTCTGTGAGTACCATTTAATGTGGTTGATTTAATAAAATATATATAGTTTATAAAATATAGCCCTTTCAACTGTTTTGTTTAGATAAACCCCAATGTGGCTTATAATCATCATTAGAGTTTATTATATATAACAGGGGTGGTCAAGATGTCAACTAGTTGACTGCAAGATCCCTGGAAGTCAACTGCAAAGCTGATATGAGCAATGACAAATTATAGTGATAAATTCAGAGCTGATTTGAATATAAAAAAATAATAAAAAATAAAAAAAGTAAAGGATATGAGCAATGACAAATTATAGTGATAAATTCAGAGCTGATTTGAATATAAAAAATAAAAAAACTAAAAATTCAAAATTATTCTCATTTAAAAATAGTTAAATTTAAAATAATTCCTGTTGTTATTGTCATCTCAAAAATAAACCATTCTAAAACAATAATTTTCTTTTTTCTCTCTCTATATTTTCTTGATTTTTTTTTAAAATTCAGGACTAGCTGGAGAAAATAATCATTTATACATAATTTAATAATTCTAATTTTAATAAATATTTTATAAATCGACATGGACAAATTGTAATACTAGGAAACTGACATAATTTAATGTCTTCAATAGAAAAAAAAATTATCAGTTTGTAAGTATCTTCTAAAAATGTCACCAATATTTGTGAATACTTATAAAAAAAAAAAAACCCGCCAATTCAAAGTACATTTTTTAAAAACCAGAACTTTGAACTGCTATTTTTTTCCATTTCGGTTAATATTCCTGTAAAAGTAACTTTTTTTTTTTCTGGTTTCCAGTTTGAAGCCTTGAAAATATGTAGTTGCTCCCAGGTACACTTTTACCAAAAAAATCATCCCCATTGTTTTTAAAGTTTGGCCACCTCTGATATATAACAAGAAGGAATTTATATGTAATTTTTGTATCAGTTGATGAAACATTTTTAATAAATATGAATTTTGTTTTCAAAACCTAATGAAAATTTCAAGTCTTGAAATTTTTAAGGCAATAACAAATCAAAATAGTTTAAACAATGTACTGTCATTTTAGCCTGCACAATGGATTTTGATTGCTTGTTGACTTGGAAATATTGTGACTTGAAACTTTAACTAGATTTTAAAAACAGAATTCTTATTTATTAAAAGTATTTCACCATAACTTTTATGTGTGCCTACATATGTATTCTGAAAATATACAAAATAAACTCCTGATAAACAGGAAGATTCTATAAAATATTAGATTTTTTTTCTCTTAAGAATAAGAAATCAGGTTTCTTTGGTTGATAAAAATCATGAGTAAAGACACTTAGCTATTTTTAGCCCCACAACAATTAAAAATACTGCTTGAGGACCCCTAGTAATTATTCTTTTACTTCCATTGAGTTGAGGTTTTAATTAAAATGTTTATGCTATTTTTAATAATAATATTAATTTTATTTAAAAAGTGTCAGCAAACAAAATAAAAATAATTACAAACATACACTATAAATTCCCAAACACTAAGTAATGTCAGTGTTTATGTTTAACTTTAAGAGAAAAATATTTTCATCCATTAAAGTGTACAAATTTTGATAATAAATATTTTAATGTCGTATAAAGTGTTTGTCTGCATTTATAAATTTACCATAAATTCAGATTGAAAATAAAAGTATGTTCATATCATATTAACTATGAATTATTTATTACTATTAGAAATAATTATGATGAAATTGAAAAACAGATTTAAATTTTATTAAATAAATTTCCCCTACAATGTTTGAATGAATGTCTTCATAAATATTTGCTATTAAACAAATAACAATGTTATTTATATTTATTTAAAGTTGATTCTTTTCTAATTTCATTTTCTAAATCTTAAATTATCTCATATATAAATAAAGAAGATTATTTAAGTAAATTCTTATCAAAGCCATTAATTATTGCATTACTAATAATGTTTTTAAATAATTGAATATTGAACATACTCATTTAAGTTATAGTAAAAGTATCATTTCTTTGAGATTCTGGTCTGAAATAATAATAAAGTATTGGAATCTTTCTCAACCACAATTCATTAACTTTAGTAGTATAATTCAATATAGATGTTTTGTATAAAAATATATTTATTTGCAAAAAATAAAAATAAAATAGGCTACTTGAAGCAGAAAACAACACATTTTTAAAGTGTTTTTACCATACTTATTACTTTAATTTCTAAAATATTTGAAGTAATTTAATTGAAATGTTTTGTCTCATTATATTCAAAATAATTGAATATAAATTATATATCTTATGTATAGCTAATATAATTGTTGTATTTATATGTTTATTATTAAATATATTATCATTAGAAATGTAGAAACAGAAGATTATAATCTTTTATGCATTCTATCATTTTAGTATTTATTATTTTGGAGAAAGTGAATATAAAATAAGCATAGCTGTAGTAAAAATACTTAGTTAAAAATAAAATTTTAAAACTTCAATCTCTTAAAATTAATTGTGTATCAAGAGTATTGTTTTTAACATAAAATATAATTGATACACTATCAGTTTTTGTTGAGTCAAAGAGTTTGCCTTACTGTAAGATGATGAAAAAGCAGTAAATGTGTAAGATGAAAGAAAAAAAAACAATTTTTTCAGAGATTTAATAATGCAAAATAGGAAAGTTGATTTATTGTTTATTTAAATAAAATAAAATTAAAATATTTTAATGATTGTAAAATAAAAATATTTTAAACAATGCAGAATTAAAAGTATTGATGTTTTTTTTTTAAAGATTTTAAATAAGCTTATAGTATGATTGATAACTGCAAGTATATCAAAATAATTAATTTAAAGAATTGAAATATGTAAATTTTTAGATTAAAATATGAACAAATTGTGAATGTAACATAATAAAAATGTTATTTAATAAAATTAAGGCATATGGAAATACATATATTCTAAACTATTAATGTTTTTTTAAGTGAAAATAATTACAAGCCATAGATTTATACTAAGTAAGGAACTTATTTTATTTTAGTAAAGAAGCTGTACTTGTGTTTTTTTTTTTTTAGTTATTGTCATTATGTGTACATATGTCTGCATAGACCAGATAAATATCCAGTATTAATATGTTGCTCTTGACTGACATTTCATGTTTGTAATTTGATGATTGTAATGTTTGATTTTAATGAAATTCAAATCAGTCAATTAATTCGCTACATATCTGAGATTAATATATTAGGTTATTCATAAGCATTTATAAATCCAGATGCATTATTAATTTATTACTTTTGATATTGTTCTTGATTTTTTACATTAAATAAATTATTACTTTAATTATTAAATTAGTTGTCTGTCTGCAATTTCATTACATATATTTGCCCACATCTTTATGCATATATATGTTATACAGATGTATTATAATTTTGTTGCTGTACACTTAATTATATTTTTGAGAATGGAAATGATATATGATCATGATATGTTTATGTGTGTGTGGCTTTTATGTAATTTATTTATGGAATTATATGGATAGTATCTGATTATTCTCCTCATTATGATGATGATAAATTTTTTGGTGCGGCTAAAAAAAATTGTTTTTAAAACCACACTTATTATATTAATTTTTAATATGGAACATAATCATTACTATAGTGACTTGTGTTAAATCACTAATATTTATTTATTTCAAGTTACCGTTTTAATGATATATGTACAGTATACTGTTAGTTTTGATATATATATATAACATTCTATCCAAATAATTTTAAATAATTCAGCCAGTGATTTTTTTTTTGTTAAATTAAACTTTCAAATTATTGTGCAATTTAAAAATTCAGTGACAATTTTGTCAGCCTACAAAACTTGTCTTCAGCTAGCTATAAGTAATTGCCAAATTTCTACATCATGACATTAATAATTCACTTTTATAAATACCAAATCAAAAACTTATTAGATATTTAAGCATAAATAAATTATAATGTATTCTTTAAAAATTATAATCTTGACTTATTTCAATGCTGCCTTAAGCATATTTTTTTGTAATGCAATAAGATATATTTAAAGATTGCATTATAATTTATTCATGCTTTAAAATGTAATCAGTCTTTGGTTTGGTATTTGTAAGATTGAAGAGTTATTATTATAACATGGGAGTTTGGTAATTACTCATAACCAACTAAAGGCAACTGTCCTGGGAAGTTACTGTTTGAATTTTTTATTTTACAATAATTTGAAAATTTAATTTAATAGAAAATTCATTGTCTGGAAAGTTTAAAGTCATTATATATATATTACAAATAGTGTTAATGTAAAACTAGTAGTTAGAGAAAATGAGAGATAAGGGCATGAAATTTGAAGGGGCAAAATAATATAATAAATAAAAAATAATAAGTTTCAGTATGTGTGCACACATTAAAAATTGTTGCCATCTTTGTATATTAATCCAAAGTTATGAAACAGGGTATTATAAAATGAAAACTATAATATTAATATATATATATGATGGTTAGTCATATATTTATATAATAAATCATTCATGTTTTAAACTTTATAAAAATATCAATATTTAAATAGATAATTTAGACGTTCTGAATTATTTAGAACGGTTTGAGAATTTAATTTAAATTTGCCTCAATAAATAACATGAATAGGAGATGATTAAGATATTATAAAGCAATATAATTAAATTTAATATTTATTGTGAGATGAAATAGGGAATAAAAGTTGCCAGACATTTTAAATTGAGAGAATTTATCTATAACAAAGTAGAAACTTTATTGTATTTTTAGTAAATACTTCAAATACAGTATTTGGTAATTAAATGTTATTAAAATTGAAACTAATATTTAAAGGAAATTTGAATAATATAAAATGAATTTTTTTTGTGTGTAAATAAATATTGTATTTTTTCTTTATTTTAAAAATTAATTTGTAAAAGTAGTTAATATGTAAGCTTTGATTTTTATAAACCCAAATGTTTTAGAAAAAGAAAATATAATTGCGATTAAACTGTTTTTCATGTATCCAATTTATTAATTAAATGGATCATTAACTAAGACTAATTAAAAAAACAAAATATATCATTTAATAGATAAATCATACTAAAGACTGACCAAAAAAAAATAAGACACATCTTCGAGCAATAAATAAATTAACACATTTTTGAAAAAAACAAACAAACATGTAGGTAATATTGTTTTCAATTGCGGGCAGTATAAGTTGTTACTTGGAAAAATTGTTAGTATATAAAAATGTAAAAACAACATTGTGAATTGTAGTTGAATCAGTTTAAGATGGAATTCAATTGCTAATCATCATGAAATTAACTGACAGTGAAAGAGAGAGGTGGAAAAGTCTAGTATTTGAAGGTGTCAGATACATAATTTCCTCCAAAAAGATGATTGCAAAAAATAAAAGTAGCATCAAGTTTATCATGAAATAAAGCTAATCCAGCAATGAAAACTGTAAGTTATCATAATCATTTTTCCACTTGCCACCATGGGAAATTAATTTATTGTATATATATATGAAGATGTATTGCTTGCAAACCTTAGTTTGAGTCATTGTTTACAATGTGAATGCATTAATTTCTATTGAAGAAGTTTAGAGCATTTCAAATTGGGGGTGAGGGAGCACAGATCTCATAAAGGGAAGTTGTGTCCTGATTAAAAATAGATAATTAGGTTTAGCTTTTATATATAGATATATATTTTAAATTTTAATGTGAAAATGTAAACATTATGCTATATAGCCCAATCTAATAATCACTCTTTATTTTATAATTCATATACGTCAGATTATAAAAACCAAGAAATACTTTTACTTGCATAACTTACCAGCCTTATCTTTGTGACAAGTATCACTGGAACTAGGGTATTTTCTAATTCTTCACTAATGGCTAATAAAAACACAATGCATTTGCAGAGTCAGTCAGTCAAAGGCAATATAAACACCAAAGCAATACGATGGTTCCTTGAACCCAAATTCTTTGACTTCCTGTTGAAGATAAACCTCATCGCATTGCCTACTAAACATTTTCTTGTACATCACTGAGGATTCTCAAACATAGATTCCACTTGCACTCTATGCCTCAGAGAAGAGGGAACTTCTCTTCACCTCCTCTGCTACTGTTTTCCTTCAGAGACCTTATAGCTTCCATACTAAATGACAAAAAGCCTTCCTTATCTACTCTCATTGACAATATACTGTGTGGATCCATCCCAGAGATACGCTCATCAACATTCTTATTGTTTTCATTATGGTACACCTGGTTCTGGCTCACCTTTAATCATGAACTGGAGCACCCTCTTGATTTATATCTTGACAAAATGGAAAAAAATTGGAAAAGGGAACAGAATTTGGCCCCCTCCTACATCTACGATGCCACATGGAAGCTAATTGATTTGTCTTCCTAAGGCAGATCCCTTTCATACCTGAATACATATCTCCTATCATGGAAATGATTAATATTATTATTTTAATAAAAAAACCAAAAACAAATAGAAAGTACCTATTGTTAAATAAGAAATGAGACTTTTCCTATAGTAAAGAAATATATTGTTACTTTGAATTTAAAATAAAATTTGATTAAAACAAAAAAAAAACTTTTACATAAGTAAATCTACAACTATAGATTTCTCATGTAACCAAAGCAACCCAAGCTATGTAAAATCATATAACTAATCCACAGTATGTAAAAAAATTTCTGTAATCAGGTGTAAAATAATAAATCAACTTTTATATATGTAAATCTAAAACTACAGATTGCCCATGTAAACTCAGCAATCCAGGCTATGTAAATAAACTCTTGTAACCCTTTAAGACAAATAAAGCTTATCATTATAAAAAAAAAACATCAAAGAATTTGAGACACAAATGATAGTATCTCATATTTTACTAGAAGCAGCAAAATTGTCCACATTGTTTTCAACGCCAGGTGGCAAAAGGCAGAAAATTCTATGCAAATTTTTTTTAAAACATTATCCTTCTTACTTGAAATACAGATTTGTGATTTTATGTAATGATCCACATAAGCTTATGAGTGTAGTCTGCTGGAAACAGTTGTCAAATGATTATATGAGATTCAGAAAATTTAGTTATCATTTAGGTACTGTGTATAATGAATTTAAGAGTAAAACAATTTAATTTTTTGAAGAAAAAAAGGCATGAATTAAGGGAAAATAGGTTTTTTCAAAGCACTCTAAATTAAAATGATAAATCAATAAAACCTTCTTTAAGAACTGCTTTATTAATTGTTAAACAAAAAAAAATCTTATACAATTGGTGAAGGTTTTATCTTTCTAGCATTAATAGAAACTTGTGCAACTATCTATGGATTCAAAATATCAAATCCATTTAAAAAAATTCCTGAGTCCAATGACACAAATATGAAGAATAGATAGCATTGCTGACATTGTTAAATATCTGTATAATTACAAATTTACAAAAACCTGTATTTTGTAGTACTTTCTCTAACACAACTAAAGGAAGAGATATATTTAAAAAGTGATTAGCACATTGTGATTTGAAGCCATGACTGGCAAGATCAAGATTTCTAGAGGAAATTTAAGAATAAATAAATATAAACTCTTTCACCTTATTTTCTTTATTTAAGAATGTTTGTCAAATGGAAGACATGTTATTGCATTATCCACAGAGAAAAATTGGTATTTTAACATATGGAAGAATCACTTAGTAATGTGTTATCAGAAGTTTTCATAATGATTATTACATAAAACATAATGCCACTAATACAAGAGTCTTTTAAATTTTATGCCAAGATATCACATTGAACTAAACACATAGAACTAAAATGACTATTCCATGGTAAAATTCTAAAAAGAGCTTTAATATTAAAAGATAAATTACATTTTTTTTTTCTAGATAAAATTCCACATTAGTACCACATTTTTCTGATCAAAATTGAATGTTTGCATTTTTATCTGATGGATTTTTTTTTCAAAAAAGTAAGAAAATCTTTTATTGGAAGGAAAAAGTACTAATATATTAATCTTAAACATGCAATTGTAAGCATTTCAAAATAAACTTTCAGTATGGTTAAAAAGTTGCTTCTATTCACGAATGTTTTGGAAGAAAATAAACATTTTATTATCAGCGGAAAATAAAAATATTAATTAATCACATCACAAATTCAATGATTTTTTTTAAAAAATATTTTCCTAACTTAAATGAAAATAAAGAATATGACTGGATAAGAATGTCATTTACTCTATCCATACAATTTACCTACCTCCTGTGGTCATATCAAGAAAAACTAATTGACATAGAGCAGATTTAACTCCTGATTTGGAATTTTTAAATAAGTATTTGTAAGTGTTTTAGATCCAGCATCAAAAACAATATCCTTTATTGGTAATCACAGCTTTAAATATTCTGGTTCTGTTCGCATTCACATATCTTTGCAAAATTGCATTTTCATTGCTATTACCAATTAAAAGGAAGATATAGATAACAATAACAAGAAGAAAGAAATAAGCAAAAGTATCTTAAAATCTAAGTAGTTAAATGTATAAAAATATTCAAGATTTAAAGGAGCAAATTGAGACAAGTAAAATAAGTGGATGGAGTTGGACAAGAAAGAACAAGAAAAAAAAAAAAGATAATTACAGAATTAGTGCAAGGATCAGAAAAAATAGGTGACTGTTATGAAAATAAAAAAAGAAGTGTATAAAATTGAGGGAATAAAATGGATATGAATAGAAGATTAAAGAAAAGATTTAGAGAAAAGAAAATTGAAACAGGAATGTAAAAAATCCATTGAGAAAAAAATAAAAACCCATTGATATAATTATTAAATGAGAAATTGAACAGAGAGTAGAGAATATACATGTGGCAGTCTCACCAAGTCTTAAAAACAAAAATCAAGAGACTTTAGCAAAGGTTAAGTTCATATCCAAGTATATAACATCAAGAATTAACCTCTGAAGTAATCAATTCTGAAAAATTGGAATTTTTAAAGAACATTCTCTAGAGTTTCTTAGAGCATTTAAATAACTTAAAAATATAATTTACTCCAAATTCCATGGAAAAAGAAATAAAGCTAGCCATAAAATATACTACTTGCAAGAAGTTTCCTCAAGGTTGTGAATTTACTTGACTGAGAATGACCAGGATTGGATTTTATACCAGATAATCCAGGGGAGGTATGGAAATCAGATTCCAAGGTTTGATAGCATACCCACTATCTGTAAATCAACTAATAAAGATAAAATATAATATACCTAGACATATTTTGCAGATGTTAATATAAATATATTAGATGGCCATAGAACAAATACAAGAGTTTTTGAACACTGCTGACTTTAGTGCTTCATTATTTTAAGCAGAGGGAAAGGATGTTTCACTTTATGGCAAAGGAAATAGCCATTTAGGAATGAAGAGAGTATAAACATTTTGTTATTGGTAGGAAATTTATATCTGCAGTAAGAAAAAAAATGGAACTATTATTAAAAAGAGAGATCACATCATGAAATGGGTAGAAGAGTTGTATCAAAAATTATATAGTAATAAAGAACAAATACTTCCTACATCTATTATGTCTTCTGAATTTTCCAGAATTTTAAATGAAGAAGTGAGACATGCAATTAAATTTATGAAGAAGGAAAAAGCTTTTGATAAAGATGGAATTATAATTGATATATTAAAAGAAGCAGGTAAAGAAATATAATTTTTTTTGGCAAAGTTATATATCAAATCTCTAAATGATAAAGATGTACCAGAAGAATGCAGTATTAATACTAATATTTAAAAAGTAATAAAAGAAGATATTAGAAATTAAAGACATATGAGTCTTTTTATCAATTTTATACAAACTTTTTACCAAGATAATTATTACAACTTGTCTACAGAGAACATTGGATTTCAACCAACCAAAAAAACATGCTGGAGTTCTTATCCAAGTATTGAGAGAAGTTATGGAAAGGACCAATGAATATGAATTGCCATTGTAGATTATATAAATAAGTCAATTATTTTATATAGTGTGATGTTTTTTACAAACTGTAATATTTTAAACAGCATTAAACTATTGCACATGCACTTTGGATTTTAACTATAAAATGAATGAAAACAAACACTTCAAACACAACCTTTCCAAAGTCTTCTTGTATTCATTCATTTTATAGTTAAAATCTAAAGGGCATGTGCAACAGTTTAATGCTGTTCAAAATATTACATTGTAGATTATGAAAAGGCATTTAATTCTATAAGCATTTCTTCAGTGATTAAGATATTGAATCTTTAAGGTATTGCTCCAGGATATTGTCATATTCTGAAGAATATTTATAAAAATGCAACAGCAACAATTAGATTACATAATGATTCTAGGAAGGTTAACATTGAGAAAGGTATAAGACAGAGTGACTCAATATCTCCAAAACTTTTTACAGCAGTACTGCAAAAAGTATTTTGTGAATTAAAATGGGAACCTAAGGAGTAAAAGTAAATGGAGATTATTTAAGTAATTAAATTTTGGAGATGATGCTTCAGAGTTTCAGGAAATGTTGCAAGAATTATTAGATGAAAGTAAGAAAGTAGGACTAAAAGTAAATGTCAAAAATATTAAAATAATGTTCAATGGATTTTTTCAAAAGATGAAAATAAAGATTGATTATGATGAGTTAGAAGCAGTTAATTATAAATAACTTGGTCAGATTAATATTACAAATAGAAACATAATGGATTAGATTAATCATAGAATTAAACTTGGTTGGAGCACTTTTGGTAGAAATAATTTAATATTAAAAGGAAATATACCTATGTGTTTGAAAAGGAAGGTTTTTAGTAAATGTGTTTTACCAGTTTTTACTTATGAATTTGGGTCTTGGATATTTAATTGAATAGCAATATAGAGACTTCAGACCACTCAAAGAAGTATGGGGAAATGCATGTTAGGAGTAACAAGAACAGATGGAAAATGCAATACATAGGTAAGAGAACAAACAGGTGTTACTGATATCGTTGAAAGAATTGAAAGACTGAAGTGGAGTTGTATTTTACATATTACTAGAAGAGATGATAATAGACGGACAATTGAAATCTTAAACTAGAGTTCAAGAGATTGTAAAAGACCCAGAAAGAGACCACATGTGAGATGGATGAAACAAGACATTGTGCAGGGGTGATGTGGAGAAGAGAGACTAGAGATCGGAGAGGATGGATTGAACTTGGAGAGACCTTCATCCTGCAGTGGATTGATAATGGTTGATGATGATGATGTATATATATAAAGAAATGTTGATTTTATACTTAAATAAGAACTCGATTTGTTTTTAGTATGATGTCACTTTTAATTATTAAAATTAAAAAAGTTTTTTTTAAAAAAAAAATGTCTTTTTATTTTTAGATATGAGATTTGGAAATATGTAATGGAATTTTTTTCTTTTTCGCTGTGCAGCTGATTTAACATTTAATATATTTTTAGATAAATCATTCTATATTGATTGTAGTAAAGTTCAGCAAAGCATTGTTGCTTTTTAAGTTTATATCTATTTTAATCTATCAGTTTTAATAAAAACAAATGTAATTCAAAGATTTCTGATTATTTTACTTTTTTTTTTAAATACAAAATTCTAATATTGAAAATATTCCATCCACATGCTATAAAGATTCTTTCTGACATTTAAATTAGGAGGGATGGGGATAGTTATATTAAATAAGAATATTTCAGGCCAATTTCTTTCATTATTAACTTTTATATCTTCTATTCCAGACATTAGATAAATGAATTTACGTTATTTATAGGATAGAGATGTTCGATATTATTAATTATTATATATATTATGATTGACTTGAAATATAAATTGAAAATCATTAATTGATTATAGATAAAAGTCAACTACAATATTGTCCGTACAATTTTGATTATTATTTGTTGTTAATGCATAACATTCTACTAATTTGATTTTAAAAAATCTGTAATGCATTGGGGAATTAAAGACTTCCAACTGAAATGAGACCAGATATTTTGAACATAATATAAGTATGCTTATCAAAAACTTTTATATAAGATTATTTTGGAATATTTGAATATCAGAAAAATTAAAATATTTAATTGTAATAATATTAGAACATTGAATTAGGAATCACTACTTGGATCATAAACATCACATGATCACCATTCATTATGCTTCAAGCTGTTTACTGAGTGGCGCTACTATATGGAAAGTTTAGCCTGTTTATATTTGAACCATAGTTAAGTTTTTCCAAATGTCATTACATTTATCTACAGTATCTAAAATTAATTAGAATCATCTCACAAAAAGTTAAAACGGTTCTTTAAAAAAAAAAAAAAAAGACACTTAAAAATCAAAATAAAGTTTTTACATGATCTAAAAGTCAATGTTTTGCAAAAAAAAAAAAAAATCTTCTAAATGTAGCCTTCACAACACAAACATATTACTGACTACTTTGATTATATTCTAAAAAAAAAAATAGTGTGTTTAATCACAGAAGTCATGGACGTTCATTATTCATTTTATTATATATGTTTATGTTTGTAAGATTCTTAGGTATTAGTCCCGGGAAAATTTTATTCTTCATTACTTATGATTATTTATGATTGCTAAATATTTGATAGTATTAATTAGATGTGATATGTTTGACTATTTCTATCATCTATGAGTGAATGTTGAATGTATAGAAAATTTTAAATTTTATTTAAACTTTCCAAATACAAACAACTTGTTATTAATAACATACAAATAGACAACACAGGTTAGTAATTACACAAAGTTTTGAGTAGTATTATTCTCCACTCTTCTTCAGATGTTGCTGGCCAATATGCACAGTGACAATATTCGTTTAGAAGTTGAACTCACACCTTTAGATTCTTGAATATGGAATTTAAGGCAAATGCTCTACAAACTGAGCTATTCTGTCATAGATGATGGAAATAGTCCAACACATCACCTCTAATTATTTGATAGTACATTTTATTTAATTGATTAAGTAAATTTAACTTTCAAAGATTTAAAGAATCATAACTCTACATTCCATGTTAATGTCAATTTATTTATATGGCAAAAAATGGCCATCTTTAAAGCATAAGTAGGTCAATAGTAGCTAAAAGTTAATAAACAATGTTTATTAGAAGGGATTAAAACTCAGACTTTCAAGGTCCCTACAGCTATTTACTCCATTCTATACGACCAATACACATGACCACACACATGCGAAAATGATAAATTGATCTTCAATATATGTATTTTGTGCTGAACTGGCACCCATTGGTGGCCCAGATCATCATCTCGCACACATATATATGATATTCATGCTCAGCTTATATTAAGATAGCAAATCTTCAAACTTTAATGGAAAAACTTCAATCTTCTCTACTCTCCAACTTTGCAGTCATCATATCATTGAAAATCTGATGATGGAATACTCAAAACCCTTGTTTATGCCAATATTATTGTCACACCCATATTGACTTTAAGTCATTCCCTCATGTATAGGACCTTAATATGTCCATTTAAATACACAGAAGTGAGATGGCAGAATAAAAGCTGAATATATCATACTTAATA
This sequence comes from Epiperipatus broadwayi, assembly GCA_028023455.1. NCBI lineage: Eukaryota > Metazoa > Onychophora > Udeonychophora > Euonychophora > Peripatidae > Epiperipatus > Epiperipatus broadwayi. Next base: position 6,150,189 of record JAQFVV010012408.1, on the reverse strand, counting down.
CAAGTATATTGTCTTTACTGAACTTAATGTAATTAGAAGATATTTGAACTCAGACTTTCAAGCTCATCTGGCATTAATGCCAGCTTAGGTATTAAAATCCTTGGGAGAGGAGGTAAAAGCTATCATTTATGAATTATTAAATGAAATATGATGGGACAAGTGTCTTCAGATTTTGAGAAAATTATTTATAATAGAGCAATTTCTAAAATAAAATAAAAAACCAATAGTGCCAAACATTGTGAAAAGTACAAAACTTTAAACTTGCTTCAACATAGCTAAAATATTTTTTAACTATAATTACTCATCAATGAATTAAAAATGGAAATGAAAATTTGATGATCACCTTAAGGAGAAAGAGTGACTATGAAAGCAATTTTGAGCTCTCAAATACTGATCGAGATACTCTTGAAAATAAATAGAAAAATAGTAATGGTTTTTGTTGCTATAGAAAAGACATTTGATAATGTAGACTGGAAAATATAATGTTCACAACATTGAGAAATGAGAAATATATTTTAGATAAAAGATTAATATATTGTTTATATATGAATGAAATTATTATTACTGGAAGATGATGGAGCTAAAATAATGAGATGTAAGATGAGATTGTTGTTTATCACCTTTGTTTTCCAATATTAAAGAAACCATGAGAAAACTTAGTAATAATGTAAAAGGTTTGAAAATAAATGGAAACTATTTACTACTATATGCTTTATTTGATAATATAGTTTTAACAATAAAGAATGAATTTGATCTGCAGTTAATGTTAAATAAACTTTATGATCTGTTTATGTCCAGTTGATAGTTTGTTTTTCTTATATTATAGAAGTTCTTCTCTTTCAGATTTTGTATTATTAAAATGCAGACAGTCTACACATTAGAATTACTAAACTTAGATTGACCTTTTAAATATAAATAAAGTTAGAACAGTATCTAAGGTAATTCAACTTACCAGACGTTGCAATTGATGATTTAAGAATGTGATAGTTTATAAAAAAAAAAGTTTTCTTTCCCCCAAAAGAGAAAAATAAATAGAAAGTAATTTTGTTATAATATTCAAATTTAAGACAATACATTCATATGGAATAAATTTAAATATGGAAAACATTACATTCTTTCATTGTCTAATTTTTTAATATATTTAAAGTAAAATTACATTTACATAAATGCATTTTTTTATTCATGTGTGCACATATACGATTATTTGACTATCGAGAATCGAATCAATAATTCGTGGATTGTCTGTACATTTAATTGATATTGTGCTTTTTTATGATAGAGATTTATTATGTTTGCATACTACTTGTACATTTATTATTATGGTTCTCTACAAAATCATATTTTCATAACAAACAATCTAGTCATCATCATCATCAATAATTATCAATTCACTGCAGGATGAAGGTCTCTCCAAGTTCAATCCATCTTTTCCTAACTTTAGTTTCTCTTTTCCACATCACTCCTGCACAATTTTTTATTTCATCCATCCATCTAACCTGTGGTCTTTTTCTGGGTCTTTTACAACTCTTGGAATCCCGTTTAAAATTTCAATTGTCCATCTATTATCATCTCTTCTAGCAATATGTCCATCCCAACTCCACTTCAATCTTTTTCTTCAATGAGGTCAGTAACACCTTTTGTTCTCTTACCCATACATTGCCTTTTCAACCTTTCCTTGTTACTACCAACATGCATCTCTCCATACTTCTTTGAGTGGTCTGAAGTCTCTGTATTGCTCTTCTATTATGTGTCCAAGTCTCAAATCCTTAAGTAAGAACCGGCAAAACGCATTTATTAAAAACCTTCCTTTTCAAACACATAGGCATATTTCCTTTTAGTATCAAGTTATTTCTACCAAAAGCACTCCAATCAAGTTTAATTCTATGATTAATTTCATCCATTATGTTTCCATCTCTATTAATAATCTGACCAAGGTATTGGTAACTGTTAACTTCTTCTAACTCATCATAATCAATCTTTATTTTAATATTTTGAGAAAATCTATTAAACATTACTTTAGTCTTTTTAACATTTGTCTTTCATCCTACTTTCCTACTTTCATCTGATAACTCCTGCAACCTTTCCTGTAGCTCTACAGCATTATTTGCAAAAACAACTACATCATCTGCAAAATCTAAATGACTTAAATAATCTCCATTTACTTTCACTCCTTTAGCTTCCCATTTTAATCCACAAAATACTTCTTGCAGAACTGCTGTAAAAAGTTTTGGAGATATGGAGTCACCCTGTCTTAAACCCTTTTCAATGTTGATTCTCCTACTATCATTATGTAATCTAATTGTTGCTGTTGCATTTTTATAAATATTCTTTAAAATACGACAATATCCTGGATCTACACCTTGATGATTCAGTGCTTTAATCACTGAAGAAATTTTTATAGAATCAAATGCCTTTTCATAATCTACAAATCATAAGCATAATGGCAACTCATATTCATTTGTCCTTTCTATAACTTCTCTCTATACCTGGATATGATCTACTGTACTAAAACCACTTTTAAATCCAGCTTGTTCTTTTGGTTGGTGGAAATCCAGTGTTTACTGTAGACAAGTTGTAATTATCTTAGTAAAAATTTTGTATAAAACTGATAGGTCTGTAATTTCTAATATCTTCTTTATCACCTTTTTTAAATATTAATATTAATACTGCATTTTTCCAATCATCTGGTACATCTTTATCATTTAGACATTCGGTATATAACTTTGGTAAAAAAAATTCTATTTCTTCACCTGCTTCTTTTAATATATCAATTATAATTCCATCATTACCCGGAGTCTTCCCTTTCTTCATAAATTTAATTGCATAGCTCACTTTCTCATTCAAAATTCTGGGCAATTCAGAAGATATAATAGGTATAGGAGGCACTTGTTCTTTATTACTATATAATTCTTGATAGAAGTCTTCTACCCATTTCATGATGTCATCTCTATTTTTAGTAATAATGCCACATTTTTTTCTTATTGCAGATATAAATTTCCTACCAATACCAAAATGTTGTTTTACACTCTTTAGACTTTTATTCTCTTCTACAGCTTTCCTTGCTAGTTCACAATTATACTTTCTTATATCATTTTCAACTGTTTTCTGCACCATTTTATAAAATTTGAGATATTCAATCTTTTTTAATGCATCATTGTTGTATATCCTCATATTCATTCTTTTCTTCATAAATTCTGTAGTCTCAGTAGAAATTTTATTGGTCAATTGCTGCTTTTTTCTACCAGCTATCTTTGTTGCAGTTTTTAAAAGTGTATCAGTTATTTTCCTATTAATGTCATTCAAATCTGAATCATGTTCAAAATCTAATAATACTTGAAACCAATTTGTAAGTTCTAATTCAAACTCATTAGAATGTTTCTGAAGATTAGGAATATCAACTGTAATTTTTTTTTTCTTAATAATTTTTGTCTCTCTAGTTTTGCATTAACATGTATTTTACATCTTACTAATCGATGATCACTTCCTGTGTTAAATTTATTAAGAACATTACAATCGTGAAATATGTATTTTCTGTTAGTCAAAATATAATCCAATTCTGCTGTACCTTCATTTGATGCTTCCATGTCCATTTCCTTTTAACATTTTTCTCAAAAAAAAAGAATTCATGATATAAAATTTTTCTTTTTCTGCAAACTCCACAACTCTATGTCCTGTCTCATTTCTATTACCATAACCAAAATTACCTACAGCATTTTCATCTTTAATTTGTTTACCAATTCTAGCATTAAAGCCTCCCATAACAATTTTAAAATGTTGTTTACTCTGATCAAAAGCCTTTTGTACATCCATATAGAAATCTTCTACTATTTCATCACTATGAGAACTTATTGGGGCGATACACCATCAATCTCCACAATGTTATTCTTCCATTTTTTATTTATAATAAATCCTACTCCACTTGTATTTCCAAAATTTGTACATTTATATTAGAGTGTATGTACACGTTTTAAATCAATTGTTTCTTCATCTTTTCTTCTAACTTCACAAAGTCCAATAATGTTCCATTTAATATAAAACAGTTCTTCTTCTAACTCTTGCAATCTTCCTTCACTTGAAAGTAGTCTGCAGTTGTAAGTACCTAAATAAAAAGTCACCATCAAATGGCAGCCTGAGTCCACAAACAGGGGATTCTTAGCACCTTCCACCTTGGCCACCAACCACTGCCTTGGTTGGTGACTTTACAGCTCCTGGGAATAAGGGCCATGATTTATTTTTGTCTGTCATGATTGTATATATTGGAAAAAAATATTCTTAAACTTGGTGGTAAAAAGCAAATAAACTCACTACGCTGGCTAATGTGTGTTGTTGAGCAGCCATCCATGTCCATATACTATATGAATAATCACATATTAATAACAGGTGCAATAACAAGAACGTATGGAATGGACATTAGGAATTTGCCCTGCTCGGTTTCTTTAAAGCCTCCAAGAGGAATCAAAGGGTCTCCTTTCAGTTAATAGCAAACTTCTTTCTGCAGTCAATCTAGTCATACAGTGATTTAGATAAAATAATTTGGATATTTAATACAATGGCTAGGTAAATAATTGACTAAGTATCTGATGTAATCTTTGTTATCTAATTAAAATTCCCCTATTTTTTATACTTTTATGTATTGAAGAATTTTTTGTATTTTGGACATTATTTACTGTTTAGTTTTAGTTTCTGATCAAACACAGTTTTTGGTGAAGTTGCTAAACAATAAACTTCGTATGATATGTATTCTTTATATATATATATCAAAATACTGGAAATAATTCCATCATTTTCAATATAGCAAATAAATAAAAGCTGTTGCCAATATAAATTGTTTAGATTTAAAAACTTTTATTTCTTTATATGATAGAAATTACAAATCTACTCTGCTTGTTTTTTATCAGATCTATATAAAATTTTTACTAAAATAATTATAATTCATTTACATCGAACTTTGGATTTAAACCAATCAAAAGAATGAAATGGATTTAAAAGTTATTTAAATGAATATGAGTTGAGGATTATGTTTTGAATTTGCAGATTATGAAAAGGCATTTGATTTTCTAAATATTTCTACAGTTATTAAAGCATTGGATCATAGAGTGATTAAATTACATAATGATATATTGAGAAGTGTGTATGACAAGGTGATTTCATATCTTCAAAACTTTTTATAGCAGTTTTACAAAAAATATTTTGTGTATTATAATGGAAAGCTATGGAAATCCATCTAGATTTTGTGGATGATATGATTGTTTTTCAAATAATGTTTCAGAACTTGAGGAAATGTTGCAAGAGTTGTCAAATGAAAGAAAGTTCGACTAAAGACACATGCTAAAAAGACAATGTTTAATGGATTGTCCCAAAAGAAGAATATAAAACTTGATAATGATGAATTAGCAGAAGTTAACAACTACAAATACCTTGGTCAAATTATTAATATAGATTGAAACATAATAGATGAAATTAATCATAGAATTATACTTAAAGGAATGCTTTTAGTAGAAATTAATATTAAATGAAAATATACCTATGTGTTTCAAAAGGAAGGCTTTTAATAATTTTATTTTTCCAATATACAAGGATTTCAGATTACTCAATGAAATACAGTGAGATATATATTATGAGAAGGGTTTGAAAATGAAAGATATAAATGAAAGAACAAACAGGTATTACTGTCATCATTGAAAGAATTAAGAGACTGAAATGGAATTGGTGTAGTTATATTGCTAGAACAGATTATAATAGATGGACAATTGAAATTTTAAACTGGATCCCAAAAAATTGTAAAAGATATAGAAAGAAACCATATATGAGATGAATGGATGAAATAAAAAAGATTGCTAATAGGATGCAAAGAAAAGAGAATAAGATCTGAGAAATGATTAAACTTAAAAAGACCGTCATTCTCTTGCTGATCAATATAATGGTTGAAAATTATGATGATGATATTGTTATGTTGAAGGTTTGTTTTAGGATATATTATTTTGTCTAATATTGTATACATTTTAAAATAATCGGAGAATGTTTTAATCTGTCACACCAACACATCTAAATGTGTATTTCTTTATATATGCACACAAAATCAACAAAGGAATCATGAAAAAGAAAGAAGTATGCCTCATAAATATAGTTACTCAAATATGGTAATTTAGTTTGTCAATTTTCGTCAAGGAAGGTTGAGAAAATATATTTATATTTGTAATTAAGTGATAAACATATAACAAACTACTTAAACATGTAAGCACGTCTTAAAGACACACTTAATACTGAAAATTATATGGATGATGAATTGTATATTTATTAAACTGAACACATATTACATATCAAAAAAGTTCATTAATTTATAATTAAAAAATATTCACATATAAAATATATTTATAAATAGATACCTTTATTATATATTTAATTAATACTTCATATATATATTGAACCTTATTAGTACTAAAATACGTATCTTCATGAGTGTTTGGGCATTTGTAATATTTAAAAAGTTAAAAAAAAAAAAAAGTAAAAATTAAAGATCGTTCAAAAGACGCAATTTAGTTTTTTTTTTAGTTAATATAATTTATTTCAGATACATACAATAAAAGGTATTTAAAATTAACTATTTAATTAAAGTTAAAATTGGAAAGAATGTAAGTCTATACAGATTGTTTATCCAGATAAATAAAAGAAAGACATTATGTTAATTAAAGATGGCGGAAATAATTTATTAAAAAAAGACTTTGTTACTAAAAAATAATAATAAATGTACAAGATTATCAACATGTATTCTGATAACAAAAACAAAAGAGAAATGAATATGAGCAGAAATTTTAAACTGATTAGAGTATATTACCAAAACCACACTTTTCTTTTTTTTTGCTGTAATATCCTATAAATACAATTTATAAATTGTATTGATCAGAGTCAGAGTATAAAAGAAGCAAATAACTTGGAGCACATTCTTGTCTGTTTTTCTTTTGGCTGGTTCTGGAAAGCGAAGTATCCATGCCCACTTTATGCTGAACTAATTTGTCATGCGGAGGGGAAATCAGTGTTTGCAGACAGCTTTTGTTGTGAAAAGTCACTCCAAAAAGCTTTTGAACCCAGCTTTAAAATGGACTGGGAATGGAAAAATGTTGCCAGAAACCAAAGTTAACTTATCAATGAGCTCAGGATCCCAATAAATAAACAGATGTGTTCTATAAGAATTTACAGTCTATACAAACTTATCGATAAGCTACTATTGTTCATATTCTAATTTGTGACTCATTAAATGTTTTCAAACTAAACCTAAAATATAAGCTTATCATACCAATAGAGACATTCACTATTTATTATTCAAGTGATTTTCATTTATGACCTAAGAAAATTGTAATAAGAATTGTTTTAATTATTTAATATTATCTGGATAAGCATGTGTATGCTCTTTCTAATTTTATTAATCTATCATTTAAATATTTTAATTTGTTATAGTAAAATATTTATCTTTAATATCAACTTTTCATTGTACATTATTAATTTTAATTTATTAGATTTTACTATTACAAAAGATTATTTTAAGAAGTGTATAATTACCTATGCCAACATGTTCATTTTTATCTATGAATGTTGGAAAAAATTCTTAAATACTACTTGATAAAGTGAAATTATGTAAAAATTACATTGAGTTATTTGCTGCAAAAATATGTGATGCGATGTGATGGATCAGTGAGTCTACAGGCTCTGGCACCCTTTTAATTAAATGTAAAATTGATAATTCCGGCAATGAAAATGGTAATAAAAATATTAGGTCAGTTAATCAGGAAAGATAACTATGTTCTTGAAATATCCAAACTCATACATGAACGTAATTTTTTTTCTATAGTTTGATTAACTTGCACTTTCTAGTGTGTAAAATAGAAGGCCTAAATCAACCTTTGAACATTACAATATATATATTGTAATGGAATTACGAATGATCAAAAGCTTAGTTTCCCTTTTATTTATGTATAATGGGGAATTCTTAAAATTCAAGATCGTCCACCTCGCAGAGAGAACATACAGACATAAACGAATCTATATCCGTACTTGACTGAACCTGTAACTATATGGGTATAGCCCCAAGTTATCTTTCCCGGTCAACTATCTCTCGACTGCTGTAAGATTTGAAGAGTTACAGCACTTGGATATTTATAAAATTTAATGAGATCCAAAATACTGCACCACCAGCCTCACGTGTTAATTCATGCCCACAAGGAATTATAATTATCCCCCAATCCCTACGAATATATTACTGTTTGGAGTGGCGAAGAACAAGACGAAACAGATTTAAATCAATAAGAAAGATTTAATACAATAAATTAAACAATAAAAGAAATATTTTAAATCATTTACCCACAATAAAAACAGATTATTTGTTATAATGATACAAGTAAAAATAAAATAAAAGGATCCTATAAATGATTGTACATTTATGATCGTCACTCCATGCATATATAAAAAAAGGTAAAGAATGTCTGTATCATTCAAAGTAAGAATTTGGCCATTGTCTAAATTAAAGGTATGTGCACATGCAAATATAAAATGTAGTATACATATTTTACCTAGGTTTATTGAATCTCTGAAGTAACTTGAAGTCTTGCTGACCGCCCCATGGAATTTCTCCACTTCTTTAGCAGGAAACGGTCACTCTTTGGTTAGATTTGGTTGTGGGAACTCCTCCGTATTTAGGACATCAAGGACAAGGCAAAACGAACTCTCCAGCAGGTTCTACATTGGCAGTTGTTACATGTAGATGGGAACGTTTAGAGCACGGGGAGTCTGAATTGGCCAGCGATCATGACGGCCCTTAGCCAGCCATTCTTGATGAGTCACTGATGTTAGAAATCATATTTTGTTCATTTAATTATCTGTTATTACATTGTAGCCCTTCCATTACATTTCTGGATTCTCTCTTGTTTGTTTTCTTTCTTAAACTTTAAAAGATTCTTAAGTTTGTGTTTCTCCCAATTATGGCTGCTTATTATCAGAGCAGTGTTTCCACCAATGTCTCAACAAGAAGTCCTCGACTCTACTAATACTTTTTAATTAAAAAATTTTACAGTCCTTTATTATTTCGGTTCTTTGTTTTTAGCTTTTATTCACATCTTTCTTTTCCTTAATGTGCCTTCAGTCATTTATATAGATTTACTTTTATACAATCTTGTAGCACTCTGTACATTTATTTCTTATTTCTTTTTTAATTACACAGATTTTTAATAAAATGTTTTTTATTTTTGACAAGCGTTAATTGTTGCTGTCTTTGTCATTCTTCATACATACTCCATACACGCATTTCGTTTTATCGTCAAATGTGTACTTTTATGACCCAGATCCTTATCTTTCGGTCATGTTTTAAATTTCTATTTTACTCTGACTTAAACCCTTCTTGACTTTGGAGGGTAAAAGATAAGAATCTTTTCGATTCTATTTCCCTCTCTCTTATTAAAACATTTCTTCATAATTTTTAAATTTTTTTGCTAGTATTCCAAAACACAGTATTTAATATTATTTAAATGTTAAGTATCTACATGTGTGGTCGCAGTATGTGCGATCATCACAATATATATATATATATATATATATCTGATTGAATACAGGTTCAAAACTTTTCCCAAGACATGTAACAATAGAAAAATTTTGAGACTAATATACAAGACAATTGTGATTACTAAAAAAATAAAAAAGTAGATCGAACTGCTAAAGAAAACAGTGATCTATATCTATATTTTATAGTGTAAGAGGAATTTAAAGTGAGCATTTCATTTCCAGATTTTTTAAAATTAAATACACCTGGGTCTCGTTTTACGCGATAGATAGGTTCCTCAGAAAACACATGCAAAAGAAATCGCACAAAAATAAATGTAACTTACCTTGAAAAAGGGGGGATACGGACTGCGATTTTTCAAAAATCACATAAAAGCAAAGTGCCAACATAAAATTACTTTAAAATTCGCGCAAAAAAAAATAAGGAAATAAAATATGACTAATAAAAAATTTCAAATTTGAAAAAAATTGATACAAGACAAACTTTTTTTAACTATAATATTTAATTTTATTCAAAACAATATATTTTATGCATAATTTACAGTACAGTAATTGACATTTTTTAATACATGTTTTAATTATTATCGCTACTTGCCGATAAACAGGTTTGTTTGCAAACTAGTAAAAAATCAGATTCTTCACAAGAGAAAATACAACTAGCGCCAACTTCACTCTCATGTTGTGTTAATGGTTTTCTGGTGACAATATAATTAGTAATTAATCTTTGAGGCCATGATTTTATTGTTTATGAAGCTCGTGATATCCAGACATACAACCATTTAGCTCTTGTTGGAATTTAAGAACATGTTCGTGATTAGTGTCATTAATAAGAAAATAATTAAAAATAAACTTGCGGACACTAAATGATTAATAATTGATTACGTTCTTTTTTAAAAAGCAAAAACAGAATGTGATTTAAAATGCAAAATTAACACGCACAATGTTTGAACAAATTTACATTATAATCTTGTAAAATTTAATGTGGGTATACATAAAATGTGGCAATCATGATTTTAATTTTATTATTGCATAAAATCTTACTATTATAAAGCACTGAAAATATTGAAATTACTAAGATGAAAGTTGAATTCCATTAATGTGCTATTACTTTCAGTATGACATAAGTGCGCAAAATTTATTATTTAAAATAATAGCGCATTATCGGAGTTCAACTTCCAAAGAAACATGAATCGCATAACTTCAAAATCATGTTAAATAAATCCACGTAAAACGAGACCCAGATGTATTACTAAAGAATATTACTGAGTTTGATGTAATAATTTAATGAAAATCTTATAATTTTTCAAGTATTCTAAGAAAATTTGAATGCAGATAAATACTAACCATAGCTTTTAAATGTAAATTTAATTTTCCTTTGAATGTAAACAGAATTACCATCTTCTACCATCATCAAATGAACTGAAAACAAATAACCCTAAAATATAACAAGCATTTGGAGATAAAGAGCATGGTGCTTTGGAATTAAATCCTAAAATGGATAGCTTATGAAAATAAGCCCAAGAAATATCATTTAAATAAGAATAAATCAGAGACATGAGACCTCATTTTTCATCAAAAATTATTCCAGTTCACTTTCTAATTAGTATTAAGATAACTGTTAAAATAAATTATAGAGATATCACAACCAATCCCATTATCAAAACAATTATGGGATCAAATATTTATTATTTGCCTACAGATTTATAATTGAAATAAAATCCTTGTTTTTTACTTCACTTTTTTGCATAAAGTGCAATTTAAAACCTACAGATTTATAGTATTATATTATTTAACAGTTAATATTAATTTGTTAAGCTACATATATATACAAATTATATATGTTTGTGTGACACTTGTATTATTGTAGTTTTGGATATATTACAATGAAAGGAGAACATATGATCATTTAAATACTTTAATTATAATCAGGTAAGATCAAAATGGAATTTTCTATTATATATTCCCTTTGAAATCAATTTTTTTTACACATAAAATGTGAACCACAGAAACAAAATGTGAAATCTTACTAAACAATTTATATAAATTGTTAATATTTTCAATACATATTGTATTGGCATGGTCCAAATAATGGCAGCATTAGGCAACACTCTCTATTTATTATATAGTTATATGTGATGAATATGGCATAGAGATATTTGAAATGAAGAGAAAATAATGATGGAATTATTATTTTAAGCAACTAAATATTGGAAAATTAAGCATATTTATTTACAATTGTGTTTAATTGATAAAACAAAATAGTCCAGTTGTATTAGGAGATGATAGATTTAAATAAATAGGTAAGCATGTCCATATGTGTTGTAAACATACATATGTATGCACACCATTATTTGTTTTTATTACAAGCACAATTAACTAAATGCATATTAATTTTTTTTTTCTGTCGCTATGATATCTAGTTCTCATATATATATATATATATCAGTATCGATCAGGGATAAATCTGCCAAAACTAACTCTGAGTATTTACCTAGAAAAAATATGAGTAACTGATGATATATGGCATAAATCAAAGAAACATCACAATTCAAGATATTATTTTAGGAAATGTTTTTTGTTGCCATACAGTCTGCTATCATAATGGTTATTGTAAGTAATGTATATACACTTTTGGTCATGCATATAATTGTGTATTGGTAATGATGAGCATTGTTAACAGCTATCATCTCTGATATAATAGAGTGAGGACATACCAATTTCACTATTTTAATGTCTACTTTTAGTGCAAAAGGATATTAATCTTAGCAATAGTATTTTTTTGGAAATGAAATACAAACATCTTTGTTGGTAATATATATTTTATAAAATGGTCTTGGTAAAACAAGTCATCACATTTTGTGCATGCTTGATAATCATGTGGCTATCATTATATATGCACATTAATTTTACTATGAAATAAAGATTTCAGTAAAAAAAAAAAAACTTCATTCAAATATTATCTGTTTATCTTTAAGTAGATTAGTAGTAGTAATCCAGTGAAAGTATATAATAAATATTTTTGTATATCGCATAGAGATTAGATATAAAAAAACACTTTTTTTAACTTTATTAATTTTATAATGTTTAACTATTCATACACAAATAAATATGTATACACACGTAGGTAATCATGAGACCTTATTAGTATTTAACATTTGCATTAACAATGAATAGTTAAATCTGATTAGAGGAAACCCGGTCTAATAATTCTGCTTCAAAGCAGGATTGATTGCAATTTGCTATATTAACATTGTGTTCATTAATTTTTTTGGTGTTGTTATTTTGTATTATAATATTATATTTTTTAAAGAAGTATCTACATATTTTTTTCTATTATACTGGTAAAAGTTAGAATTGCTTTGTATATTTACGTTATGTGGACTTAACATGTTTCCAAATCTAAAGTAAATGATGGTAGCATGTAAGTAGATTATATGGCTATCCAAGTGAAAAAATGTGCAAGGAATTACATCACTGTATATTGTCACCCTATGTCTAGATTTCTGGGTTTGAACTGAGGTACTCTGATGGCAGGGAAGTGTAACTGTTAATAATTGAACTTCAACTAGTTATGGCCATTTTCAGTCATAAGATGTCTTAAATAAATAAATATATTCATTAAATTTAATGGAAATTGAAATATTACCTAGCAAATTGTGCTTGCAACAGAACCATATATTTGTTCAGTGAATAAAGACAATAGGAGAGATTTATAAAAAGGAATAGGGAAAACTTTGCAAATACTTGACCAAAACAAACATTTTTTCCTAATTTATTGATATTCAGAATAAAAAATAAAACTGGAATGTCTCTATGATCCACTGCTAATTCTATAATTTGTATTCATTAAATAGTAATGGGAATAATCAGTTGGCCATTTTTATAAAAGATACTTTTGAATTAAATATTAATATAATTTTTTTAAAATTTTTAATAATTATAGTTGGGTGTTTTAATTTTAGTTTCTATGAGTTTCAAATATTATTATTACTATTAACTTGCTGATAGTTAATGAAGGATAACAATAATTTTTATGTTGTATAATGTAAATAAATTGCTAACATTTTCTTTTGTTGTGAGACTTATATTCTTTGATGATTCACTATATAGTTATCTTTTTGTGAATATCAGTGTGTCTCATACATTCTCTATCATTATATCAGATTTATCTTCTTTATTAATTATGAAGTTTTATGCTTCTTAAACAGTTTTAGCTAGTAAGAGAGTCATAATTTTTATTATGTTTTAACCATTGTCATATAGTTTATAAACATTTTTTATGTGTATAATTTTTTGCTTTCGTTAAAATTCGAATCAAGTCAATAATAAAAATCGTATTACAGTATAAAAGTTTGATTTTATTGAAGCTACATTTTAATAACATATTGATTAGACTAAATTAATTAAGTGGTTATGAAATTTATTATAAAAAATATATTATGTTACCTAATAAATTAATAAAATAAATACTTATACAGTTAATTGCAATATGAAAAGTGAAAGTTTAGAATTAATTAAGAACCTTTAAAACTCAAGTCCATTATTATCAAAATTATTATTACTTTAGTGCTAAGAAAGAGCAATGGATTCAAGAGCTAAATATTCTTGTATCAAAGCAATATTATGTCAAACATCACAAATCTTATGAACAATTAAGTATTCAAATATAGTTGGCATCATAAATAATAAATGCCTTAGCAATACTGGTATTTCATATTGTTGTATTCGTTTGTTGAGAAATAAACAGTTAGTAGAGACAATTTACTCCAGAAGTTTTAGCTTATTTTAGTTGAAAGTAAAAATAATTATAATGGAAAATAATTATAATTGAAAACAAGCTGTGGGGATTTATTTTAATTGAAAATAAAAATAAGTAATTATAATGGAAATAATTATAATTAAAAACAAGTTGTGGGGATTATTTTTATCAGAGATAAAAATAACTAATTAAAGTTAAGATCAATCAAAACAGAGTTGGAAAACACGCGATTAAGATTTCGGAATGTTGCAGATAAGACTTAACAAAAGAACTCAGAGGGATATATAAACTGATAGAGGAAAACATCATGCACTTGTTACAGTTTTGTTAACAGAAGAAGTTGGATATGTAAAGTTGTTAAGAGCTATTTGCAGCACAACGGTTAATAGTTGTTGCAGCCGAGTTTTTATATATTTTAGCTATAATTCTTTGTGCTCGTTTATGTTATTGATCAGATTGTAAGTGTTTTTCTACCCCTCTGAAAAACTTAGGAGCGAAGACATTACAAGATTGGTGCAGTCTAAATTTTCTAACCTAGTGAAACTTGAAAGAATAAGCCAGATGAGAAAGTCAACCGATACTATTGGAAACAAGTAAAATGTCGTTAGGACAAAGCAGTATTCCTGAATTTAGTATTGAAAATGCCAAGGAATGTCCTCTCTATATAATGCAATTGGAAAATTTTTTCAAGTTAAATGGGATAAAAAATAATGAAAAAAAAGTGGCCGCACTTTTATGTTTAGCTGGATGAAAAGTTATTGAAATTCTTAATAAATTATGGGATGGACCGATAACCGATGGAGTATAGTTTGAAGATATAGTTAAAAAATTAATGGACTATTTTATCCCAAAGCCGTCTAGACACGTAGCTAGATTAACTTTCAGAAATAGAAAGCAAACCAGGGAGGAAAAAATTAAAGTCTATGATATAGTATTAAAACAGTTGGCAAAAAACTGCGATTATGGCAAATTTTTAGAACAAGCTTTGCTGTATCAATTATTGTGGGGAATGCACGATGAAAGATTGCGACTGACGTTGTTAACGGAAAGCGACTTATCATACAAAGTAGCTATTAAAAAAGGAATAGCACTTGTAACAGTAATTGAGCAAGCCATAGCTTTTAGAAACAATTCAGAAGAGACCAGCAAAATGGCAGTTTATAAAATAGATCAAAGGCAGAAGCCGAGGAATGAAAATATAAAGAGAGAGACAATGTTAGCAGTGAAATGTTTCTGCTGTGGTAAAACTGGCCATGTATCTAAGAATTGCAAATGGAGAAAAGAAAACTGTTTTAACTGTGCATTTAAAGGACATTTAGCAGCTGTATGCAAAAAACCACGTCAAACAAAATGTAATCCAGATACAGATGGTACAACGTATACCATTAACTATGTATTAACTAAGGGGCAAAGAATTGCTATGAGAGATAGAACCATTTCACAAAGACAAAGAGAGATCACTAAACTACAAGAATTGGAGTCAAAAAACCAAGAATTAGCTATCATGTTTCAGAAAAAGACGCAATCTGAGCTACAACTCAACTTGCAGTTACAAAAACTGAAAAGTTATAATTCCAAATTACAAAATGAACTGAAAGAATTTCAAGTAAGATTGAAGATTTCTAGACAACGAGTAACAGAAGCATTGCTAGTCGACAATATGAAAAGACAACTAAAGAACTAGCAAAAGAAGTGCACAAATTAAAACTGGATGTTTATGAATTAAATAAATTAAAAGAAGAACAACGAAATTCAGAATTTAGTGAAAAATTACAAAGCAAATTTTCAGAATGTCAGAGTTTTGAAAGTTCGAATGAAGATTTTAAAAAGTGAACTCACCATGTCAGAATTATCCGAACAAATGGAACTACAAGAAAGGATGGCCGAAGGATTTTTTGGAGGGACAGTCAGCTGCCAGAGACAAAAACCGGAGAACGGAAAAAATCCAGAGTTTCTCCAAGCGGGAGAAAAAAGCACTTAAAGCAGTGAGGAAAAAGAAGAGTTTACACAAATTTCAAGGTTATATCGATTAATCGGAAAAATCAAGTGTTTCTCCAAGCTGAAAAAGAGAAATCACCCAGATCTGTACAGGATAAAAGAAAAACGCGCAGATTAGATGATTATGAGTAACATAAATAAACTCTAACTTCTGGAGTGAGGGGAGGAAGTGTTGTATTTGTTTGTTGAGAAATAAACAGTGAGTTTTCTAGAGACAATTTACTCCAGAAGTTTTCGCTTATTTTAGTTGAAAGTAAAAATAATTATAAGGGGAAATAATTATAATTGAAAACAAACTGTGGGGATTTATTTTAATTGAAAATAAAAATGATGGAAATAATTATAATTAAAAACAAGTTGTGGGGATTATTTTTATCAGAGATAAAAATAACTAATTAAAGTAAAGAACAATCAAAACGGATTTGGAAAACGTGATTAAGATTTCGAATGTAGCAGATAAGACTTAACAAAAGAACTCGGAGGGATATATAAACTGCTCGATGAAAACATCGCGCACTTGTTACAGTTTGTTAACAGAAGAAGTTGGATACGTAAAGCTGTTAAGAGCTATTTGTGGCACAACAGTTAAGAGTTGTTGCAGCCGAGTTTCATATATTTTAGCTGTAATTCTTTGTGCTCGTTTATGTTATCGATCGGTTTGTGTTTTTCTACCCCTCTGAAAAACTTAGGGGCGAAGACATTACACATATTCAACTTCAGTCCCTATAACATGTATGCATCAACTTGAATTATATTACAGTATTGTGAAATTTTTTTATTGCGATATTTCATAAGTTGATAGTAATACTTCTGCAATGAAGGATAAGATTTTTAATAACAGTTTTTTTTATTAAACTATAAGCTTATCTTCTGCTATAATACTTTTTTGATTTTTTGACCATTATCTATGATTCACTGAGTGTGCATGTTTCTGCAATTTAAAAACTAGTTGCTTTAATAATAAGCAGATAGTAATTTATTTAAGTAATTGAATTTTAATTTAAACAAAATTACACTTAAATATCATTGTTTAAGCCAAATTTAGAGTACATTTAGTACTTTTAACAATTATAAATAAATTAGTAATTAAAGTTAGAACAATATTTTAAGAACTCTTTGCAACCTTTTATAACGGGAAAATAAAAAACTAAGGTTATATTTATCAAGTTTGATAATAACTTCATCATGAAAGTTAACCATTTTTCTATTTTTTTCTCTTGTAACTCTCTAGCTAAGAAAATTTGGTACTTATGTATAATAATGATCTGCTGTCTGTGTTTGCGACGGTAAAATGCCATATCTTTCAACATTGTGTGTACATGTGGGGGGTGGGGGTGGCAGAATGTCGTATTAAAAAATCAAATTTCTAACAATAAGAAAAGTATAAATTTGTGCACAAAAATAATAACACATTACGATACAAAATAAAAATAGATAGTTATGACTTTTTATATGGCATTCTGCCATCGCAAACATGGGCAGCAGGTCTAGTACTGTACCTAAATATTGAAAATCTAGATATCCACTTACTAACCAATAATGGAAGATTATTTCACTTGACTATGACTATCCATGTAAAAGATAAATCTTAAATATGATTGGAACTTGGAAATTTTAACTTGCCACTATGTAAATTCAGATTAAGGGTTTGAAAAGCATATGTCTCACTACTCTACCAAAAGACCCTTGATTTATATATATTGTATGAATGTCAAAATCTAGCAAGTTAGACGTTTAGATGTTACAAAATATATAAAATTAATAATTCAAAAAACAATTTACTTAATATCTTTTTTTTTCTTCTAAATATTTGACTTTTAAAATATTTGCAATTTTTGTTATTAAAGGAGATTTGAACACCGACTTTCAAGCTTCCTTCAACTATCCACTGTATCTTAAATAACCGATACACATGACCACAAACATGAGAAAAAGAGAAATGATCTCAGTTGGTCCAGATCATCATCTGCCACACACACCCACACACACACATATATATATATAAAACCAGTGCTCAATTTATATTAAGGTAGCAAATCTTCAAACTTTGAAGGGTAGGCTTCACCCCAGTCTCCAACTTTTAAGCCATCCATATTATTGAAAATGTGACGATGGAATGTTCAAAGCCCTTGTTGATGCCAATATTGTTGTCATACCCATGTTGACTTTAAGTCAATCTGACCCTTCATTTGTAGCATCGTAATATGTCCATTTAAATACACAGAAGAGGTGGATGGGCAGAATTCAGTCTGATTCTGGAATATTTAAATATAAATATATTGGAATATACTGAATCTTAGATGTAATTAAAGGGGATTTGAACACTGACTTTCAAGTTCCCTTCAGCTATCCACTCTATCTTAAATAGCTGATACACATGACCTCATACATGAAAAAAAGATAAATCATCTCCAGTATATGTATTTCATGCTGAACAAACACTCATCAGTTGGTCTAGATCCACACACATATATAATCAGTCCTCAGTTTATATTAAGATAGCAAATCTTCAAACTTTAATGGAACAGGCTTCACTCCTCCACCCTTCAACTTTTCAGCCATCCATATTATTGGAAAATCTGATGATGGAATGCTCAAAGCCCTTGTTGATGTCAATATTATTATCATAACCATGTTCACTTTGTCAGTCTTATCTCTTATATGTAGAATTAGGAGATGATGATCCGGACCAACTGATGAGTGCTGGTTTAGCGCGAAATATATTTATTGGAGATTCTTTAATTTTTTCAGATGTATGTGATTATATGTATCATTTATTTAAGATAGGGTGGATAGGGAGATTAAAAGTCTGTGTTCCAATTCTTTTTAATTATGTCTAAGTTTCAGTATATTTCAATATACTTGTATTTAAATATTAGAGATTCCACCTGAACTCTAACCATCCCTCTTCTGGGTATTTAAATGAACATATTAAAATTCTACATATGAGGGGCATGAAAACAATATTGGTATCAATGATGGCTTTGACCATTCTATCATTAGATTTTCAATAATATGGATTACTGAAAAGTTGGAGGTTTGAGAAGAGTGAAACATGTCCATTAAAGTTTGAAGATTTGCTATTTTAATATAAACTGAGCACTGATTATATATATATATATATATGTGTGGGAGATGATGATCTGGACCAACTGGTGAGTGCTGGTTCAGCATGAAATACGTATGTTGGGGATCATTTATCTTTTTCACATATATGTGGCCATGGGTATCAGTTACTTAAGAAAGAGGGGATAGCTGAAGAGAGCTTGAAAGTCTGTATTCAAATCCCCTTTAATTACATCCAAGATTCAGTAATTTCAATATGATTTTAATTTTATTATGTTTGATATGTTACATTATAGTAGTAATGGAAATAATAATATTAACTAAAGAAATTTTCCCTTTCTAAGAATGATGTTACAACACCAATACTAGAACAATTTTTTTCGGAAAGTGTAAAAAAAAAAAGCTATTATTTGTTAGTTGGAAATGATATTACTGACCTTTTATGTTCTAATAGATTGTAGATCTGGGACTATCTGATTTAGAACTTAATTATTTTTCATGTTTTTACCTCATAACTTTCTGGCTATAACTAATTGTTTTAATAATTAATTCTTAATAATATTTTTTTTTATTCATATGTGTTTTGTTTATTAATTCTAAAATAAATTCCTTAAAAAATATTTATTACTATCATTAATAATTCTTAAAAAGTTTTACTTAAAAAAAATAGAAATACAAAGAATAAAAGGTAAAAATGAGTTTTATAATGTCTATGCAAGTCAAACCATGAAACACATTCATTTCTATATGTCTCTCCAAATTTAATTCAGTTTTTCTAATTTCTAACCTCTATTTGCCACGTCAACAGCTTCCTTATTTCATCCATCCATCTAACATGTGGTCTCTTTCTAGGTCTTTTACAATTTCTTGGCATTCAATTTAAGATTTCAATTATCACTATATTACCATCTTTACTAGTATTAGTTAAACCTAGTTCCATTTCAGTTTCTTAATTCTTTCAGTGATACCTATTTGCTCTCTTTCCCATGTATTTTGCTTTTTATTTTTTCTTGTTACTCCTACCATAAATCTTTTTAATCTTTGTTGAAATGTCTGAAATCTCTGAATTTCTCTTCTGTTAATTGTCCAATGTCAAATCCATAAGTTAGAACTGGTAAAATACATCTATTAAAAAACTTTCTTTTCAAATATATAGACATATTTTCTTTTAAGTTAATTTCTATCAAAAGCACTTTATCCAAGCTTAATTCTACAATTAATTTTATGCACTATGTTTCATCTGTATTAATAATCTGATCAAGGTAATCGTTACCTTCTTTTAATTCATGATCAATCAACTTTAATTTTTTTAGCATTTATTGTTATTACTATTTTCTTTCTTCACCTGATAACTATTACAATATTTTCCAAAGCTCTGAAGCATTATTTTCAGAAACAACCACATCATCTGCAAAATCTATATGAGTTAAATAATCTCCATTTACTTTTCCCCCTTCTCATTTTCAGTCCACAAAATACTTCTTAAAGGTTTTAGAGATATGGAATCATTCTATTGTATAATCTTTTCACAGTTAATCTTTTTAGTATTATCATGTAATATAATTACTGCTGTTGAAATTTTGATAAATATTTTTTGGAATATGATAATGTTCAGGTGTATATCACTGATAATCAAAAGTTTTAATCATTGTATAAATGCTTATAAAATCAAATACCTTTTATAATCCACAAATCCAAAAAATAATGGCAATTTAAATTTACCTTTTCTGTGACTTTTCTCCTGTTAAAATTATTTTTAAATTTTTTCTTGTTTTTTTTGTTTTTTTTTTTTTTTGGTTGGTTTAAATCCAAAGTTCACTGTAAATAAATTGTACTCATCTTGATAAAAGATTTTGTAAAGAACTGATAAAATTGCTAGATCAATAATTTCTAATATTTTCTTTATTACATTTCTTAAATATCAATATTAATATTGCATTCTTCCAATCATCTGGTATATCTTTATCATTTAGACATTGATACATGTCTTCACCAGCTTTTTTCAAAATATTGATTATAATTCTACTATTTCCAGAAACATTTTTCTCTTCATAGATGTAATTGCATACCTCACTTCATTTAAAATGCTAAGCAATTCGGATGTAACAATAACTGTAGGGCATATTTAGGTTTCTTATTCTTTATTATTATATAATTGTTTATAGAATTCTTTATATTTCATGATATCACAAATATGTTTAAATATATCATTTCCTGATTCTTTATTTTGTTTATTTAATAACGTGTGATGCCTTACCCAATTGTAGCTCTTCCTCATACTTTTTTAATCTCTTTTTATTGTAAATGATATCCTACATTTCCCATAAAATTGTACACAATTAAAAAATACTTTTTGAAAATTTACTATCAGTCATTTGCTTTACACATGCAGTCCAATGATGTGCCTTTACAATAGTAAATTTGTTTCCAGTAATTGGTCTTATGATTTTGGCCTTATATTTTTAGAATCTTACTGAGCATTTTTAAATACAAATGTTCTAGGATTTTTATAACATGTCAGCAAAGAATCCATATTTCTCTCCTGTACAAAAAAAATTGAATAATTAATGCAATTAATTTTATTGCAGTTGTTATGTCTTTATAATGAAATACTTTGTTTTTAATTTATTAAAACAATCAGCAGCATATTTCTATTTGTATAATTTATTTTATGCATTTCTTGCACCATTGTTATATTCTCCCTTTTAGAATCAAATTAGGCAAGCATCAAATGAATCAGTGGATATTAGTGATGGCATAATAATCAGAATCTTAAATACAATTTATGGATAATTGACTTTTTTCTAGTAAAAATGTAATTGTATTGTTAATTAGAATATTAATTTACATAAGGGGTTTCATCATTTGATTTTATTTAAAAACAAATTGATATACAATTAAAAATTTTCATTTAATAGTTATTACATGTTAACTAAAAATTTGTTTTAACAATATCAAGTGTAGGTTTCATTTAGTTTGTCTTTATAACATTTATAAATTATTAGTACAATAAAATAAATTCAAGTTCAGAATGCCTTTGTGGGAGTGATTCTGGTTTTTAATTAAATAATACTTTATTTATTTATGTGATGTGGAATTGATTGCTATTGTTGAGAAGAAAACTCAGCTATTAATCAGTAACTATAATTATATTAGGTATTTAGATATGAAGCTAAATTATTGATTATAGTCGTACTATGTCCCATATTACATGACTGTTTAATACTATTTGTACATTATTTAATGTTCTTTTATAGTTAGACATAAAGTAATTGATATTAACACAATCCCGTAAATTATTATTTTTATTATTTGATTTTAGAGTGAAGAGTACGATTTCACCATGGTTTAATTCTATGTAGGCTGGTAAAGTCATGTGATATTTGACATTATGTTTACGATATTTTTGCTGCGTTTCTGTATGTTTTACGTTAAAAAAAATCATTTATGTAGCAATTGAAGGTTTAAAATCATTTTAAATAAGTTTTTCAAAATTGAATACTAATAACTATTTAGAGGATAGAGGACAAAGCCAAAATCAATATTTTTTTTTAAGATTTTTATATATATATATTTCCTGGCTGTAAAGATAATAGCTTATTGATTTTTGAGATTCTGTTTGAACAATAAATCAATTCTTTTACATAATTTTTTTTTTTTGGCAGTAAGAACTGTGATTTTTTTTTTTTAATTTCACTTGTAATATTTTTTTTTTACATATATATTAAACACTTGAGTAAAAATAGAAATAATTTTGTCAACTTGCAAGCTGTTGTAGCTATTTGGAGTTCAACTTTTATTAAAAAAAAGTTTTTAATGAATCTTTAAGATTGAATATGAGAAAAAAATTATTAAGTGTTTATTTGGAATAAAGATTTTTTTTTAAAAAAAAAATAGAAACTTGGACATTTTGAAAGATAAAATGGAAGTAAATAAAAGAGAGAAGATTAGACATTTTAAAAAGAGTATATATAAAAAAGAAATAATTTGTTTCAGAAATGGAAGAGAATTTGAATTATATATTCTTTAATGATAAGGAATTATTAAAAAGTCTAAAAAAATGTAATTAGATAAAGAGGAAAAAGTAGATAAAGGCAAAATAAAGAATTACTGTTGTACAAAGAAAATATAAATAATTTATTCCCTAATCTGGATTTTTCATAAAAATATTCTTCTGCCTTTTCAAGATTTTCAATATTAATCTTTACTTATATACATATACTGTATTACAGTTTTTTATACTAACAGTTCAACTATCAAACATATGAAAACATGTAATTCTCTGAATATTTTCATAAAACATTAGCCTAACTAATTATTTTGATTATATGGATGAAGATGAATATAATCTTAACTTACAATTGGTTTGTTTTTAAAAAACCAAATGATTAATTTTTTGAGAAATTATGTGCCCCTTGAATATCACATATGATATATTGAATATGACAAAAACTTAATCTTCCATTCTCACATTTTATCACTGTTCTAAACAGTGCAGAGGATTGTTTTAAATTAATATCTTTATTAGAATTATTTACATTGTGTATATTAACATATATTTGGTGATAGAAATCAAAAATCTATAGAAGATAATAGTATGATTCTAAAACTATATTTTTATAATATAATTAGAATTTTATAAATGATAAACAATCTTATACATTTCAATTACATAGTTCAGGTATAATTATTAGATATATTTATTGATAATTGCAGCCATTATGAATTAATGAGACTTTCAATTGTAAAACCTTATCTTCATTGTCCAACCATTAGTTCCAATGCTAGTAGAATTAAAATGCAATACAAATAAATGTGTTTAATCAAATCTACATAATTTCTTACTTCACATCTTAACTAAAAGTTAATAACAATAACAGTGTAATTTGCTTTGAACTAGTGATTCAAAAAGTCCTGCCTATGTAAACTATAGTTTTGGTTCCATAACTAACTATTATTTATTCAATGCATTACTAGTAAATTAAATTTATTGTTTTATAGTGTACTTTGCATTAAATCTAAACTTATTAAATTGTAAACCATCATTCAGCACAACTTAAACCCGATTTTTTCCCCCATAATACAGATTTTCCAGATATCAATATTTCCTTATCAGATAAGATGGTTTGAGTTTTTGTTTTGATGATGGATTATAATCTAAAAAATTTAGATCTCATGGGAAGTATGCTATAAACTCATAACTTTGATTGATTATATATATTTCTAGCACAATATCTAATTACATATATTTTTTGCATCATATGGCATTGTAAAATGAGTTCCAAATTTAAACATTTACTATTCTATTGTTAGTTTTAATATAATATGCATTTGACAGTGAGTTTATTCATATTTCAAAAATAAGGTCACATTTATAACACATAAATGTAATAGTTGGATTACTACTCCAGTATGGAAATCTGGTGTTCAAGTCTCTGGATTCATCTGGCAAATGGTGAATTATTATGTAAAAGAAATATATAATGAGAGATGATGCTCTGAGTTTTTATGCTAGTTGATAGATAGTTCATGAACTTGTAAGTTTAGATCTAATGTGAAATGCATTGTAAAATTGTAAATTTGATTGTTTATATATATATAATATTTAAATACAAGTATATTGTCTATACTAAACTTAATGTAATTTAGAAGGGATTTAAAATCAGACTTTCAAGCACTGATTATGTATATTTGCAGGAGATGATAGTCTTGATCAACTGGTGAGTGATGACTCAGCTTGAAATACATATACTGGAGATCATTTACCTTTTTCATATGTAAGTGGTCATGTGTATCAGTTGTATAAGATGGAGTGGATAATTGTAAGGAACTTGGAAGTCTGAATCCAAATGCCTTTTAAATTACAGTAAATTCAGTACATTTCAATATACATGTATTTAAATATTACATATTCAGCCTGTATTCTTCCTATTCCTCTTTTGTGTATTTAAATGGATATATTAAGGTTCTATACATCAGAGGTCAGAATGATTTAAAATCAACATAGATATGACAACAATATTGGCACCAACAAGGACTTTTATTATTCCATCATCAGATTTTCAATGATGAAGAATTGGAAGGTGGAGAAGATTGAAGTTTGCCCATTAAAGTATGAAGATTTGCTATCTTAATGTAAACTGAGTACTGATTATATATATATATATGTGTGTGTGTATGTGTGTAGGAGATGATAATATGGACCAAATGATATGTGCTGTAATGATGAGGGCTGGTTTAGCATGAAATACATATATTGGAGATCATTTATCTTTTTCACACATATGTGGTCATGTGTATCCATTGTATAAGATAAAGTGGATAATATAGATAAAAGTATATAAGTACTAGTATATTTTCAGAGGTTATTATCTCTTTTGGTTACAAACTTTATTAAAAAAAAAATTTATCTTCAAAATTATTTTAAAAGATTTATAATAATTATAATGTGAAAGGCTGAAACTTTTAACTGGTCTGCCTTAAAAATGCTTAGTGACAAATAAGTTATGGAATTTCCAGAATAAATATGTTAACTATTTAATTAACATGCAAATGTTATTTTAAAATTATAATTAAAAAAAAATTGCAAGAAAATTTTAAATTTTCATCTATTATTTTTAAGGCTGCAAAAATTAAATCCTCAGCAACATTGTAGTTAATAAATTAAAACAATTATTATTTTGAAATGTTCAAGTATGGAATAACATGTTTGTAGTTAAAATGATAAATTTAAAACATGATTCCATGAACTTTATTCCATATAGAAGATTTAAAATCTATTAGAATTTAAGCAATAATATCAAGTACAATAAATCTAAAATGTGAAATATAATTTCAAAAGTACTACTTTTTACCAAACTACTAATTCATATGAATGACTTCTTCAGAATGATCTGTCATTTGTTTGGTTCTTTAGATTCTGCAATGTCATATTTATTATTGTAATAATCAAATCTATCATCCAACTGCAGATTATCTCAAGTATTTTATAATAATCACAATAAATCATTTTATAAAACAAATGAAAATACTGCTGACAAATAAATTACATATAGCTTTTAGAAAATCATCATTTTTTTACTGGAATTTTTTACTGAAAGTCTAATTTATATTTTGTTTGTTAGAGGGACATTAATGTAAACACGAATAATCAATCAACAATGGATAATAGTGGCAATCAAATTCCTGAACTTGAGTAGTGAGAAACGTTGAATTACTTGCATCCATTCAGCAGGTATTTTTCAAACAGATTCTTCCACGTGAACTGTGACATTATTTTTAAAAGCTATCTTATTCAAATGTTAAATTATCTTTATGACTAAACATTTTTTTTATTAATAGTCAACAAATGTTTTTTTTTTAAATTGTGTTGCATTGTTTTGAATTATATAGTTTTTTCTATAATTGTCATTATCAGAAACTACTACATGCTGCAATAAATGGTGTAAAAATGTTCCAATTATTTAATGATCATCCTGTATGATACTGATAAGCTAAACAATGATTGTCAATCAATCCATGTACAAAAGTTTTATTTATAAAGAATGTGACACCCATTTAAAGTGGATGTTTATATCTGCTTTAGTCGATTTCAAATGGGCAGCATATAGAGGTACAACAAATAATAGAGAAACATATATATAATAAAACAATACATTATTAGTGGTAGTAATAAATTTTATAAGTAATAAAAAAATGCAGAAGTGCTTTCAGTGATTTTTATAATCATCTTCAACTAGTAACTATTTAAATTTAGAGAAGTAAATGAACATCATATTTATCTCAATAGTCATGAATTTTAACATTCACACTTTGTCATTAATATCATAATCATCTTCAGTTGGAAATCATTTAAATTTAGTGGAAATAAATGTCGTCATATTATATTCCAAGATTCATGAATTTTAATATTTACATCTTATTAACAATTTAGAAAATAATAGTCTTCAATCTTAATGCAAGAAATACTAATGCATTACATAAATCTCAACAGGTCGTTTTTTTTATTTTAAATAATAATTCCATCATCAGAAATTTTAATGATTGCAGATTGTATGAAGAAAATTAGAAATTTTTAATATTTTTTAAATTACTCATTTTCTGAGACTCATTTTATATATTTTTTATAATCTTGTTAAGTAAAGTTTCAACACTTTTGACTGAAATTACTTTTAGCTTTTGGCATACAATACATCATAGTGCAAGAAATTTATTGTGTGTTTTTTTTAATTTTATTTGGGGCAATTTTGTTTATAAAATTTGATTTCAAATCATAAATATATATATATTTGAAACATGCCTACAGTTTTTAGATATTCATAATTCTTTATAAGACTATATGATGGACTATATGAGGATTTAAGCCTTGGGGTTAATATTTGTTAGAAATAACAATAAACAAATTTTTAAACCTAATATCCTAATTGATGATGGTCAGACCAAGTATTCATTCATATTTCATGACCATCATTCTCATCAAAAATGTGTAAGCACAGAGAGGGTATATCCCTTGCCACTATAGTTGCTATTTATTTATTTAGAACATTCCTGCCATATCATCCCAAAAATGAGAAACAACTATAGGTTGGGTTCAAATCTCTGCCTCGTTTCTTAGATATTAACCCCTACATTTATCTTTTACTAGCTTAAAAGAAAATCATAGCAATGCATGACAGGGTGTGTGTGTGTGTGTGTAACTACTAAATTTAACTAGGTTTGGAATGAAAGAGAGGAATGGAAAACTAGACTTAAGAAATATAAATATAATAAAACAAAATTTATTTACATATTTACACATTTTATATGACACTTAGGGATGAATTCAGTGCCCAAAGAATAAAATATACATATATATTTTAGGCAAGTATATATTCATATTGGATAAAATTTATTTAATTAAATTAAATTTAACTTATGAACTCTGTTATGCTTACATCCTATATAAAACAATCATTTAATTATTATTGTTTAACTATAATAATATAAATAAAGATTGACAAAATAGCAATCAACTGATAAATAGATATATCAAAATTATAATAAATATTAACTATTAATAATTGAATGAGAAAATAATTCTAAATTCTATTTGCTTTAGCATTCATAAAAATAAAAAAAATATGTTAAGAAAAAAAAAATACTACACGTTTAAAGGAAAAACAAATTTTAAAATTATTTAGAAAATACTAATATTAAATTTAATATTTGCTATAAATATTATTATTATTAGTTTTTTTTATATATAAAGGTCTTTTATTTTCAATAAAGATTTATCTTACTATAGCATCAGAATTTTGATTTTATACTTTACTAAAAAAATATAAGTTCAAACCTTTTTAAAAATAATCTGTAAGACAGTTTTTAAAGTTTAAGGCTTCATTTGATGTACTTCTCTTGAGTTATTCTCTAGACGAAATGATGTCATGACTGAAGTATACATTCATCACAACCAGGCTGATTAGAGTCATGAAAAATGACAGGTAATTTTACTTCTAAATCTTCAATAGTTGTTGCATGTTAGAACAATATACTTTTAAAATTGATAACTGTGGGAGAGTATGTAATTCCAGGTTTACTGTGAGAGAGTATATAATTCCAGGGTTAGTTAGCTAGTGCACTAATATTTTTTTCACCCTATCACAATATGATTCTCAGCTACTGCATGGTTTTCCATAATAGCTGTATTAATAATTCCCAATTTAGTTATGTCACTTTAATCAACTTAATTTTTGGGAATGCTGTTGAACTGAGAGTTTTCTAATTGAATTAATCAAAAGATCATAATTATGATGTTATTATGACTTTCTTAAAGCAAGAAAGTTTTCTCCAAAGCCTTCTTTCTAAACATCAAAACTTTAAAAACTAGTGTCTCTCATAACTTGTTTTTCTATCAACACTATTCCAAGTTACATATAATAAATCTGGGAACTTTTATTTATTATTACAAATTAATTTTAACAAAAAAAAATACATTTTTTTCTTATATATATATTATTATTTATAAATAAGAATGAAAGAAATAAATAGCTTGAACTTTTAAAAGAAAAAAATTAGCTTCTACCTTGGTACTTTTGCTTATATTATTTCTTTCCTTCTTTCTTTTTAACATACTTATAATAATATGTGGGTGAAAAGCATTAAAGCCGGTTTATCTTTATTTCAAAAAAGTGTCTGAACTGGTAAAAATAAATTATAAAATTCCATGTAATGTCTAAAATACATATAAGCAAGAATAAATTAAGCCTTTACAAAAAAGTTTTTAAAATTAGAGTTAAAAATAAGCATGTTATCTTATTTATTAACACTATATTGATCACAGAATATTATTTGATGATACAAAGATTATCTTTTTTTCCATGATACAAAGATTATCTTTTATAAAGTCAATGCAATAAAAAGAAGAATCAAAGAAATTATTTTGTTATGAACATACTGACATAGAGAACCTTTTTAATTAATTATTTTGAATCTGATGCCATCAATCTTATGAGAACATTCTTTTATAAACAGAGCAAAACTCTCCATACAGTATTGCCACCTGTGCTAAACAGAGTAATCAATGGATGCCAGAAGGCTTGTGCATAAAATCCCTATCTAATGCCTACTCATCCAATATCCCCAGACTAGTTTCTGGCTTGTGGCCTTCGTCAGTGAGGAGCTTTGGATCTGAGAGCACTGCAGCTCTCAGATCCAAAGCTCCTCACTGACGAAGGCCACAAGCCAGAAACTAGTCTGGGGATATTGGATGAGTAGGCATTAGATAGGGATTTTATGCACAAGCCTTCTGGCATCCATTGATTACTCTGTTTAGCACAGGTGGCAATACTGTATGGAGAGTTTTGCTCTGTTTATCAACAATTAATGTGCTAGTATAGGAAATGTGATCATGTGATGCTTAATGGTTTAACATTCTTTTATGTTAAGGATGATTGGCATTTTTATTAAATTGTGAATAATTAAATACATATTTGTGTAGATTTTTGTTTAACGAGTGAAATTGTCATTGTGAAGAGTTTTGTAGAAATCTAATTTTATTAATATTTTTATTGCTTTATGTTTATTTTGGTTTGATTGTAATTATTAGTGCTATGTATTATAATTATGTATAATCTGCATTAAATTATTTGAATTATCATATAATGATAATGCATCTCAGGACTAAATCTAACTCAAGGTTTTTTTTGCATTTGAAAGCCTTCTCAATCACTATGTTTTTTGAAAATGGATTTATTCTTCTTATTTCTATTTTTTAGCATCTGAAAATATTTCTGATGCCAATAAATTTTTACTTTTAACTTGGCTTTAATTTGTCAGCCTTTCTCAATATCACAAATATCATACTGATTACTGGTATTTGTTCAAAGTTTTTCTATTAAAATATGCAAATTATGGAATCATTAATAAGAATTGTAGTCTTAAGGTTATATTAAGCTTAGATATAAGTTGTTGTTTTTTTAATAAGAATAAGAATACCACTTAAATTAGATCAAAGAAAGAAACTTATACAAACAAAAATATGGATAATAAAAGTGTACAGACAAAATTGGAGATTTTGGAGATATGGATTCAAAGAAAAATGAAACAAATAAATTGGAAAGATAAAATCAGAAATGAATAAGTATTAAAAAAAAGTAATATATGTATTGAGAAAGAGATTAGATGGTATGAGAAAAAAGAAAGAAGTTATCAATAATCTTAAAGAAAGGAAGTAGTTATGGTGTTTTGGTATGTAGACTTTGCCTTTGGCACATAATTAATAAAGATGGTGTTTAATTATCTGATGAGTTTTTTCCAACTTTTTATTCTATTTTGGTTAAATGCAATCAGATAAAGTTTTTATTTTTAACATTTATCATTTTTTAAACATTTATCATTCACTAAAGAATGTTATGTACTGTGTATGTATATGTATATATATATATATGTGTGTATATATATATATATGTGTAATATATATATATTGTAATACTTTAAAGATCAGCCTTTCAAGCTCTTGTGCATGCGCTTTTTTACGAGTGTTAATAATAAATGAATACTTTTATTCCCAACACAAGATATAGTATTTATGAAAGAATAAAATGAATCCACTTATTTCTTCAAACCCAAATGCTTATTTATGGGCAAATCTTAAGTACTGGAAATGAAAGCGTGAGGATAGACCACTCACTTTAAATTACTGTTTACGAGGTCTGAATGAATGACGTCAATGAAATTATCTAGAATTTACTAAACGTCACTCTCAAATGAAACTTAAATGTATGTAAGTAAGCATTTATTTTTATATAGCGTTATGTTTATAAATTCTTTCATAAATACTATATCTTGTGTTGGGAATGAAAGTATTCATTTATTATTAACACTCATAAAAAAGCACATGCACAATAGCTTGAAAGGCTGATCTTTAGTGTATTTCAATTTATAAACATAGCGCTACATAAAAATAAATGCTTATATACATATGTTGTAAATATAATTAATAACTATAATGTTTTTGTTAGATTTTTTTTATAATGACTTATAAAGATTTCAAGCAATCATTTAATATTTTCTAAAAATAACTATCGTTTGCCTAATTAACTATTTACTAATACGGCTTTAGATATATGTAAACATAAATATAGTAGATTATTAATTTCTTTATAAAGAGAAGCATTGATTTTTAAAATCCTATAGAAAATTTAAATGTCAACAGTATTAAAATTAGAACTAATCTCAATCTATTTAAATAAATTAATTAATGAAATAATATAATAGGATGGAGATTATATCTATAGCCAAGGCATATTCACAATTTGAAAAAGAGATTAAAATACAATCGTTACATATGTTGATATATTTATATATGTTACTCAGCAGTTTAGTGATGTAAAGGGTTTTAGTATTTTATAATATAGCTGTAATATCGATGACTATGGAGCTCTAAAAAAAGTTCTAAATAAATTATGCGAAGGATTTCACGACTATTGGACTTACCTATCATTATGAATAAATGTTAATTTCTTGGTTATAATATTCCATTACCTATATATTTCAATTATGATCTATCAAACATTCTGATTGTGTTCTTGTAACATTTATAAGTATACAATGTGTTGAATTATTCTCATTATCTAGTTGAAAGATAAATATTTTTAGAAAAAAAAAGAATTTTATTTATACTTTTCTAAATACATTCAATCAATTTGCTAGTAATAACACCCAGTTTAGTTTTAAAAAGTTATAAGAAATATTTTTTCCCTCTTCTGGCTGTCCAAGTGATAGTTTAGTGTTGTAATTAAACTAATAACCTTTACATGTTGTATTTTTATATTGGACTATTTCCATCATCTAATATGTGTGTTGAATGTCTTAGAAAAGTTTAATTTTACTTAAATATTCCAAATACATCCAACTGTTAGTAATATCACAGCAAACAGGTTAGTATATGCACCAACTGTTAGTAATATCACAACAAGTTAGTATATGCACCAACTGTTAGTAATATCACAGCAAACAGGTTAGTATGTGCATCAACCGTTAGTAATATCACAGCAAACAGGTTAGTATATTACTAATAGTTGGTGCATATACTAACCTGTTTGCTGTGATATTACTAACAGTTGAATGTATTTGGAATATTTAAGTAAAATTAAACTTTTCAAAGATATTCAACACACATATTAGATGATGGAAATAGTCCAATATAAAAATACTAGAACACCATTATCACAAACCTTCAGGAAAACACTAAATAACCTTTACATTCATGAAAAATGAATTTAATGTAATGTTCTAACCAACTAGGCTATTCTTCCAGTACTAGAAATCTTATATAGTTATTTAAGAAATTCTTGCTGATTTTTGTCATTTTTTGTTGTGGTTCCAAATGTTACTACTATTATATGACTTTGTGTAATTTTTTGTTATTATTATACTAACAATGTAAAAATTTCATCTTTTTACTTTTTCTCTGCTCATTGTTCTTGTTTTCCCAATCAACTCTTTCCCTTTACTATCATTATTTGTTTATTTCATTGATTTTTATGTGGGTATCTAATTTCATCATTGTATCTTTTATACTTTTACATGGACAATATTTTAAGTTCGAAGATCTTGTAGAGATTAGAATTTTTTTTCCAGTAAGCCTTATCTTTGAAAAGCTGTTCTGATTTTCTATTGATTACTAGTTTTCTTAGTTTGTTTAATGTATATGTGATACATTACAGTCTTATTTCTTTTGAGACATTATTGTTATCTATTTAAAAAATTGCTTGTAGCTATTTGTCACGAGAGTTTGTTGTGAGATTCCATCCACTCTCGAAGTCACAAGCCTCTGAATATATTTTTTTTGCTTTGTTCTGTAATCATTGAATTAATCATGATAAAAAAAATATAATGAGCTATATTTGAATCAATAAATTACTAAAATCATGTAGTTTACAATACATTTTGTTACTGCCAAAATTTATTGATGTAAATTCAATATTATATTCTCAGTATGTTTCAGTAAAATAATAAAGTTATTTGAATAATCAATTTATCTGACTCATTTAAATTATTAATGTCCACATCTTTCTTTCTAACAGTTTTTGATTATGTTTATATAATTATAATAGTAACAGTTTTACACATATATTGAACATAATGTATCAGTTATATTAAAATATTCACACCTACATTTTGAAATTTGCAAATATGTGGCTTTGTATGATAGAAACATTTACATAAAAGTCAATTTTATAAATAAAAAAAAATCAAATGTCTTGATATGAATTTAACTATACATTATCAAATGTCTTATTAGTTAGGATAATAAATAATGCATTGATGCATTTGTAAACAAGCATTGATCTATACTAGTATGATGATTTCCACAAATTATATTAAATACTCCTTGTGCTTTAGGATGATTTAATCCACAAGCATTTCCTATAAGTCTCACTTATTATGTATAATATACACTTTAAGATTATGTGAACTTTGAAAATCTATTTTATTTTCGCTAAATAATCTAATCATTGTTTGCTGACCATTATTTTCTGAATATAATATGACGTGAGTAGGCTATATTATCTACCTTATAACCATTGTTGCAAATTTTCTAAATATTCATCTGTTTTACATACAATTTTACCTTGCCAAAATTTTACAAGATTTCTTCTCAAAGTTCTAAGTCCTTTGGCATACAAGACTCAGTCCTTTGTCAGGGATTCTAGACACTTTGTAGAATTAATCAAGATAATGAAAATTGAGAGAACTGACTTATTGGTAAGCTTTGATGTGGAAAACTTATTCACAATTATACAATATGACTATACATAATGTACGGAAACCATTAATCAACTTTGCTCTTAGGAAAAAGTGGAGAAATCAGGGGAAAACTCATAGATAAGTATATGAAATTTCTACTGACTGTTGCCTTTGGCAGAATGACTCAGTTGGTTAGAGCATTACCTTAAAATTCAATACTCAAAGAATCTAAGAATCCAGATTTGATTCCCATGCTAGAACTATCACTGATCAGGTCAGCAACAGTTGAAGAAGAGGGGAGAAATGTTGTGCATATGCTAACAGTTGAATGTAATTGGAATATTTAAATAAAGTTAAATTTTTCTGAAGACATTCAATATTTATATTAGATGATGGAAATAGTCCAACAAATATGTGTATCTTCTGTTGCATGATAATTGTTGTTGTTGTTTTTTAATTATGATAAATGTGTTCCTTAATGTCAAAATAAATAATTGGTAATATTTTTTTCACAACTTTTAATACACTTTTAGTATAAAGTGTAATTTTGCATAATGTAATTTTGTATATAGATGTTATTCATATTTAATTATGAATTCCTAATAAAATGGGCTTATTGCTAACGTTTACATCCATACAAAATATATCAAACTTTTATTCTAAGCTTAAATATTTATTATTTAAGCAGCTTATATAGGCAAAAAACGAAGGGATAAAATTGCAGCATTTATGTTCATATAAATATTTTAATTTCTGTTATTTATTGGCAATAATAATGATAACTAAATCTAATTGTTTCAGTTTTTCACATTATGCATGTTGATATTTTGACTCCTATGAGAACACGCTTATTAACTACCACTTTCGTTTAAATACATTTAATACTAATTAAATTACTATGCATATTAATTTAACTTTTTATTGTAATTTTAAATTATATTGTAATAAAAAATATAAATAATGTCTTTAAATATTTATAAATAAATGTTTATATATGTTTGTGGTTTTAATTTTTTTTTTTTTTTTAAATTCAAATATTCATTTTAATATTATTTCACTTAGATAATTAAACCAATTAATCAAGGCTTTAATAGTTTTATAAATCTAGATAACAATTAAGAACCCTTAAGCTATCAACAATCTCAACTTGTAGCTTAAGGGTTGATTGTTATTATTACACGTGTTTAAATTTTAAATATGATATAGGATGCAAAAAGATTTTAAAACATTAAGATATCTATAATTTGAAGAGTTTATTAAATAATTAATTTTGATATTAATTATATCTCTTTATTGAAATATCGTTTTTGTATTTTTTTTTAAATATACTTGCTTTCCATTTGTCTTATATAAACTCATTATAAAGTATAAAATATAGAACATTAGATAATTAGGTTATATGGATGCAAATAAATAAATAATTATAATAACAAAAATTCTTTATATATATATTTTTTGTATGATTATCCTGGAGATAAGCATTTTTATGAAGAGTAACAGCATAGGGTTTACAGAAAGGTATTTTTTTCATTTGCATCTTTATATAGATATTACTCAATAAAAAATGATAATGTGTAACAATTTTTCTTTTTAATTCTCATATTAATGAAAAATGTCCATTAATATTATAATTTTTAGTAGCTTCATTTATGGTTATTTTTTTTTATATATCTATACATGTTATTGCAATGGATCAGTCTTCTGTCATTGAATTCTTTTAAGGTATTCCAAATTGTTAAACAATTTAAGCGGTGACCATATTAATGAAATGGCGTCCATGTCTAAGTCTTTATTTTATTTCCAATAGGACACGTGGTTCAGTTGTTTAGAGTAGAGAGATATTTTTCTTTCTTAGTTACACGTAATGTTTTAGATTAATTGATGATAAAAAAATTTATATTCATTTTATTTTGTTTAATTTTTTGATAATAATAGTGTTACTGAAGATAATTTGTCTCTTAGATTATCCAATGAATATTTAAAACTTAAATCACCATTTTTTTAGAGTTTGAGCATTCGTAAATGAAACATCACTTTTAATTTATATTGTTTCAGATTTCATTTCACAAAATATTTGTTTATCTTTATAAATGATTTAAACATGTTACTTTTTTAAAAAATTTTTTGCTTATATTCTTATTAGAATAGTTTATCTGTTTGAAATTAAAGGAAATTATAAAATATAGTTTGTAGAAAATAAAACTAATATTGTTAACCAAGAATGAAAGGATGAAGTTATTAAATCCATTATGCTCTATTTAATTTCATAAAGGTGAACTAACTAAAATATTGTAAATAAAAAAAAAATGTATAAACTAGGGAAAATGGCCTTTATAAATTTGTTTTAGGGCCAAACATTTAATGATAAATGGTTTCTTGGATTGTGTATTTGTATTATATTTATAATTCAGAGTACTTTAACTCTAAGTTAAATGAAAAGAGATTAAATTATTTATAACTAGATATAGAATATATTTTAATACATTCACATTACTGCATAATTATTTGGTTGATCACAAAGAAAGAAGAATTAGATATTTTACAAGCTGAATATAAAAGGAGGAGAATTTCACTTGTTTTGTGAAAACATTGCATTATTATATATAGTATAGTTTACTAATAGCATAATTGCCAAAAATATAATTCAAGTTGAATAAAAGAAATTTTTGAAAATAATTCATGACTAGAATTAATTGATTTAGTTCACTACACAATTTATGGTTTAAATTAGCTATACTATAATAATATAAGATTGTACAAAATTTACAGATATAAAAAAGAAAGTAAAGTAAATAAAATATGTTATAAAATTAACTTTTGCAAATGTGAAAATAAAATTTTAATCAAGGAAGCTAACAATAATTGGCTTCCAATTGGAATTGAAAAAAATTCTCAAAACATTTATACAAAAAAGTCCTTAGCAGTTGTTAATTTATGGATGTAGGATGAGTTAGATTGTATATAAGAAAAATAAGTTATAAAAGAGTGAGTGGATAACTTAATTAGTCGTTTGTTATTCCTAAATTTTCATCTAGATATAATCTTCTGCTTTATTAACAATAAATAGCAACAGAAAGTCATGAAGCAATCATTAATTTGGTTTGATCTTAGAAAATATCAATCCTGCATTGGGAAGCAATAGTGTTTATTATACATTTTTAACAACAAAAATATCAACATGTGTATTGACAGTATAGATTGCTGAACAAAACTATTATTGGATTATGTGTCTCTATCTGCTATATCTGTTTTATGCCATAATAAGATATCTATGAGCTTAAAAACTGGAAGAAATATATTACTATGGAAAGATAATTGACCATCATGTATTAAACCTATGGTAAATCACAACATGATAACATTCAGAACTACTACCTGGAAAGATTAGTTTTATAACTGTAACTATATAATTAATGATGTGATATTGAATGATATATTATAAATGCATGAAAATAGTTGAGTAAACTGAAAATGAACAGGCAAAACTCTCCATACAGTAGTGCCACCCTGTGCCAACCAGAATAATCAATGGATGCTAGAAGGCT
This sequence comes from Epiperipatus broadwayi, assembly GCA_028023455.1. Classification (NCBI taxonomy): domain Eukaryota; kingdom Metazoa; phylum Onychophora; class Udeonychophora; order Euonychophora; family Peripatidae; genus Epiperipatus; species Epiperipatus broadwayi. The sequence continues at coordinate 6,112,047 of JAQFVV010012408.1, read as the reverse complement.
TTTGCATAAAATCCCCATCCATTGATAACTCTGGTTGGTACAGGGTGACACTACTGTATGAAGAGTTTTGCCTGTTTAATAATAGTTATATGCTAGCATAAAAGATTGTGATCATGTGATGTTTAGTGGTTAAACTGAAAATGAATAATTTTCATTGAAAATAAAGACCTTCACTATATTTTGAATCATGAAATATAATATTGAAATACTATATTACTTTGGAATATATTTTATTGTATAAATTAAGAAAATGTATAAAAAGAAATTTTATTAATTTAGAAATGTGATATTAATATTTTAAAATATTGAGTTGCTATTATTATTATTTGAAGGCATTATCTACTCTTTTTATAAATAAAAATTGATCTTATTAAGTGATAATTTAAAAAGAAATTCAGTTGTTTAATTTAAAAGTATTAATTTTAAAGAATTGACAATTATTTGTTTTAAATGTACTTTTAAATAGACTGTAGATTCATTTAC